>CM041786.1:44631080-44946150 GCA_023375725.1 Nephotettix cincticeps | reverse complement strand
CCATTTTTAACCTTCTTCCTGTCACGAGGGGGCTCTTTAAGTGCCTTAATAACAAGAGAAGCAGCAGATGGAACAACAGAGATTGTTGCCTGCCGGTTCTGAATGGTCAACTGGACAGTGATCTTAAGACCCTTCCAGTCAGAGGTGGCCTTGGCAATATCATCTCCCACCTTCTTAGGAGACTGGAAATAGACGTAAATTACAACACATCCTTTAACAAGTAACATCAATGATCATACATTTAATTATTTATTGAAGTCAAGTCTCACACTTCTTCCCAGGTATTTTTGGATAAAAACTAAAAAGTATAACTAGATGTCCCAAGATAAAACACAATGGCCATAAAACATAACCTCTGTTCAATATTATTTAAATAAATATTTAACACTAGCCTATTCCTACTAGCCTAGACTAGTGTCCTCAAAATATCCGGCCTCTTCCTAGAAGAGATATCAAAATGTATTTTCCACTCCTTACGCATAACATACGGATTAGCTTCCGCTACTCAACCGTCCTCACGGTTTTCGGGGATTACACCTCGATTGCTGAGCAAATGTATGCCTACAAGTTTCAAAGGCCGAACTTCACCGAAAACTAAAACTGCTGATATAGCCTTAACAGACAACCTAAAGAGGTTAACCTACAATGTTTTTAGTACAGTATTCAACTACAGCAAAGATTTTTCCATCACAATAATCAAACTCCTTCAGTCATTGTTCATGTAAAAGTTCTTTCGCTCATAAAACACTGGACTATTTTTTGGGTTATGCTTATATCTTCATGTCATGTCGATGTCATGACAATTCATTACCATTTATTAGACTGAACTCTCTATTTTTCAAAGTTTCATGTTTTGTGCTGCAGTCGTTTTACATTCAGTTTACTGAAAAGTAAGTACTATAAGCCTAAAAAATATTTGAATTAATCAAAACAAAAATAGGCTATTACGTGGTGACAGTCAAAGTATTAATACAATCGAACAAATTGATTAAGGCGAATCTGGCAAAAATATGTAATGAGGACTAAATGTGGAAAAAGTAAGGTAAATGACAGGCGTAAAAATCGAAGAACTTTGATTGACTTTTGTAGAGAGTTAGAGAGTGACAAGTTTTTATTCGAGCAAAATACTTGACAAAACCTTCCTGTGAGATGGTTGATGACCCTTTGTATTTTATAATTGTTTGGAGCCTATTTTTTCCAATAACAATCACAGCAGTGACTTAAAACCTCATTATTATGACTATATTAATCAATTGCATATCATTATTAGATATAAATAACTATCATTTTTAAAATAGGATGGTTTATCCAGCCAGAGGCTAGGTCCCGAGGTGGCAGGATATGGTTAGCAATTTACGCATATCATTTTACCTGCTTATTGATAAATAATAAAGCTTTTTCACTTACCAAACCCAGAGGTCCAATTTTTGGGGCTAGAGAGGATGTAGCTCCTACCTCACCACCCACACATCGGAGGTACACTAAAATATACAATAAAATAATAATATAAATAAATTATAAAAATATTTTATTTGGTATTTATTTATATTATATACAAAGCTAAATGTATAGGAACAGAAGATTATTTTTTTAACATAGTAATGAAATAGCATCTAAACATGTCATTAGACCATGATCATTTGGGAAGAAAAGAAGCCTCCACTAACATATAAGAAAACCACAAAGCACTCGCGTTTTAAATAGTATGGGACAGCATGCTGGTGTGAGAAAAGCTGACTGAGAAACTGATATTGTAACCATCAGTTTCTGCAACACTTTATAAGAGGAAATTTAGGTTAGAAATTTTAAGTTTTTGTATGCTATTTTTAAACAATATAAAGATGTATGCACCAAGGTTTTGTCACATAACCACAAATAATTGCCTATAGCTAAGTCAATTTGCTCATTCACCATAATAATAACATGGGGAATGTGTAATAAGGTCTGCTTCCACAATATAAAATTTAGATTTTCAACCTTTTTGTAATAGCATTAACACTAAACCTACAAAAGGCAACTTACTGTGTATTAAAATACCCCCGTCGCAGCAGACCTGTGTACTCAGCGAATTTCCAAATCAATAGTATAATAATATTAATAATATATGACAAGTTTTAAATCTATCCATAAACATAAGAATCATTTACCTCTCCATAAGATTAACATGGGAAAGAGTGTGCAGGTTTGCTGCTGTGAGGAACACCAAAAGTGGGCATTTCTACCATAAAAAATTTTTATTTTTACAATTATAGCCTACCAATTTTCATCAACATCTGTCCATAAATAAAGGAGTTTGCCTATTCCCTATATGATTAACATGGGAAAAGAGTATGCAGGTTTGCTGCCATGATAAACACATCAACTATGATTTTTAAGCATAAATGAATGAACCTCAACCATATGAAGCTAAATATAAAGTTTTATCCAAAAATAATGGTTAATAAGTGACATATTAATTTTTACTTATCCTCCATAAGATTAACATTGGAGCCCCAAAATACAACGTACTATGTTTAGATTTTTTAATATCTCGGTAACCGTTGGAGATAGAGAAAAATATTAAGAAACTTAATTGTGTAGTTTTTGAATAGTTTCTGATTCTAATGGTGAAAGATAAATCCCGTTCCCATTGACTGATATGTCTGGTTTACGAACTCGTCCAAGCAAATGTAGGAATACACGTCTCTATCAAAATTGATCTCAATCGGGCTATTTTTACGAGTTATCGTGTTCACGGGCACACATAGCCTATATATATGTAAAAACTTTAACTATTGGTTTTGGTCTCTAGGCACCTAATGAAGAAAAATAACATGGTCCCGGGCTTAATTATAACCATTAGACCTACAGTAATTGATAAAATGTAGCATTTTTACATAGTAAATAGCCTTAATTTAAGCACATTACCAAGTAAAACAATCTTTGTTGCAGCAACCCTGAAAACTCAATACTATTCGATTACTATGATAGGAATTATACAAGTTCTGTGAACTTCGCTCTACTCTCACTTTGCTCCGGCATGATGCGTAGGGACGTTGCGACACTATCGATACCAGTAGGTATCGATACTTTTCTTTCGATGCTTGTGGTATCGGTATTGGTATCGAGTGAACTTAATCGGTATCGGAAGAAAATATGCAGTATCGGTATTGAAAAAGTAGCTCTAATTTATAATGTATAAATATATGTTTTATTCAATTTAAAGGTTGCTTTCTTTCAGAAGTTCATAACAATTCGAATAAAATAGGGCTGTTGAATTTAAACTTATTTCAATTTACCATTTAAAGTGGAATTTTCTTATAAAGCAGTAACCATCATCTCTAACATGTCATTCTAGTCAATTCGTCATATTACCTACCTCCTACCATTTACCAATTCGAATCGCTGTGCAATAAGTTGCATTTTTTTTTTGTTTGTTAAATGTTAGTGTTGTTATAGTTCTCAGTTTACTGTTCTATGACGTTATCAGTTTCAATGTGTTTTAGTTTTACAGTGTAGGAATATATTTTTATGGATAATATTATTTAATATAATTATAGATTATTGTAATTATATATTACAATCATAGATATGCAATTAAATTTATAATTATAGATTAATTATTTAGATTTAAATGTCCAATTTGCTTAAAACTCATTATAAATGCATACATTTTCATTCGATACCGTAATCATTCAATACTTACAGTATCGATACTTTTTTTTCAATACTTTACTGGTATCAATACCAAGTATCAGAAGATTGATGGTATCGCAACGTCCCTAATGATGCGATTTTGTTAACTATTATAATCAATATGTTAAAAACATTTTCACTCTTGCCTAATTTTTGTTCTTGACCCCACCCTTCTTACAATGTCTCATACAGATGTTTTAACTTCAGCCTTCAATTCTGATACACCATGTATGCAATATCGAAATGTTTTGTCTACAAACGCACACTATTCCAGTAGTTTATAGCTTAGTTCAGAAAAGCAAGTTGCAAACAATGGTGTGAACGCAGCTAATAGGGTTGATATAAAACACGTGGCCCATGGGTACAAGTAGTTGTGACTCATCTTTAAGTGCAAGCAAAATATCAATTATAATAGATTTATATTACTTACCTATTTTAACCTCACTGGGGTCGAATTTGGGAGGCATTTCTTTAAATCTGTTTTACAACAGTTGGCGAAATCCAGCAATAAACTATAGGCTAACCTCGAGAAACACCTTTCCTGCAACCAGGAGTGGTAATGGAAGACAGAGACAGTGTACCGAAGAATAGGAATTGATGAACTGACGGGATACAGTGCTACCAACACTATTACACCGGGACATAGTACTAGTTATAAAAACTAGTCTCTTAAGAATTGGCACACATTGGGCACTTTCAGAAAACGAACTATGCTTACCTTAGACTATAAGTTTGACCTTTTCCCTGGAACCATATACATTTCTCATAAACTAAGAAATAAAAACACCATGTCCGTTTTAAACTTTTTTAATGGTAATAATTAAATTACGTTAGACATTTATCGTTTTATTGTAATAACATTTCCTGAATTATTTGTCATTTATGTGCCCATAAGTAACTACCCTACTGAGCCACGTTTTTACAGATCTATGTGGTAAGACATTATCATTTTTGGTCTTAATTAATCTCTATAAACTAAATCTCTAAACAAAAGCTCCATTGTATAAAATCTCAATCAAAATCGTTAAATCGATTTTAGATCAATTTAGATCATTTACATATTTTAGGTTTTATAAATGAACAGTCCTTGATGAATTCAAAATAAAATCCCAATCTTGAGGTTTTTACAAAGTGCACTCTGTACCAAACTTCATAAAAAATCGGACCATCAGTGTAACCTCGATGACTTAGCGCCAACAGATGATAGACAGAAATCAGTCTGAAAACCGCTTTATATGGATATGGATGTCTTAACTCTGAGTGGGAGAGGGGGGATCGGCAATCCGTCGGACCGAAATTTTAAACGGTGACTAAAAGGTTATAGGTTATAGGTCCATGGTTATAAGGTAAGCTATTTATCGAAACTGAAAACATCACCTTGCGACATATCCGCATGATCTAGCTATTTTCCACAGAGAATATAATCATGTCAAAAAACATTTATTATTTATTTGTGTTTTTTATTACTTATATTTTTGTTTAACTTTTTATGTGATTTACTAATAGATTGATGTTATTATGTAAAAAAGCAAATGCTTCTTTTTTTTATTATTTTGTACACTATTGAAACTTTATTCTTATTCTCTTATTTTGACATGGATGTGCCTTAGTTCTGGCAGGGGTTAGCAATTTTCATCATGCCATCATGTAAGATTGTAAGTGAGTAAAATGGTTGTAAGGAGAACTATTTAGAGAAACTGAAAACATTCCCTTATTTAGATTTATTTATAGTCCAAGCTGTTTCTCAAAGGGAAGTATTTCAATTTTTGGATTCACGGAGGAAAACAAATACTATTAGCTCAAATTTTGAAAACTAAATATTTCTTCACAATATACTGTTTACATGAGAAAGTAATATTTTATCTAAATAGAATCAAAATTACATGTTTATACTGTAATTATTTAAGAGGCGGAAAATTTTGATCAAAAGTTTTTAATGAACATCCTGTTGATGCATTTCTTGATAAAAATGCACTAATAAATGAGACGTATGTCAACCAAAATATTTTCTTTGTTTGAAATTCATTATTGGTGATGGTGGATTGATGTTATTTATATTTTTGGCAAATTTAGCAACCGCTACCAAAAGAAGTTAGAAGCTCGCCCTAATTAAACCACCTAGCGCTATGCCTGTTGGAGAACGGTCTACGCTGTATATAGACTTAAAGTACTTTGTGTTAAACCTGTCTCATAATTCTAAATTTTGATTTTCATTTTGTAATTTGTTAATCTTTGTGCTGACTTAGGACTAACCCACGTGATGTATTTTGTTATTTTAATGTACCAAATGTTCGTTCTACTAACTTGAATAGATAGTAAAAATGTTTGTTAAAAAATTGTTTTATAAAACTGCTATTTTGCCAGAAAATTTGAATTTTTTAAATTTAAAAGTCCATAATTTTTTAACAAAATTTACTGACATACGGGTTGTGTCATATTATTTAGGACCTTTTTAAACCATGGGTTTATAAACCATGAAGTTTTAAACAAAATTGTTGGATTGGATTTTTAAACATTTATTTTCCATAATTTTCAAGGGTTTTGAAAGGGGGTATGCCAAAGTGGACCCGTGTACAGAATTCTAAAAAAATCGGACGATGAATGTGATCTCAGGGTTTCTTCACAGTTAGACTGGTAGAACGACTGACAGACAGAAAAAATCTGTCAAAACCCCACTTTTCGGATTGAGGGGGCCTTAAAACGAATATATTAACTTTAAATTAAATTTCGAACATTTTGACGAAAAGAATAAGGAGAAAGTAAAAATACCCCCGTCGCAGCAGACCTGCGTACTCAGCGAATTTTCAAATCAATATAATAATATTATTACATGTCAAGTCTTATCAAAATCTGTCGATAAATATATGAGTTAGTTTGCCTATTCTTCATAAGATTAACATGAGACTATGTAGGTATGCCGCCGTGAGGAACACTAAAAGTAGGCATTTATAGCATAAACAATTTTTATTTTGACAATTTTTACAAATTTCAACATCTGTCCATAAATAAAAGAGTTTTCCTATTTTCCATAAGATTGACGTGGGAAAATAGTATGCAGGTTAGCTGCTGTGAGGAAAACTGAAAGTAGGAATTTCTAGCATTAAAAATTTTTATTTTAGCCATTTATACCAAGTTTTATCATCATAGATATTAAAAAATCTAAACACAGTACGTTGTATGTTAGGACTCCAATGTTAATCTTATGAAGAATAAAGAAAAATTAATGTTTCACTTTTAAACCAATATTTTTGGATACAACTTGATATTTAGCTTCATGTGGTTGAGATCTATCCATTTATGCTTAAAAATCATAGTTTATGTGTTTATCATGGCAGCAAACCTGATGCATACTCTTTTCCCATATTAATCATATATAGGGAATAGGCAAACTCCTTTATTTATGGACAGATGTTGATGAAAGTTGGTATAATTATTAAGATAAAACTTATTTATGGTAAAAATGACTACTTTCAGTGTTCCTTACAGCAGCTAACCTGCACACTCTTTCTCATGTTAATCTTATGGGCAGATTTTTATAAAACTTTTCATATATTATTAATATTATATTATTGATTTGGAAATTCGCTGAGTACGCAGGTCTGCTGCGACGGGGGTTTTTATTTCTATTGTTTGGGGCGAAATGAGATGTGGGCTGTTTTTGATGTATTTACACTAAGGTTAAGGGAATTGCAGATTGTTGTAGCTGTAGTTAAGTCTGTGTTGATTCGATGACTATTGTTGGTGTTGCGTTCAGTTGGTATGATGATATTGGTGTCGTCAGCGAATAAAATGCATTTTTGGAGGTTGTTAAGCTGACCTACAATTTAACGTGGAGTCCGAACCACCGCCTCTGAATTACGAACTGATCTCTAATTCTGAGGATGGTTTTTGAGGATTAACGTAATGTTCAATTGTGTGGACGTTAATCCACTCAAGAAAACAACCAACCACCGTATATCGCTCATAACTATCCATAATTCGTGATCTCGGAGTAGCTGGACTACAGGACACGGCACGGTCCCAGTCTATCTTAGTACAGTAGCTCTCCTTGCCTTAACTCAAAGGATTACTATATATACATAAATATAATGCATGGTAATAAGCATTAATTTGATAACAATTATTTGGGGACATGACATATCTCCTGACCAAAGATCACAATGAAGTCCTGAGAGAATACTAATTATGACCAAAACGTAACACTTTTTAATTTGCTGACGAAAAAGTTAATTTCTAATTCTTCTACGACCAATACTTAAAAGTAATATAATTCAATATAAATGACGAGTAAATGTTACTAATTATTATGTTCTATCTTCATATTTTAACCAACTCATCAAGAATTTGGCAACGTCGCAAAGCGTTGGGTAATCCACAAAATTTACTTTTGCTGTGGTGGTTACCCTGATCGTCTGATTGTGGTGGCAGGCTAGTCGTGAGTGGAAGTAACTTTAGATTATTTTAAAATAATTATTTCAGCTAAATAAATTACCGTTTGGCCGTCATTATGGCTGAAAATAAGAAGTAAGTATAATTTGATCTATTTTCGTTACGTCCTGTACACAATATGGGCATTTGATAGCTAATATCGCCTTTGTTCTTGTATCAGCCATTGAGCTGGTTGCAATTCCTTCAAAAGTACACTGTCATTGTGCTTTTGTACCGAGGCCCGTATCAGATTTTCTCTTTTATTTTGAAACTATAATCGTTTTATTCAATTAATCTCATCTTTTCTCATGGTATCTACGGTTAAAGGTCTGGATGAAAAATCTTGTGTGTAAACCAATTGTTTAATTTAGTTGTATATTGTTCACAGTTTAACCAAGTTAAGTAGTAGCCATTTAGGAAAATCTAGTAGGCTTCATGAAAATTTTCATTTGGTAAATTGCTTATTTCTCAATTAGAGCAACTCATTCCCATTGATCTCCCATTTGACTAGCACTAGACTATCTGAAATTTTCTAAGGTTTATGATCCTTAGAGTTTTTCAGGCCTAGGCCTATGAGATGTATCAAAACTAGGCATGTTAACCCTCCACCTGGCGTTTAGTTTACTGTGTACTGGCACGGTTCTATGGACAATTTGCAGTTATTCAATTTTTTTGCTCCTAAGGCCTTAATTTATTGTCAATATGTCAAGTATTATATATCATTCTGTTTGGAAAAAACAAGGAACAATTTAATATCACATTTGTCAGGTATAATGGAGAAAATAATTGTATCATAAGCATATATAATAAAAAGAAAAAGAAATTAAAGATAAATTACTAAACATTCCGTAGCATGGGGGACACATAAATAATGAAAGAATATATCTAAGATATACAAAAGATGGGGAATTTTATTGGGATTAAGAAAATATATACTTTATTAGGGATTTTTGTAAGTTTTTAGGGTAAAAAAATATTTTTTGTGCATGTATACTAATATTTACCTCCGGAAAATCATAGGTTTTGGCCTACAGTTATTGATAACATTAGACATCAAAGAAATTTGAAATATTTGTATACTATGGTTCAAATAACATAGAAAATGATAATTATTAGAACCCACATACCTTTTTTTGATACAACTCCATCAGATAGTCATGCATTTTACTTAGGATACACTTCATGCAAAAAGTTAGTCTCTCAATACTTTCTCAACTATCTCGGGCTTACCATTACTTTTAATAGGAGATCTTGGACTTTATCTTCAGGGTATCTCGCTTTATTCGTCAACCTGCAGCATTGAGAACTCTATATATATCATACGTTCGTCCTCATCTTGAGTATGCCTCCGTAATTTGGTGCCCACAGCAAAGATACCTTGTGGAGTTGATCAACAGAATCCAGGTTCGATTTCTCCGAATGGTGGGTGTACGTCTCAATTACCGTTTTCTTGAAGTTCCAGTTGACCTGTTGGCCGCTCATCTACGCCTTCCTTCATTGGAAACCAGAAGAGACATTCAAGATGTTATATTCCTCTACAAGATTGTTAATGGGTTCATTGACTGCCCTGCTATCCTGGAGCAAGTCGACTTCCGTGTTCCCTCTCGTACCAGATCTGTTGAGCTGTTCGCTAGACATCATCATGGCGCTGGATATGAACAGAATTGTCTAATTGCCCGTATTCAGAGGAAGGCCAATTTGCTCCCTCCCGAAGTCGATCTCTTCTTTTCTTCTGCATCAGATCTCAGAAGAAGTCTCCTGAGGGCCTACACTAGTGTTTAAGACTACTTCTTTCTTGTTATTCATTCTACCTTTTTAATTATTCTTATTATTTATCTTAATAACTTATGTGTAATGCTGCTGCTTATTTATTTGTTGATATTTTTTAATAGTTAGGTTGTTGTTGTTGTTTTTCCATATAGTTTATTTAATGTTACTGTCAGTCCCGGAACTTTTGTATAAAAGTTATCAGTATATACTAAGCAATGTTCACTGTTAAGTATTCTTATATTTATGTATTATTTTCATTTTTCAGTAAACAGTTATATGTATTATTGGCTGCTATATTTAATCTGATTCCCTAATCAATTCATATTTATTAATTCTATATTTATATATTTATTCTTATATTTTTATTTTTTTATACCAATTGGCTTTGTCTTTGTATAAAAATTCCGTCAAATAAATAAATAAATAAATAAATAACATTAGACATCAAAGAAATTTGAAATATTTGTATTACTATGGTTCAAATAACATAGAAAATGATAATTATTAGAACCCACATACCTTTTTTTGATACAACTCCATCAGATAGTCATGCATTTTCCTAGGATACACTTCATGCAAAAGTTAGTCCACCTCCAATACTTTCTCAACTATCTCCATTACCATTACTTTTATAGAATAAAATAAAACTACTTCACATTGAAAAAACACTGTACATACTAATAACTAATGAATTTACAAAATGCAACAACAACAACATGCAATTAGGTCTCTTAATTTTATTCTGAATCACTTGACGAATCTTGCTACGTTTCCTTCCTGGTTTTGGTGGTCTGTAGTAGTGATTCAACAAATGAAAACAGTTTTGATGGATACCACCATTACAACCTGGGCACCAATATGAAGTCCTTTTCTTGATATTTTTCTCTAAACAGACTACACATAATCTGTTGTTTCTGTTGGGGAGAAGAGTCAGTTCATGTTTAGGCCCTAGGCAGTCCCCTCCTGGACCAGGTACGGCTACAGGCTCTCTTCGCTCTGTTGTAAGTTCCTCAACTTTATTTCGATTCCTCCCATAGATTGGTTGTAATCGTGTATTAGTAGGGGTTTTCTGCCAACCAGACCCTTTTTACTCTGAACTAACCCATCTTCAGCACTATGGGCAGTTGTTATAAGGAACACTGGTTTTTCGGTCACGCCTTTGCCTGTATTGAACGAGTTGGCGTAGAAATACACAAAATAAAAAAATAAAAAAAATATATATCGCCTCTTCTGAAGTATAGACTTTCTCGTGGTCCTAACACAGCCCTCTTTACGGTTTCAGACAGATATTTTGAGTTCCTATTGATGGTCCCAGTTATAAATGTTTTTCTTTCATGAAGGCGCTCAGCCAACGGAACTTTTGTATAAAAGTTGTCTGTGTAGAGGTGGTGCCCCTTGTTAAGTAACCCGCTTTTTGTCATTACTTCCATGACAACTCTTTCAGTAAACAGTTCTTCTGTATTATTGGCTGCTAGGTAATCTGTCCCACTATACATTTCAACATGTATTACATAATTAGTGGCACTGTCACAGGACTGGAATTTCTTTATACCATACTGCTTATGCTTTTTATTCGGTAGATACTGAATAAAAGCGCAGCGGTTCTTCATTCCAATGAGTGACTCATCTATGCATACGTTCTGTGATGGGACAAAGTAGGTTTTGAAAACAGAATTGATGTGGTCCAACATAAATCTCACCTTTACCCATGGGTCATATCCCTCTTCACCCTTCTGCCGTGACCGATTGGAGGTGAGATGTAAAAATGTAGTGATGAGCAGGAAACGATTTAGGGCCATTGTATTAGAGTAAAAAGGAATAGTTTGCGAGCCTCTTGTATCCCAGTATGTTTTTATGTTTTTTCTCACAGTGAGACCCATATTTATAAGGATAGCAAAATATCTTTTCATTTCTTGGACAGTAACTGGCACCCATTTTCTCCATCGTGAATTAGGAGTTAACGTGTCTCCCTTTTGCGCTATCAAACGGTTGGCATGGGCATTTGTTTCCCTTGTAATGACAAGCCAGAAAGCCTGAGTAAGGAATAGACTGATATAACTTATAGGTTTACTATTTCGTGGAGGCATACTTCTAGGCCCTGGATTCCTAACTTGGAACTCCGGCTCAATGTTTTTGGAAGGCTCGGGCGGATACACCCTAACCCAAGGCTGCCTTTGCAAGAGTGGGTTTTCATCGATGAAAGGGATGTTTTCATTAGGCCTAGGCCTACCTTGATTTGGTTCTGGAAGTAATGCAGCCGGATCGTCGTCGAAAATTTCTTCATCGCGATCTGATGTTTCTAATTCACTCAAGTTTGGTGCATACAGGTCACCACTCCCAGATGAGAAATCCGTAAGTGATACATCGTCAGGCACATCTAATGCTTCAATATCACTAATATCAGAACTGGAATCACTAAAGTCATCGTCTAAAGCCGCTCGAATATAACTGCTGTCCATTTTCACAGTAAACACGACATTGCAACTTCGTAAACACCAAAACCCACCAACGACGCTTGCACTCACGTAATTCACGAGAGATTTCGAGACAGTACAAAGAGTGAGGTTATAGCGACAGACCTCGAGAGAAAGCTCGTTTTTTGCCGATTACAGTGATACCAAACTCAATGCAGTCAGAAATGAAATTTACCGTTATACAGCTGATTGAAAAAGTGTCTGCAGTAACGTCGACGAATCGACGCCCGAAAAAAACAAGAAAGAACAATGTATCTCTGCTCATAGGCATGTTAATTGTACTTGCCTTACAAATGCATTTTTGTTCCCAAAACTCAGTAACTGATAATTTTAGTCACTAGAATCTTCCAGAGGTAAAAGTTGAGGTTTTAAAAAATTACTACCATCTTCTTATGTATATTCTTAGAAAATATAAATTTTTATTTTCTATATAATAATAAAAGCCAATATGGGTCTTATCTTGTTATTGTTGTCTCTGTAATGCTAAACAAGGGATTTGTGTTGTTCGTCTTCTTCGTGAGAAACGATCACCCATAGCAATAAAACTTATTTTTCTAATTCTATACCTTTTAGAGGTTTTATTTACTTTAATATAAATGATCCTACTTATGAAATAAAATAAGTCTGTCACAAAATTTCATGATGTGGTTGATTGGGTCACAAAAGCAAGAAAAGTCTATTTTTCCCTATCATTTGTTGTATCTGTAGCGTCCTAAAATATATTTAGCCAGATATCCAGCATTTTGTTTTTTTATAAAATATTTTATATCTGGGTAATTTCAATAGATTATTTTGGAACTTGGCAATATGTTTATATAACGTAAAGTCCAATAAAAAAGTCAATGGATGTTGGACACAATATTATATTTTTTTTTTTGGGTATAGATAAAGTCGCAGGAAGCAAGATTTGCTATTTCTTGACTTTCTGGTCTATGGAACTTCCACTACTAGCTTGCGATTTTAATTTTGCCGTTATACTCATGAAACCATGATTCATCACCAGTTACAACCCTATTTAGGAATTTAACATCACGTGCAACTGAATTTTTCCTGTCAGTAGCACATTTAACTCTTCCCATCTTATGTTGCGGTATCAACAGGTTTGGCACAATTTTCGCACAGATCTTTTATAAACCCAAATGTTCAATTAAGATTATATGTCCTGTTGATTTTCCTAAATTCAGTTTAACTGTTATTATTCGAGCAGTTTTTTGGCTATCAGCAAGGACAAAAGCCACACGATCAATGTTTTCCTCCACACAGGAGGTTGAGGGTCGTTCCATTCTTGCATCGTCCTTGGTGTCTTGTCCATCTTTAGCTTAATTCACTTGAATTCCATTTGGATTTTTCTTCAGAGTATTATCACCATGAACCGTCAAAATTTCAGTTTCAGTTTCTTGAGAACTTTTTTTCATATACCATAGCTAAAAAATTTTTTTTTTTTTATTGCTGTTAATTTTGTTGTTCAATGATTTCGTCAACATTATGAAAATAAAAACACACAAAATAGAGAAAATACAAGCTGATAAACAGCGCTATTTTCTATTACTGACTCAGGCAGTAATATTTCACTCCGCTATACAATCAGATCAGACCAGTTTATAATTTTATCTGGGAATTTCAGATTTACTGGAGGAATATGTTTTCATTAAAATTAAAGAATTTAACTAAAGGAAGATATCCGTTTTTAACTTTTATTAGTTATTTTTAAAACTTTATGTATATATATAGATATGTATATATATATATGTATATGTATATATATATGTTATATGTATATATATACAGTATCGATTCATGCCGAGCATGACATACCATGACATAACAACTATTAGGATTTACAATTAGACCTAACTTTTTCCTGTCAACACAATTCACTCTTATTTTATGGCGGTTGTATCCAATTTTTTCATTTATTGCCATCTTAATGTAAATTTATTTTCAATGAGAAAAAACAAAACTGTGGTTCCTAAAAAAACTGTTATTAAGATATTTTATAAGCAAGGAAAACAACGATCATGTTTTCCTCCACAAGGAGGTGACGTTTCCGTATTGTTTTTTTTAAATAATTCCAATTTATTTGTTTCTTCAGAGTTTTCATGAACAGTCATGTTTATTATTTTTTGATGAACTACAGATAAATTTATGTTTATTGTAGTCAAACTACATTTCCATTTTCAATAAAAAAGACACAAAACTAGAAAACACAAACAACAATAAAACACGACACTAGTAGGCAGCACTGAGAATCGGCTCTTCAGTTCACGTAGCAGGCACCAGTTTATGAATTATTGCAGTACAGTGGGGAGTAGTGTTTCAAAATTAAAGAATGTATTGAATGATAAGATTATGTAATACATTGTATATATATATAAATATGTATAAAACATAATTTTTTATGTAATGTTATTAGAGATATTTATATATATAGTATTATATATTTTATGTATATATATATATGTGTCTGTGAACACGATAACTCTCGTAGAAATGGTCCGATCGAGACCAAATTTGGTAGAGACGTGTATTCCTACAAATGCTCGGACGAGTTCGTAAACCAGATATATCATTCAATGGGAACGGGTAGTTTGGGGGGGTTTTGTACCCCAAAATGGGGTTTTTTGCGTTTTTCATATGTAATTTAAAATTTTTTTAGATTTAATCTTTCACCACTAAAATCAGCTTAAAAAACTACACAATTTAGTTTCTTAAAGTTTTTTTCTATCTCCAACGGTTACCGAGATATAAAAAAATCTAAACACAGTACGTTGTATTTTGAGGCTCCAATGTTAATCTTATGGAGGATAAGGAAAAATAATATTTCACTTATTAACCAATATTTTTGGATAAAAATTTATATTTAGCTTTATGTGGTTGAGGTTCATCCATTTATGCTTAAAAATCATAGTTTATGTGTTTATCATGGCAGCAAACCTGCATACTCTTTTCCCATGTTAATCATATGGAGAATAGGCAAACTCCTTTATTTATGGACAAATGTTGATGAAAGTTGGTATAAATGTTAAAAATAAAATTTTTGAAGGTATAAATGCCCACTCTCAGTGTTCCTCACAGCAGCAAACCTGCACACTCTTTCCCATGTTAATCTTATGGAGAATAGGTAAATAATTCTCATGTTCATCGACAGATTTTGACCACTTGACTTGTCGTATATTATTATTATTATATTATTGATTTGGAAATTCGCTGAGTACGCAGGTCTGCTGCGACGAGGGTATTTTGTTATTTATGAGTTGCTGGTGTACCGAATTACACCATAAAACCTCTATACAGTAATATTTAGTATACAGATTTTTAGTAATAGAAAAAACAATTTTCAATAATAACATAAGCTCTTGAAATGGTGGGTACAGTTGATGGATTGTACGATTGCAACATTTACAAATTAAATAAGAAGTAGTAGGGAGTGGCATCTGTCCTCAAGTTAGTAATCTTCTTAGACGATGACGTCATTGTGATTCCTGCTGCTACCTTGGAGCAGGGACTTTGACTATCTCAAAGGGTGTGCTCAATTGCCACTAGCCACTAGCTCAATTTATACACAATTAAGCGCTTTCTCCGACGGATGTATTTGGTGTGGAGGACTAAGGGGCTAGCTTACGAGCGAAAAAATTTTAAGCCAAGTTTGAATCCCCACCAATCTTAATTCCCCAGCAATCTTAATTTAGCTTGAATGTGGTATAGTGGTGGGAGGGAGTGCCCATGTCGAATAAAATGTGACCAGCTTGGGTGGAAGTTGAGGGTGGGGTTCATAACTCCCAGGTTTCACTTCTCCCAGGTTTAAAAAAATTATTAAATATTGACAACATCACAACTCCCAGGTATCACTTCTACCAGGTCTATTTAAAATAATAAGCAAATCATAACTCCCAGGTGTCAGAACTTATAGGTCTCTAAAATTAAATAAAATCGCTTGCATCATAACTCCCAGGTCTCAGAACTTATAGGTCTCTAAAATTAAATAAAATCGCTTGCATCATAACTCCCAGGTGTCAGAACTTATAGGTATCGTCAGTTCCAAAAGTTGTTGAGCGGATTGCCGCCTGGCAATGGCAGGCATTTGAGCTACGTCGTCGCACGAAGCCAAGCAAATGAAATTAATTCGTAGTACTTGCTTTGTGCTGGTCCATTTATTAAGATGTATTAAATTATACCATACCTTTTACAAATGTTAATTTACATTTTAATGAACGTATATATAGAAATATTTTTTTCCAAAACGCTCATTTTTTTAGTTATTTTTACTTTTTGTGCGTTATAGAAGCCGAAACCAGTCTTATCTCAATTTTTGTCTGTTTTTTTGTTTGTCGATTTGTCTGTTTGTCTGTGACGCTCCAGGAGGCATTTTACGCCGTCTTTTCCGAAAAAATGGAAGAACTGGTGACAATTAAACTTATTTCATGCATTCTCTACATTCCAGAGAAGGTTTGTAAATGCTTGAAATCGCCCGCCGCCCCTTGAAAAGTAAATAACGAGCATTTAAAAACCCACGATATTACTCACATTTTGATTCAGTTTTCAATGAATAACTTGGTAATAATCCGCTGTCTTTAGTTTAAATATTTAATAGAAATAAAAACAAACAGCTGTCAGATCAATATTAGTTAGTTTATATTGGTCATTGATTTTAAACCCATTTAGAAATCATACTATATTAAACAGTTATTTTAACGTATAACTTATTTTAATAATGGTATATATATTTTAATCTATTTAACGTTAAAGCTGGGTACTCATTCATTTTCTTAGCATTAGTTTGTTTAGGATTTCAAGTTTACATTTAGGTATGATGATCTTTCTTCTTGAAACTGAATCCTACAACCCATACAAAGGAAGGGCATACTGCTAGTTAATGTATAAACGTTTTCAAGCAATTGAGAAAATAGAAATTAGAGAACAATAAACAATAATAAACAGTGACTAAATATTTTTACATGTGATTATCTTGAAAGTAAATTTTGAAAATTGAACATATGATTTGGTACATTTTATAACGAATATAAAGGTTTATACATGTAATTTTTAAATGTTATTTTCAATTGAGTTGAATCGTTTTGTATCAATTTATCTCAAATTTAAATTTAATTTAAGGAATTTTTTGAGTTCTAAATAGTTTTTTGAGTTCTAGTATATGTGTGTGTGTGTGTGTGTTTTGTGTGTGTGTGTGTGTGTGTGTTTTGTGTGTCTGTAAACATGACAACTCTCGTAAAAATGGTCCGATCGAGAATTTGGTAGAAACGTGTATTCCTACATTTACGGACGAATTCGTAGTCCAGACATATTGGTCAATCGAAACGAGTAGTTTGGAGGGTGGTACCCTAAAGATTGGGTTTTTTTCATGTAATTATTAAAATTTTCAAATTTTATCTTTTAACATTAGAATCAACTCAAAAAACTACACAACTAGGTCCCGAATGTTTTTCTCTACCTTCAACGGTTACTGAGATATTAAAAGATCTAAACACATTACATTGTATTTAGAGGCTCCAATGCTTATCTTATGGAGAACGAGGAAAAATTAATATTACCCTTACTAATCAACAATTTTGGATGAAACTTTGTATTTAGCTTCATGTGGTTGGAATCCATACGTTTATGCTAAAAAATCATAGTTCGTGTGTTACTCACAGCAGCAAAACTGCACACTCTTTCCCATGTTAATCTAATGGAGAATAGGCAAACTCCTTTATTTATGTCCAGATAATTATAAAACATTGTATATGGTCAGAGTGAAAATAGTTTATGGTAAAAATGCCTACTTTTACTGTTCCTCATAGCAGCAAACCTGCATAATCTTTCCCAAGTTAATGTTACGCAGAATAGGCAAATACTCTAATTTATCAACAGGTCAATCATGTCATTGATCAATCTTGTCACATACTTGTACTATTATGGTCATATTTTGGAATAGGAAATTCGCTGAGTACGCAGGTCTGTTGCGAAGGGGGTATTTACCAATATTTTTCTTCAGATTTTTCTACATTCAAAATAGTTTTTCTCAACAACTAATATTTCTAAAGTAATAATTCTAGTACTATTGCTGTATTACATAGTTGCACATGCATAGAAAATTCCAATTCCCTATTTCTTATAGTTCCTGAGAAAAGTGTACCTATCAAACTAAAAATCAACCATCAGTAAATAAGCCATAAAGGGAACCATCGAACACAGAAAATGTAAAAAATATTTTTTACCATCCCTAATTCCGTTATTAGAACTATGTATAAAGGAAACGACGGCTTTAATGGATAGCATAATTTTATGTAGGCCTAAGCTGAAGAAATAATACAGTTGGTACTTCTCTGCTTAAATAACATTTTATCAGACTGCATGTGAAGTATCTATTTACTTAAGAGCTACATAGAGTTGCTAAGAAACTACATTTTATCTTAAAACTTTGTTTTGTAGGAAATGTCAAACAAAACCAATTAAATAGTATAATTCAATTCATTTATTTGCCATTAAGTTTACATGGACAATAGGTTTCGTCAATAAAGAAAACATACTGCAACAATAACACTAACAATACAATACCTGTAAATAAATCACATAAATCACGCATTCTTAGAAAGTAAAACATACATAGAAAACTTATAGTTTCAGGTCAAAAAACTCTTCTAGAGTTTAAGGGGCATAACGTAAAAGAATCACAGTTATCACAGTTTTCTTTAAATGAATTTGAAAAGCAATTCCCTTATATGGGTTTACAGCTTATTTATTTCTATAAGTATGTAAAGGATATTTATTGAGTTTGATACTCCAGCAGAAAATGAAATAAAAATGGTATCAATAAACTAAATCATTCTTTTTGCCTTAAATTCTCTTTACGTATAATCTACAATGAAGTTTATGACCACTTTTATCGCTAGCCTTGGTAGTTCAGGCGGTTGAGTAGAATAATTTTACGTCATAGGTCTTGAGATCGATTCCTCATAACGGCAATTATTTTTCATCCGACTTGAAGAAATTTTATTAATCTCTGACTGAAATTTCTAATTTATCACCTACGCAACGATCAATATAATGTAATTAAGCCTAGTAATTAAATAGCTATTAATAAATAAAGATATGGAACACCGGAAACGGGAATCTTTAGGGTTATGTTTGATTGTTCACAGATCAGCTCGGTGGTATGCCAGTCACTGCCACCTCAATTGACACTAATCTTAACGGGTGATTCAAATCATCAGTCAGGTCTAATATAAGATTAATAAATCTTAGATTAGCATGATTTTTGTGAAATCCGGCCAGTATGAAAATTATCCTGGAAATAAAATTTTAAAAACAGATGACCGATGATAAAATCCTTTTTAATAAGTAAATAGTTACAGTACACAATTGATTTCTACGTGGAGAGGAGTTAGAACAACAAAACCTGACAGTATTGTTATTCCATTTAGTGCTTTCTGATTTACGAGACAAGAACCCATAACAGTGTGCTGAATATTCAGTAATTAACTTCATATTGAGAAAATCCCCGCATTTTTCTAACATTTTCATAATCCCCCCAAATTTTCATCCGATGTCGCATCTTGCGACACTAAGACATGCTTTGGGCACCCCTTGGAAAAATTACTACTTTTTAATGTTTTTTATTCTATTTTTAGGCAAGCTAAGGTCAGTACTTCTTCCAGTATGATACGTGTAAACATTGTTCCTTAGCTAATAATACCCAATGTTTTCTTTTACATACGAAATCCTATAAAAATATAAAGGCTCTTTAAGGTCATAATTTCGAACTTCAAAAATAAGGCTTACAAGAAATGTTGCTTTTTATTCCTGCAATTAATCAAAAAGCCCGCATTTGGAGAATAAAAACCTCATCAGATGCTACACTATTACCCCACAGCTTAATTCCTTGTAATGTATGGCACTGGATTTTCCCTGATGCAATTCTTAAGCCTAAGAAGAAGATAAAACACTCTTGACAATGTATTAAAAATTCCAGCACAGCGATCCACCCAACTTAAATTCGCATCCAAAATAATACCAAGTAGTTTCACTGGGTTATTAACAACGTATTATCATCTTTAAAGAAAATATATATATATTTTTGTCCTTATTTACAGTTTCTGAGATGGTCAACTTATAAAAGACATGGACAACTGAGAATTTCCGGTAGGGAAGTTGGGAGTAGTTTGAATGTGTGTACTAACACATTCAAATTTCACATTTAAATCCGCACCGACAGCGGATTACAGATGTCCCCAACGCCTTCTCCAAATTAAATCATAATTTTTCCAATATACATACAATAAATTGCATTCTTTACAATATAATAAATATGATTAAGATTTATATGAAAATAAAATTATTATAAGTATAAAGTTATTATTATTATTATACTGGAAACCCCCCAAGCAAGAAAAGACCTGCGTGTGGAGCTGCTGAGTTCTACAAGGCGCAAAAGAGCAAACGAAATAACAATTTAGTTGGGTTACAAAGAATTAAATGAATGAAGCTAGGAATTTAATAAAAATACCCCCGTCGCAGCAGACCTGCGTACTCAAACTTCAAAATCAATAATATAATAAAAATAATATATGACAAGTTTTATAAAAATCTGTCCATGAACATGAGAATCAGTTGCCAATTCTCCATAAGATTAACATGGGAAAGAGTGTGCAGGTTTGCTGCTGTGAGGGACACTGAAAGTAGGCATTTATACCATAAACAATTTTTATTTATAACATTTATACCAACTTTCATACACGGAGTTGAGACCTTTAATTTGAGCCCTCTCACCTTGCTTAACTAATTAGATTAGATTAAATCATTGAAATGGCAACCATACTACAATGTAGGTATTTTACTTCAGTTTCTGCGCAGAAAAGGAAATTTTGTCCGTTCTGGATTACGAGTATATTTTAAGATATAACAATATACATATACATTCATAATTCATATATTTAGTAATGGATATATTTACCATTTCTATGATATATTTATACTATATATATTTTACAATATGTATCTCTATAAATCTGTGGGATACGTTTTAAATGTTTTGACTACCCATCGACTGATTATTACCTTTAAAATCCTTGAAAGTTTGTTTTTTATTATTTTATTCAAATAATGTGAAGGAATGAAGAGCTGTGAAGAAGAGGTTCTAAGGAATTGGCCATCTTAAGTTGTTCAGCCTGACCGGAAGGGAGTCCTTCCGGTCAGGAGATTGAAATAGGTTTAAATTCCGCGAAAAAATATTGCTGCCTGCAATTGAGTTTTTAATAAAAATCGCTCAGTTGTGATCTGCTCACCCTGGAGGACACTCCTGTTGTAAACATAACGTAACATAACATAAACAAAACGAGTTTAATAAAAAACTTACTTTATGTATCACTTGTCCAATATTTTAATTTTTTTCCTTATGACCTTACAGTTAATCACACTAGGGGAAAACATAATTACTTGTTTACTCATATTTTGAAAGCGAAATACATACAAACATTGTACGGACACGTTCTGATGCAGCATGTATACAGTAGATGGATCATTAAGATGAAATATTTAGGACGTCAGTCAGGAAAGTGAATTTATGAACTCTCCATAACGAAAGAGTACGCAGGTTTGATGAAGTATCTTGATAAATATGTACGTTAAATTAAATGTTGTTATGACAAATAATTGATCGTTGAATAACGAGAAGACATTGGCAGTGTTGCCTTGGCATAGGCCACCAGCGAACTTCTCTCAAAACGTAATTTTTAGGCCGTTGACGTTATCCTGTTAAAATTAATCTGTATGTAACAACATTACAAGCGTTTATTTTTCAAACCAAAGCTTGCTGTTTTAATGATCGCATATTAGTATTTAAAATCTAGTTTCTGTGATTGGGTGATTTGGGTAATTGTTATGCTTATTTTAGTGTTCACGTAACTATGAATCAATGCACATAACTTAATTTAATAATGTTAATTAATAAATCACCTCAACGGTAAGCAAAAATCATTTGTTGGACTAATTTGGCTACGTTGATTTGTTTGTTTCAGTAAAATATATTCAAGTTTCATTGCGTTGAACATACGAAAGGAAAATTTAGGATTCATGTAACTGGGAATAAAACTGAACTTATGAGTAATTGATCTCAACAGTATGAGCCTGTGTACCAAGATGTATATATGTATTTTCATTTGACTACTACGTACAATATGGAAATGACTTATTCGTCAAATATAGAATAATATTCGTTTAGGCCTACGTGGAGTGTATGTGTGTGTGCGAGACTGTGTATTTAGGCTACTAGGCTGAAAAATGATCAAAGGTACTCTGGTGTAGTCTGTCACAATTTTTAATATATGTTTTAATGTTTGATGTCCACATGAATATAGTAATTTCTTACACATATTTTGGCTTAAAATACATGTACATACCACCATATCAGAAAGTTAATAATATTTATATTATATTTCATTTTTTACAGCGACACTAAACCTAATACATTTGTTTTGTACGTCGCAGCGACGGCTAACGGGTAACTCGTGTGAAACGTGACACAAACGTTTTCACATCTTCATGTGAAACTACATACTTACTCTGAATGTGGAATTATACTGTATCACACCGTTAGATAGAAAGACACTCGACTATTGGATCGGTTTTGATTATATAAATTGTTCAAATATTGTGTCCGTTAACATTTTCCTTCTCGATAGATGGACATAGAAATATTAACTACATCTACTACTACTACAGTGGCTCATACACAAAAATACATAGATACAAAGTGTTTATGTTGGAGGTGTTAAGAAATTAATTTCTCTTACGAGTATAGTTGCAATGTAAAATGCAATGCAACTATGTTACATTCTCAACATATTATAAATACAACCAATATTGTATAAACAATGTGTAACAATCATATTTCAATAATAACATCTAAAACTAGAAATATGCAGTCTTTTTATGCGACCAGTCTGTATTTAAATCAATCTTATAGTGGAACACAACACTTTAAGCTAATGCAAGTTTGATATGAAAAATTATAAAGCACACAAAGAAATATGTTAGTGTACAAAAAACTATAAGTATAATGTGTAAAAATCTGCTTAATTTAACCCCACTTATATCAATTCAATTTTGTAAACCCCCCTACTTTATCTAATTTGTAAAAATTTAATTTAAAGAATAGAAGATAATATATTGCAGCTACTTTTGGTTGAGTAGAGCCTTAAAAAATCGGAATATAAAACTAATCATACCAATTTAATTGGCACTAGTTTAAATCAAGGGACCTTAAAGTAAATAATTAAGTATGAGTTCACAAAACAAAACAATTTCGTAGTTGGAGCAATACCTGTATTATTTTATCAAATGGCAATTGAATCCCACAGCGAAGCTGGATGAAAATTTACTTGTCATTATTATATTTTCATTGGGATATTCAATATTTGGGTGTTTAATTTAGGTTGAGAATTTATTAATGCCAAGAGTTTTTTGCTACGAAAGAAATGTTTTTAATCCTGATTTTTTCATTATTTTAATTTATTTACTTCAATATGAAATTATACAAACATGTATTTATTTTCTACAATTCCCAAATCCGTGGTTAATAAATACATTCAGTAAATAAGCAGGTGCGTGGTCTATTAAAAAATTATGGTCTACTATCATTATTGCTGATAATAAATTATTAGTTAATATTGGCTATTTTATCAAACAAAACATGTATACTATAAAAATAAGTAAGTTACTGATTAATTTTGCACTCTTTCGTTTGGAATATTTTTACAGTTTAATTACGGAAAGCATATTAAGATTTTTTTAGAACTGTTCGGACAACAGTCTAGCTAAGCTGGGCTTACAGCTAGTTTAAAAATAAATATTTGCTTCGAAAAATTAAAATAATTTGTATAAATTGCACCATAAACACGTTTTCTGAAAAGCGCTAAAATATGCTAGTTCCTTTTGAATATTAACAAAAATTTTAATTATTAACAGGCTTGTATAAAGTAATAATAAACATACTGAATTAATTTATAGTCATAAGTTTTTGTTTAAAGCCAGGAAGGTGATGTATGTTGATTTTATTACCGCCGCAAGGAGTTGGATGCGTTCGTTCGCCCAAGTGCCTGCAATGTGAACTAGGCAATCGGCGTTGTAAACAGCCTCTCTTGTCCCAGACTGTACACCTGGGAGTTGTGAACCTATAAGTTGTGACGCGCTCAATTTAAATTATTTTGAAGACCTGGGAGTACTGACACCTGGGAGATATGATACCTGGAAGTTATGATTTGCTTGTTACTTTAAATAGACCTGGTAGAAGTGAACCTATAAGTTATGATATTGAAAATATTTATTTCATTTTTAAGGACCTGGTAGATATGAAACCTGGGAGTTATAAAATGCTCCCGAAGTTGATGGCATTTGTAGGCTTAATTAGAAGTGCAGTGGACACCAATTTTGCTTATTTTACCACTGTATGGTTAAGGGGAGGCATGTTTTGTGATTTTTTGTTCATACTGATTATTTTAAGAAGAGCCGTACTGGTATAATTATTATATCATTCACAGCAAAGGGCTAAACATATAGCGGTTCTAGGATTAAAAAAGCTGACACCTTGACTGACATTTGCTTTTTAATAATGAATAATAGAAGAAAGTCCTCTATTTTTCTTTCATAAGAATTACATGGAATAATTTATTGAGTTTATTACTTTCAATTGTATTTTTAATCTATCAATTGAGAGAATAAAAAAGTTTAAAAATAATATTGTTAATTTTGTTTTATTTTGTGGTGTATCTCTGGATGGCTGAAAAAAATTTGCCAGAATTTTTAATTAAAAAAAATAATTTCTAATCCTCCTATCTCGAAAAAATGAAAGCAATTGAAGTTGAATAACATGGAAATTAAATGTTGAAGGGGAATTGGTGCAAGTGATCACATTGGAGGATTTGTTCACTGGTGAAGAACGCAGTGTTTACATAAAACACAGTTTTGTGAGTAACTATCAGCAGATGGTAAGGCTTGCTGCAGGTGTGACTGTGTGCATCTCACATCTGAATAGACGATGTTCCAAAACTGGGAAATACTACTACCTTGCGACGATGCTGTCCTGCTGCCGAGTGTTGGATTACACTATCTGCAGTGACTACAAGTGAGATGTACAGTTATTTATAACCTTACAAAGGTACTGTCCTGCTACCAAGTCTTGGTTTACACTATCTGCTGTGACTATACATGAGACACTACACTTTTGGTGGTGATGGTGGCTAATTCATTATGTGAGATGTACAGTTATTAATAACCTTACAACGGTACTGTCCTGCTACCAAGTCTTGGTTTACACTATCTGCAGTGACTATACATGAGAATCCGATCCGAATGTATTTAAGATATCCGGTAATATCCAATAAATATCCGAATTTTCGGATAGACTCTATAATTCAGCAATTTGAACAAAAACAACAAGATTTTCGTCGAGTTAATACCTGCGAAGCCGGAATAATTTTTGCTTAAACCTTGATAAAACGACGAATTACGTAGTCTTTCATCAAAACAATGTCGTTGACTGGTAGTCGCGATACACTTATAGCGATTCGAATGACGAATGACGACCGCAGATGACGAAATTACGCAATTCATATCCAATCGGAATGTCATTGGACGGTCCGAGGATGCGGTATGATTATTCTATTCTTCAACTACGCATTTAAGTAACCGTAAGTTCAACACGATATTGCATTTTGCAATACAAAGCATAGCGTTATCGATAGTTGCACCGAGTATCAGATTGCGGTTTGACATTGTTCCGTATAAAATTTCATTTCGGCTAGGAAAAAACTTGAATTGTTGATTTAATGTTATTGGTAACAAACCATTATAATAGCTCGTTTTGCGACGGGGTTTCCAGCAAAAATAATACTACTTCATTCTGATCGTCTACGTAGACGATCAATTGTGGGGGAGCGCGCTGGTCTAGGGGTTAGAGCGCGGGGCTTTGGTGCCCAAGGTCCCGGGTTCAAATCCCGTCAATCACCAATGGCTTTTCGCTATGTGATAATGCCGCAACCCACACAGGGGTGCGCAAAAAGCCGCTACGGCTGAAGTGCCTTGGGAGAAATCCGCCCCTTTCAGTAAAAAAAAACAAAAAAAAAACGATCAATTGTTTAGTATTCTCAACTACTCCGGGTTTGAGCAATACGATAGTGTTGCCAAATTTACATTTGGCCTATTTCGTCGTTCGGTGTTCACATAACCAACAAATTTTCCACTTGTTTTCAATCTACATTTTCTCTTTGTTAAATGAACTTAAGCGTTATTAGTTTTACAATTAATTTTAGATAATTTTAAGATGACTAACTAACTAGATTACGACGAGGTACCATAATTTCACGGGTTTCAATATTGTTACACAGCCGATCGGGGTATTTTATCTGCCAAATATTACAACTCTGCGCCTGCGCACAGGCCTTTGTTTGATAGCAGCTGCATTGTCAGTCACTGCCCCTGCCGATACGCAGATAGTCGATGACATCGATCCAACGTCGTCTGTCAAGTCTTGATTCTTTGTTAATGGTGATTTGTTTTTATCATTGTAATAAATAAAATAATTGAATCGTGAAATAAAATTGAGAATTAGTTGATGATTAGTAGAAAGTTGATGTCATTTAATGGCGAATTATAAGGTTTCTGTTGATTTAATTTGTGAATTATGCCATATTAAAATTTGTTACTGGTACTTTTAAATGCAGCGAAGTAAAAATTTTAGTTTTGTTGTTCATCCTATGAAGAATTTATGATTTTTTATGTATTATTTAATAACTTTGATAACATTTTATTGATTTTTTCCTAATTTATTCTTAGATAAGTCTGATTTTACTTTGATATTGCGAGTATCCGAATCTGAAAACTATCCGATCCGAACCCAAACTATCCGATCCGAACTT
Organism: Nephotettix cincticeps; assembly: GCA_023375725.1. Lineage (NCBI taxonomy): Eukaryota > Metazoa > Arthropoda > Insecta > Hemiptera > Cicadellidae > Nephotettix > Nephotettix cincticeps. Next base: position 44,918,894 of record CM041786.1, on the reverse strand, counting down.
GAGCTATCAGATCCGAATCCGACCCGAAAAAATAATTCACTATCCGCACACCTCTACATGAGACACTACACTTTTGGTGGTGATGGTGGCTAATTCATTATGTGAGATGTACAGTTATTAATAACCTTACAACGGTACTGTCCTGCTACCAAGTCTTGGTTTACACTATCTGCTGTGACTATACATGAGACACTACACTTTTGGTGGTGATGGTGGCTAATTCATTATGTGAGATGTACAGTTATTAATAACCTTACAACGGTACTGTCCTGCTACCAAGTCTGCTTGGTTTACACTATCTGCTGTGACTATACATGAGACACTACACTTTTGGTGGTGATGGTGGCTAATTCATTATGTGAGATGTACAGTTACATGTACATGAGGCTACATTACACTTTTCTTTGTTTGAAATTGGTTTCTTTGGTGGTCGGTTTATGTTATTTAGATTTTTATTACGAACATTTTCCACTATGGAAGAAAAATTAAGTTTCTCGAGTGGTCTTGTTCAATTATTTCCTGAGAAAAACCTTCTCTTATGTTCTCCTTTAGCCTTTGTGACGAGTAGATATGTCTCATTTCTTGTGTGAATGACTATTGGTGGTTGGTTTTTTTTGTAAGTTTTTTACTGCTTTAAACTTTTTTGTTTTTGGTTGTATACCGGCTTAATCCGGATTATGTACTAATCTTGTTATGTTTTAGGTTCTAGCTCACCTGAGTACGGGATAAAATTCCAGATCCTTTGAGATATTTTTATGCAAATCGGTGTAAGAGTTTTATTATGTAATCCCAATTACTTGACAAAATTTTGTTTATCCTACTTTAACAATTTCAAAATAGCGGCTATTTACAAAGTAAAATTTCATAAAAACTAGTGCCTAAACAAAATTGTTACAGGACAAATCTAAACTACTTTTTTATTTTAATCTAATCCCGCTTAAATTATAATAATTGTTTGATAAGTCAACATTTTTTAAATTTAAAAAATATAAATTTTTCAAAAATGTATCTATAAAGAAACAAATTACAGTACTTAACTTAATGTATCGTAATAACAATTTCAACTATTCCAACTTGAATAAAAATCATGTAAAAAATTTAATAAAGAAGTGATTATATTGGCTTTATTACTTTCCTTCATGTAATCCATGATAGTAGTGGTAATTAACAGATGATATTTGATCAAATAAGCTGCTTCAATAATATACATTGTTGTTAACTAGTTTTGTCTTAAATTCTTGTGCGAGAGATGTAATCAAGCATTAACATATAATTAGTTTAAATTGTTATTACGAATATATTACCTAGTTAAATAATTTTGTTTCTATATAAACACTTTTTTGAATAGCTAAGATTGTTAATTTTTTAAGTTTTTTATTCATCAACAGATTTTTACAACTTAAGGATTTTTACAATTACATTTTTATGTCACACATTTAAAAAAATGCTAATCATGCACAATTAGAGAGAAAAACAGCACACTTTTCGGTTTGTGGGACTCAACCCCCACTAAATCCCACCCCCACCTCAGACTATTATTCACTTTGGTAAAACCTATTAAGGCATGACTTCAAAGTGGAGCCTTGTATTAAAAGCTCAGAAAGCTACCACTTCTACTTAATTACCTGAGGGAAGATCCTAGATGTTATGGACCTTCAAGCTTTTTGTCTAAAAAACTTGCTCTACTAATGAAGCAATTAGCATTCAGCTCTCTAGAGAAGACACCATATTACATTTACATTACATTGCCTAAAAGGGTGGAGATACGTCCATAGGTGAGTCAGCCAATTTAGCTTTCTGATGATGAAGAGTTAAGGTTCACTCCAGTCTTAAGGTGTTGGCAAACTGCTGAAAATTACTAACCAGCTCGTCTGGTGTCTACCCCTCTCTATGCCCTTACCTCACAGAGTCCAGTGGAATCAAACAGCAGATGATCTGCAGTCTCCCCAGACTGCCTGCACCATCTGCTTCTTGGATGTCCAGTGTAGATTCCAAACCATGCAAGATGCTTTCCCAACTGTCCGTATCCCGTGAAGAGACTTAAAACGTGTCTTGGTTCCAACCTACCTAGTCGTAGAAGAGCTTCTGCAATCCTCGCAGAAGGGGAGTTGAAGGTCAACTTACTCATTCTCAGGAGGATAATGTAGGGCCTACACCTACATCACGCCTCTGCTACCTTGACCGTAGGTCGTTCATGAAGTTCAAGACACCTTCAGATTGGTACATGAGGCTGCAGCTAATCCAATCCCACGGGCCATTTATCGACAGGCAAATCTAGATCTGCTGCCTTCAGCAAAATCAGAGACACCCCTAGTAGGCTGTAAGCATAGCGTTTAGTACAGCCGTCAGGCCCGCCCTGGGCCTCGAAAACCTAGACCCCAACCTGTCCTCCGGCTGTTTCATAGACCATTTTTTTTTTGTCTTGCGGAAGCAGTCTGCCAATTGGCACTTGCAAATACCTGAGGAGCTTCCGCTAACCTCTTGCCTTTAAGACACCATATTTCAGACTACAAACTCTGGTGAGAAATCTCCGTTGTCCAGCTGCAGCCGTCTTCTTTTTGCTGCCCACCGCTTTGTTTGAAGAGCGTCATTGTCGTCAGAATCCCTGTATATACATGCCGGACAATTGACATTACACATTTTGTGCAGGTAAACAGAAAAATCCATGTCCTGTGAGGAACTGAGTGAGTAGGAAATTGACTTCCCCGACCCCACGTTCAACCGTAAGGACAGGTCCGGAATGAGTCTGCACGTCCGAGCTGCTCTAAATTCATTTTTCCACCTTTCTTGTCTCAATGGCGCATTGAGGTCTCCCTGGCCACCCATGTTGCCTATAAGACACTAAGTTCGGACTTTGTGTTAAACACAGTTTTCCTCTCTTGGGCAAAGAGGTCAATCGGGAAAAAACCTGCTATGATAAGAGCAGCGGGCTCCAATACGCTGAGATTCTCAAAGCCACACTTCTCTGCACTGCTTCCATCTGTTTTTTGTAGCACTTCTTCTTAGAGTGCCTGCCCCGATCTTACTCCCATATACGAGAATTGAATTGGTAACAGACTGAAGGAGTTTCTTTTTCTCTGTATATGGACCTTCTACGTTTGCCTTTAGTCAACTGTCGGATAGCCTTCCGGCGAGGACCCTCAAAAGTCTCAAACAACATGTAATAGCGTTGATTGTTTCACCGGTGGGCAAGAATTTGCACAACAATACGCCTTTTCTGTCCCAAAAGACGGTTGCCATGACTTTGCCAGCACTATGCGTTTGCTTGAATTTTCGCGGTTTCGGCGACTCTGAGTGTTTCCGTTGTTTAGACTGTTCTTTTGTTTCCGTAGTAAGGTAGTGCACCCATGTCTCGTCTCTGGTGACAATGGAGTCTAGGAATTCCTCGCCAGAAGTTTTGTGGTCCTAAAGAAATTCTTGGGTTGCTTCAACTCGTTGCCGTTTGTGGTCATCCGTCAACATTCTTGGCACCCATCTCGCACAAACCTTGGCATACCCTAGGTGCTCCGTCAAAATCTTGTCAATACAGGTTTTACTGGCATCAGGGATCATTTCGGAAAGCTCACAAACAGTCACTCTTCGATCTGCAAGCATCGCTGCCCCCACTTTTGCAATGGTTTCGTCAGAAACATATGGATGTCCGGAACGCTCCTCGTCATGGACGTCGGTACGCCTGTTCTTGAACTCCCTGCACCATTTGCGCATATGTTGTTGCTCGTACACTTTTCTCCATATATTTCGCCCAGCTGGAAATGAATTTCCCCGGGCGGAAGGTTTTTGGCAGTCAAAAAACTAATCACTGAGCGCAGCTCATACCTGGCGGGCGAAACAATGGGGAGCTCCATTTTGTACGGCTGCCAGGCCAAGACTAAGCACTGCAGACACTTTTTTGGGTTGGGGATTTGGAGTGGGGGAATCCAGGTACACAACAAAACCGCGGAAACCCCTGTCGCAGCACTATTATCGACTGCAGCGCAATGGGAACCGTACTTTACGGACAACCCTTCTTCTTCTCCCATCTTCTCCCCTGCTCTTCCGCTTTGTTTCAGGCCAACTCAAGGTGTCAAGTGGACCGTGCCGAGGAGTGGATGGCACCAGGCCTTATATATGGTGTCTAGAACGGTACCTGCAGGATACCGGGCGACCTCCTGCAGTAAGTAGCCTTACTTGGACATGCGGGGCTCTGTTCAGGCGGACGAATATTTCCCTAGCTACTCATGGGAACAGACATGGAAGAAGGAAAACAAAATAAAAAGAATTCAGGGCAGGATCAACTGCCGCGGGCAAGTACCGCACAAGCAAATACTAAGAACACAGGGCAGGAGCAACTGCCGCGGGCAAGTACCGCAAGACATAGGAGGGGGGGTCAAAGGTATCGACCGTTGGCTAGATACCCAAAACTGGGGGAACCAGGGGGTAAGGACGACCCTCGTAGACAGGGACTGAGTGGGGCAGGAACCCGCAGATACCTTCGACTCCTGGAGCAGGGCATGGAACCTGACGATGCCAAGAAGAGGGTAGAAGAGAGGAAGGCAGCAGGGCAGAACGAACCTGCGCCCAGTCAGGGGAAAAGGGGTACGCAGGAGATCACCCCACCCCAGAGGGAGTACGATGCTAAGAGGAGGAGAGTGGGTACAGAGGGTTCACCCTACGCACCTGCACGTGGGCAAGCAACCACATATGCAGAAACCACTAAACTCGTCAAAGTTGCTGTACTCCCAAAGGAGTACCCTAAATTGAGGCTGGGGAAGGAGGAGCTTTCACAGCTAGAGGACGCTATCATCAGAGAGATAGTGAGAGGTACCTCGTGCAAGGTTAAGTTTGCGGGCGTGCACTTCAGGCCCGGATATATGCTGGTGGAGTGCACCAACCAAGAAACAGCTGACTGGTTGGGGAGTAAGGCCACCCAGTTGCAGGAGTGGAAGGGGGTAGAGCTGATGGCATGCCTTAGGGACGATATACCCAAGGCTCATAACGTCACGATCTTCTTCCCAAGAAGCAAAGGCGAGGACGACAAGTTTATCCTGTCCCTGGTTGAAAGCCAGAACGAGGGGCTTGGTACCCAGACGTGGCAGGTTCTGAGGAGTAAAGAGGAGGGACAGGGAAAGCTCCTGCACATTGGGATTGATGACCAGGCATGGGAGCAAATCAAGAAGGAGGAATTCCAAATTTTCTACCGATTTGGGAGGATCCCTGTGCATGCGCGCAAGCCCACGGAGAAGGAGGCAGGCGAGAAGTCGGGAGACTCCAACCAGGAGGAGACCAACCAGCCAGGGGGAGCTGAGGGAAGCGATGTACAGGGCAATGACCTGGACCTCTCTAGCCTCAATATAGCAACCCCCAAGATGGCAGAGAGTATGGAGGGAGAGGAGGAGCAGGCACTGCTAGATGGCGAGGAGGATGCCCTCCCTCAAGAAAAAGTTGGGAAGGGATCTCCTCAACTTTAGGATAGCCCAGGTAAACCTTCATCATGCCAAGGGAGCCTCGGCCTTGGTCTTGAGAAGATTTTCCCGGGAGGGACAGATGGTGGTGCTGATCCAGGAACCCTGGGTCCTCAGAAAGAAGATTATGGGCCTCCAGAGCAAGGATGCAAAGGTAATTTGGGACACTAGGGAGGGTAAACCTAGGGCTTGCATTCTGGTAAGGAATTATACGAGGTGTATGTGTGTCACAGAGTACCTATCACGGGACCTAGTGCCAATTAGAACCTGTCTAAGCATAGGGGGCACCGACCGTGATGTGATCCTGGCCTCTGGATATTTTGATGCTGAGAGGGAATGCCCTCCTCCAGAAGTCCAGGGCCTGGTAGAGTACTGCGACAGGATGGGACTGCCGCTGATCTTGGGATGTGACGCAAATGCGCACCACACTGTGTGGGCCAGCAGCAACATCAACAGGAGAGGTGAGAATCTTCTGGAATTTATTGTAAGATCTAATCTAGAGATTATGAATGTAGGGAGTAAACCTACATTTGTAACGAAGAACAGAAGGGAGGTGCTAGACCTCACACTGGCTAGTAACAGTGTGAGGGGTAACATCGAAAGGTGGAGGGTGTCTGATGAGCCCTCTCTTTCTGATCATAGGATTATAGAATTAAGTCTGGTGGGGACGATCACGGGTACTACCCATGGCAGAAACCCCAGAAATACGGACTGGGAGAAGTATAGGTCGATATTAGGCTGCAATATGGACCAATTGAGCTCTCAGGTTTCTAGCAACTTTGAGGTGGAAGAGGCTGTGGAGAATCTGAACACAGCCATTATGGACGCATATGTCTCTAGCTGTCGGGTCAAAAAGGAACCAGCCAGTCGGGATGTCCCCTGGTGGAACAACCGACTATCAGAACTAAGGGTGGAAACTAGAAGGCTGTTCAATAGGGCAAAAACAGATGGAGGGTGGCAAAGGTACTCCAAGGCCCTTACTCTGTACAACAAAGAGATAAGGCGAGCAAAAAGGGACAGCTTCAGGAGGTTTTGTGGGCAAATTACCTCTATTCCAGAGGGGGCCAGATTGCACAAGACCTTGGTTAGGGACTGTACTTATGGGACAATGTCACTAAAAACCCCGGCGGGGGGCTATACAGAGGATGAGGCTCAACGCACTCTCCTTCTCCTGGAGACGCATTTTCCAGGGTGCAGACCGCTGGGGGGGGTGACAGCAGAACCAAGAGCAGTTAGATCTCAAAAGGATGACTGGAAAGTGGCTAAAGCAGTCATTTCACCAGGTAGGTTAGAATGGGCCATCAACTCTTTCGAGCCCTTCAAGTCGCCGGGAATAGATAGCATTCTCCCGGCACTACTCCAAGAGGGGAAAAGGGAGATACTGCCCTACCTCTTAGGGGTGATGAGATGTAGTTTAGCAACGGGGTACATACCCTCGAAATGGAGGAGGGCAAGGGTAACCTTCATTCCAAAAGCAGGCAAAAAGGACAATAGTCAACCTAAGTCCTACCGTCCCATAAGTCTAACCTCTTTTCTGTTGAAAACAATGGAAAAGATGGTGGACAACCACATAAGGTCAGAAGTGCTGAGGGATTACCCTCTACATCAGCAACAGCACGCATATCGGGCGGGAAGATCAACAGAAACTGCCCTATATGAGCTGACAAAAGTGATCAGGCTAGCACTGGACGGGAAAGAGACCGTTCTATGTGCCTTCCTGGACATAACAGGAGCCTTTGATAACACCTCTCATTTATCAATAGAGGGGGTACTGGAAGGTAGAGGGGTTGACAAGACCACAACCCGTTGGATTAGGAATATGCTGTCCACAAGATAGGTGGAAACACACGTAGGAAATAGAATTATTCAAATGGGTACAGTGAGGGGGTGCCCTCAGGGCGGGGTATTATCACCCCTCCTTTGGAGTCTGGTAGTCGATGAGCTTCTTGGGAAACTAACCAGGAAGGGCTTGCGATGTATCGGATATGCAGATGATGTGGTCATCATCGCAAGAGGGAGGTTTGAAAACACTCTCTGCGATCTCATTCAGGGGGGGCTTGACTGTACAGAGGCTTGGTGTGAGTCTGTGGGGCTGTCAGTCAACCATAAGAAGACATCACTTGTGCATTTCACAAGAAAGAGGAGACTTGAGCATCTGAAGACCATCAGGCTTGGGGGGGAGGAGCTTGAGTGGAAATCAGAAGTGAAATTTCTAGGGTTAATACTAGATAAGAAACTTATGTGGAATAGACACATAGAGGAGGTGACCAACAGGGCTAGTAATAACCTGATGACATGCAGGAGGTATGCGGGGAAGATGTGGGGTTGTAACCCATATATACTAAGAAGTATGTATACCCTGTTAGTGAGGTCTATCATTACATATGGGTGCGTGGTCTGGGCTGGTAGAACCAAAGTTGAAGCAACAAAGAAAGCCCTGGAGAAAGTACAGAGGCTGGCATGCGTTATTATTACAGGAGCCATGAGATCCTGTCCTACTGCTGCCCTGGAGGTGATCTTGAATCTGACACCCCTACACTTTGTGGTAGAGAGAACAGCAAGGGAGACCTTGCTTAGAATGGAGAAGAGTGGCTTTGACACTTCCTCCACAATTTGCGGGGAGCTACTTCCGCCAGGCCTAAGGGACCTGATGAAACGACCAAGGGATTCCATGGTAAGAAAGTATAACTTTGAAAGGAAATTCCATGTGGAGCTAGGAAATAAACTTAGCTGGGACGGGAAAACCCTAAATTCCCTCGGGAATCAGGTCATCAGGTGGTATACTGATGGCTCCTAGACCGAGGAGGGGACTGGTGTAGGGGTATTTGGTCCCAGGATCAAATACAACGAATCACTGGGGCGTTCCAGGGCGAGCCAGGTTGTGCACTGGAGGACTCCTTTTTCAAAAAGAAATTAAAGGAGGAAGAGAAGGAAGCCAGAGGGAAAGCCTGGACTGTTCATTCAGGATGCCGACAGGCTAAGGAAATGCTTGGAGTGCATAATATAAGAAGGTCTGAGACCATGATCAGGCTTAAGAAAAACGATCTAAGGATACTGACGGGATTTCTAACCGGACACTGTAGGCTCAGGGGTCATCTGAGCAAGATGGGCGTTGTCCAAGAGGGTGAATGCCGCTTCTGCCAATCTGGGGAGGAAACACCTAGACACCTATTGGCTGAGTGTGACGCGATAGGTCAGAAGAGAGCCAGAAGCTTGGGAACACACCAGGTGGCGGTGGAGGATTTTCCAAAGGTAGAACCCCTCGTTATACTAAACTTTATTAAGGCATTAGGACTAGAGGGGGTTCTCTAGGCAAGAACTAGAGACTAGTCTGGGGGGCACAATAGATCTCAGGTCGCAGTGCAATCTTTCCCCTAGATTTTATCAAGTATCAAGTATCAAAGTTACGGACAACCCTCGTATTACTGAGTTGCACTAGTTGAAATGAGAAAAGACAAGTGATTTGATGTGAAAAGGCAATAGTCTTTGTCCTCTTCAATGTATGTGTGGCAAATACCCTTTTACAAGTGTTTGCTCCCCAGCATCAGTCCAGTCAAGTGTGTGTAGTAATGGTGAAACCTAAGCATTTGACCTTGTCACTATACGGTAAAAATCTCCTATTAACAGTTCATTTTGGGACATGTAATAAGTCTGTTCTGTTAAGTAATCGTGGATGCACCAAAATCATTGGTTGAGTTTTGTCCAGGTTTAGTTCAGTCCATTCTTGGTTGCTCAGTGAACAATTCTGTTTGTGTCATTGTTGGTTCTAGTGATCGTTTCATTCAATTTGCTAACTTTGAAGTGAGTGTAGATTTAGGTCATCAGCTTAAGAATAAAACTTGGTGTTCTGTAGAACTTACGTGATGTTGTTTGTGTTAATTGTAAACAGTAGAGGACCCAATATTGAGCCCTGCGGTACACCACAAGCAACATTTTCTAATCTGAAGTCAATCCGTCATGACACATGCAGGGCTTACAGCCCTGAAGATATGATCTCATCCACAATATTAATACAAACTATCCCTTATAACTTAGTTTTTAGCTTATGTTATGGTTTACCATGTCAGTAGATTCAGTTTCAAAATTAGATTAAATATATTTGACGTCTTGTAAAAATTTTGTTTAGGCGTTGGTTTTTATGAAATTTTAGAACTCAGAACTCTTTATTCGCCAGTAGATATTTACATAAATACATTGGTTTGTCACAATACATTGGTAAATTACTTAGAATTAGGCTTTCAGCTGAATTTCTCAACTGACCAGTTTAGCCAAGAATTCATTAATATTGTAAAAACAGTTTTTAAAAAGGAAACATTGAATATTTTTTTTGAACAGCCTATAATTCATATTGCGACCTTCTTTTGGTAATTTGTTATAAAATTTACTAGATTGTATCAAAATTGATTTATCGTTTTTTTTAATCTAGTTCTCGGAACATTTAGGGTTTCCCTAATGCATGTCCCGTAAGCGTGGACTGCCCCCCGCTCACACACAAGATCCAGATTTGCTTTAATATAAAGTAAGCAATGGAATATATATAAACTAATGACAGAAAGGATTTTTAGGTCCTCAAAAATAGGCCTACAATGATCCAATCTACCTACACCTGCAATGATGCGTAAAGCACGTTTTTGAATTATGAGGATCTCTTGTATGTGCGGGGAGCAGCCCCACACCACAAGACCATAAGTTACATGGGTTTGAAAGAGGCTAAAGTATGTCTGCCTCATGCCGTCCACGTCCAAAGAGCCACTGAGCCTATGCAGGGCAAAAACACTGGAACACAGTTTTTTTTATGTCCAATAATATGAGGAAGCCAATTAAGTTTCGGGTCCAGGGTGATACCAAGGAACAAAGGATTAGGACTAAATTTAGGATTATTTAGCCTTATTTAGGAATTTAGGATTTAGGATTAGGAACTAAATATCAGGGTGGAGGTTTTCTCCTCATTTAAAGCCAATTGATTTGTAGACAGCCAATTTTTAACTATATTTTTGGAATTTTCAGAGTCTGCCAACACTTGTCTACAATTTTTATTTACATTGACTACAGTGGTGTCATCAGTGTAAAGGACGACAGTGGCAGGCACACTAGAGCTCAGGTCATTTATCATAACGAGGAACAGTAGAGGCCCAAGGACTGAGCCTTGGGGCACTCCGGCTGTTACTCGTTTCACATTTGAAGCACCTGATGCTGTCAAGACATACTGTTTCCTGTTATCTAAATAAGAGTGAAACATTCTGAGTTCATTACCAGTTATTTTATAATGTCTCAGCTTATCTAATAAGAGATGGTGGGACACCTTGTCAAATGCTTTGCTCACGTCAAAAAACGTTGCTGAAGCAAAGCTTTTATGCTCAAACGCATCTAAAATGGAATTAACCAGCTGAATGATGGCATTTGTGGTTGAGAGGCCTTTTCTAAAGCCAAATTGACTTTTACTTAATATATGATTACTTTCTAGAAAAACAGTGAGCTGCATACCAATTACAAACTCCAAAACTTTGGACAAAGTAGGCACAATTGCAATTGGGCGATAATTAGGCTACTAACTTCGTTAAAACTGCCTTTTTTTAAAAATAGGGTGCACTACAGAAAGTTTTAATATATCAGGAAAATGGCCATGAAACAAACACATATTAATGGGATAAGTCAAAGGAACGACAAAAAAAGATACAGTTTTCTTTAAAAGAGAATTTGAGAAACCAAAATGATCCTTGCTAAATTTGTTGGACATTTTTTTAACAATACATAAAATATCATCAGGTGAAACTAACTTTAAACTAAAATTTTGCCGAATACCAAGGTTATGATTGTCCTGAGATAAAAAAGTCTTATAACTAAATCAAATAGAGCATCATTGTTACATGGAGAACTAATACTAATAAAATAATCATTAAAAACATTTGGGCCAATTAATTGATACTTTTTGGCTTTCTCAGTCTTACGTCCTAAATCCCTATTTATAACCTTCCACAAGGCTTTGGTTTTATTACCTGCATTGTTTATATAAGCTAAGTTTGCCTCTTTTTTGGCAGCTCTAACTTTGACCCTATAAGCCTTTTTCGCTTCATTGTAACAAGTCATCAACGTGTTATTATTACTATGCAGTGAGATATCATACAAAAAGTCTAGGCGTTTTTTTATTACACTCAACTCATTAGTGTACCAATTTCTTGTAAAACAATGCATTTTATGCTCACTATTTTTGCTTAAGTTTGTTATTAGCTTAAGAGGGAAACATACATCATAATAATAACATAAGGTACTGTATCAACAAAAGAACTAAAACTAAGATTGACCAAATCTATATCATTGTTAGCAGGAATAAAAACATTCTCCCTATATATATAAATTTTAACGACTACTGTTTTTGGTTTCTGGGCACCTAAAGAAGGCAAAATAACATGGTCTCGGGCTTAACTCTTGCCATGAGACCTATGGAATAGCTTCTTCCATATGGGAAATTCGCTAATAAACAGGATTATTTAAAATTATGGTCGTAAATTAAGAGTGTTTTTACTTGGCAAAAGCTCGGCTAGAATTTCAAGCTTTTTCAAAAAGTCTCGAGCCGAGCTTTAAAAAGCTCGATGATTTGAGATTTCACACACCCCTATAATAAATATATCTTGAGTCGGAAAGTATTATTATTTCACTGTAAAATCACTCTCTACTATATATCTGCCTATAATTATTCCAATCATTTATTTACTTGTCAAACATAAAAAAAGCACAATTAAAATTTGGCAGTTCAAACAAAATATATAACTGGATTTATGTACTTATGAACTACATTCATATACATTTGAACTAATATTTATTTGTACAGTTTTGAACTTTGTTAAAAAAACTTATGAATATGTAGCAGGTTGATTGTTTTTAAAGCTTAGAACGTTAAAAATAACTAGTCTGATAGTGGTACAGCTGTGGTTAATTGTTTCCCATGTGGACTAGGTTAATAGTCTGATCATAGATAGTGATAATGTTATAATTATCCCTATTACATCCTAATAATTCCGTTTTCAGTGAAGGATGGGGCATGTATGGCCTTTGCCATAAGAAAGGTGATGACCAAGCTAAAATGTGGGGTGTTGTGGAACCATTCAGCATAACCAAGGTTGGAATCAGGGCCAAGTGCAACTATTGCAGAGCGTTATTCTTCAAAGGGAATTGCAGCAACTCTTGTGGAGGAATAGGGACCTATTCCACATCTGCTCATGCTATGTAAGGCTTATTGTTGGTTTTTGTTTATAATTGACTAAAATTGTCAATTTATGGAATGTGTCAATTATATTATCTCCATCCTTAAACTTTTTACTTTTTCTGATTCATACAGTAGTATATGGAGGAAGTATTGTATTCATAAAAATGTTTTATTTAGTTTTATCCGCAAAGACCAACCATCCTCATAATCAGTTTGTAATTCCTCGGGTGGGTTTCAAAAAACCGAGTTTTCACTACGCCGAGTAAGGCTAAAAATCTAATAAATATCGAAATTTCACTACGCCGAGGTTTCACAAAACCGAGTACGTTATAAAATTCAACTGTTTCACTAAACCGAGTTTCACAAAACCGAGTAAGGGGCTGGGTACCGTCCGCTCTGGAAGTGAGTTCGCACAAAGAGCACGTTGGCCGGCAGGCCAAGAACGCGCAGTATCATGCGTTTTGAAGGCATTCACTGCCTGAAATCTGTGTAAATGACATTATAGATCTAAAAACTTAAGCTACTTTATACTGTTTTAATATATTATACAGAAATAAAATTGTCCATGGATGAATGTTAAAAAGAAAATTATATAAAATAAGTAAACGAAAATAATTGTATGCTAATTTTTCCTTTCCTGTATAAAATATAGTTTATCACAAAAAAGCTATAGGATGAAATAAAACTCACGTCTTCCAACACTACGTAATATTTACACTTATATTGTAATTATATACAACGGTAAATATATACAAAAAATATTAAGTTGTGTTGGAAGACGTGAGTTTTTACTTCATAGTAACACCAACACGTATAATGCTAATCAAGAAGTAATTAAAAAACAAGCTATAAGTTATTGATTAAAGAAAATTTTCTGAAGATTACTCACAGCCTTGATTTTATGCTGTGTAATAAACTAAGTTGGGTATTCTCTAGCTGATTCTAATGGTAAAAGAGACATTTCAAATAATTCATCTTGGAAATACACATAGCTGTAAAAAATGTTAATGTGAAAGGTTAAAAGAAAACACTTAAAACTTTATATAAAAAATGTTTAATACAAGAAAAATAAGCTTTGCCTTATACACCTACAGTTTATTAACTAGGCGACCTACAGTCGCCTAATTAACTGGCCTATTATTGCCCTGCACATCGGACAACACAGCGGAAGGCGGATTCCCGTGTCCTCTAAGAATCCGTCCGCTCTAGTGACATTTAATGAAATGTTCGTTGACACCATTTGAACGGCACACACTCTGCATAACGCAGGGTGGCCGCAAGGACTACAAATCCTGGTTGACTCGTTGGACAGGCACACCGTGCAGGGATTTCCCTCAGCTGGCCTATTAACTTATTTTATTATCTAAAATATAAACTATAAACTGTTTATTATTAAATATTCAATAAAAATTATGTTATGTTCACTACACGACTGGACAGCGAGTGCCTGCAAAGCACGTAATACTGCATGCTACACAGGCTTCTACAGTCACTTCTAGAGCGGACGGTACCCAGCCCCTTACTTGGTTTTGTGAAACCTCGGCGTAGTGAAATTTCGATATTTATTAGATTTTTAGCCTTACTCGGCGTAGTGAAAACTCGGGTTTGTGAAACGCTCCCTTACTGTGGTAAACTGTGGTACAAAAATTGCAAAATAATTGTGGTTTGGATTCAATGTTAAACTGTAGGACTTCTATAATGCCATTTGCTGTTGGGCTATTAACAGTTCTGTCTAAGAATCATGCCAGTCTTAGTAACAAGACTACAAGATCACACCACTATTATCTTACACTTTTCTCATTCATAATTGGCTTAAAATACCTTCCTGGGTAGGTTACCATTTCATTGAAGAGTATGAAAAGTACACCAGCAGCCCAGTTTAGGTAACATTTAGTATGTAACGTGTGTGTATGCACTATATCTCTAGATGTGTTAATCCTTTTTGTATGCACTATATCTCCAGATGTGTTAATCCTTTTTGTATGCACTATATCTCCAGATGTGTTAATCCTTTTTATATGCACTATATCTCCAGATGTGTTAATCCTTTTTAACACCGTTCACAGTGGAAGTGAAAATGCCAACATTTTTACTTGGTGTAGCCAATGTATATAAAATACCCCCGTCGCAGCAGACCAGCGTACTCAGCGAATTTCCAAATCAATAATATATTAATAATAATATATGACAAGTTTTATTGCAATCTATCCATAAACATGAGAATTATTTGCCTATTCTCCATAAGATTAACATGGGAAAAAGTGTGCAGGTTAGCCGATGTGAGGAACACTGAAAGTAGTCATTTCTACCATAATTAATTTTCATCTTAACATTTATACCAACTTTCATAAACATCTTCCCATAAATAAAGGAGTTTGCCTATTCCCTATATGATTAATATGTGAAAAGAGTATGCAGGTTTGCTGCCATGATAAACACATAAACTATGATTTTTAAGCATAAATGGATAGATCTCAACAACATGAAGCTAAATATCAAGTTTTATCCAAAAATATTTATTAATGTGGGAAATATTATTTTTCCCTATCCTCCATAAGATTAACATTGGAGCCCCACAATACAACGTACTGTGTTTAGCTTTTTTATATCTCGGTAACCGTTGGAAATAGAGAAAAACTTTAAGGAACTAATTTGTGTAGTTGTTTAAGCTGATTCCAATGGTGAAATATAAAATTAGAAATTTAATTAAGAGATCAAATTTGGTAGAGACTTGTATTCCTACAAATGCTCTGACGAGTTCGTAAACCAGACATATCGGTCAATGTTAATCTTATGAAGAATAAAGAAAAATTAATGTTTCATTTATTAACCAATATTTTTGGATGAAACTTGATATTTAGCTTCATGTGGTTGAGATCCATCCATTTATGCTTAAAAATCATAGTTTATTTGTTTATTATGGCAGCTAACCTGCATACTCTTTTCCCATGTTTATCTTATCGGGAATAGGTAAACTCTTTTATTTATGGACAGATGATGATGAAGCTTGGTATAAATGGTCAAAATCAAATTTTTTTATGCTAGAAATTCCTACTTTCAGTGTTCCTCACAGCAGCTAACCTGCATACTCTTTTCCCATGTTAATCATATAGAAAACAGGAAAACTCCTTTATTTATGGACTGATGTTGATTAAAGTTGGTATAAATTGTCAAAATAAAAATTGTTTATGCTATAAATGCCTACATTCAGTGTTCCTCACAGCGGCAAACCTGCATACTCTTTCCCATGTTAATCTTATGGAGAATAGAAAGAAGAAAGAAAGAAAAACGGTGCTTTATTAAATGAAAAAAAAACAATATTTTTATTGACACTTTTTATCACTAGGTTGATTATATAACTAAAAAGTCATAATAACTATAGACAATATCTTTCTACAGCACTTTTTAACACTGGTCACTGAGACCGTCAGTTGGTTGGCACTGATGGTAACATAAAATATGAACGAATTACTAACTACCTAACTATTTATTAGCTATCAATAACCTAATAACAAACCGGTTGCCAATCAACAGATTACAAGAATTATATTCAAATTATACATTTAAAATTAAAAAGAAATGAAAAAGAAAAACTTGAAATATGTAAAATTTAATTATACCGTAACTACCGTTCATATACATTAATAATACAATATAGATTATAATTTTTGATTGGCAGAAGTTAAGTTGCGTCATAATTATTTGATTGGCAACTTTTAATAATTAAATTCCCTAATAAAACATTGTCGATATATCCAGGCCTCTTTCATATAATTTCCGAAGCTTCCCCAATTCTTCCGTTTAAAAATTCATAAAATTCTGTTTCATTAAGAGAGCTTTTTCCAAATATCCTTCTTCTTATACTGGTCAAAATAGGACATATTGATACGAAATGAAACACATCTTCTCTAACATTTAAATTACATAATGAACAGTTATAATTTTTTCCAGTTATCCAAGGTTAAAAATTTAGATCTAACAATCCTGCTCTTGCTTTTATTGCCCAAGAAATTGTAGCTAAATCATGATTGTCGTTGGCAAATACGCTCTTATCTCCCAGATTAAGTTCCAATGTTAAATAATGTTGGTGGTATTGTGAGGTCCTCGCCCGCCCTTCGACCTCGTTCCACCACGTAACACGTGCCATCTCAACGACCGCGATCAGCTGTTGCGACAAACCCTCCCCTCCCCTCATGTTCCAGTCTATATTGAGACCGGTTTTCCTCGCTAATATCTCCCAGTCTCTGTACCAACCCACTTGTCTGAGCACAATTTCCTCACCCAAAATCCGCGGAAGGCGATCAGGTGTCATGCAAAACACTTTCAACAAATAATTTAAGTTTAAAAACAAATTGTAGAAATATAGTTTTTCCATTCCCATTTCCAAATAAAGGGCATAGTCAGGCATATTTGAAGGCAATTTAAAAATTCTTTTGAGAAACATTTTTTCTACTGATTCTACATTATCACTTTCTCTAATACCCCATACCTGCGCACCATAACTTAAAACAGACTTAATTACAGAACTAAAAAAAGTGAACTTAGTATCCAGTTTAATTTTATTGTTAATTATAATAGTTCTCCATATTGAATTTATAGCGAATTTTGCGGATCTTGCTTTTTCATACAAATGAGTTTCCCAATTTAGAGTGGCGGAAAAAAATACACCAAAGTATTTATACTGATTGACAATTTCGATTTTTTCCCCATTATAATACCAATTTTTATTTAACTTAAGTCTCCCTCCTTTTCTAAAAACAATTATTTTAGATTTTTCAAGATCCAAGGTTCCAAGTATTTCAAGTACTTTCAGTGTTCCTCACAGCGGCAAACCTGCATACTCTTTCCCATATATTAAGTGACAGATATTGATAAAACTTGACATATAATATTATTATCATATTATTGATTTGGAAATTCGCTGAGTACGTAGGTCTGCTGTGACGCGGTTATATACAAATATATATGTGTGTCTGTGAACACGATAACTCTTGTAAAAATGGTTCGGTCAAGACCTAATTTGGTAGAGACGTGTATTTATCATATTTTTATACATTTTTATTAAGTGAATTTAATATTTGTGTTTTTTATGCCTCAAATATATGCGAACGTGTACCCAATCGTGTACCCAATGGGCGGAAACACATTTCAGCTATACTTAGTGTGATTGTGTTGGTTATCAATGGCATTAGAAAACACAGTGAGTGTACCACTCGGGCGCGCACACACGCTTAAGTAATTTACTGAATTTTCCCCATTGGGTACACTGCCTCCATTTAAAGAAGCACCCGTGTACCCGATCGGGCGCACTATGTCGCGAACGTGAATGCCTTATTTTTGATGGCTGTTTACCCCTAAATACCCAAAAATCTTAAAAACCCAGTTTTCTCAAATAAACCTTTTAACAATTTTGATTTTAATGTCATAGATTAAAGTGTACAATCATATAAAATTTAAAACATATAACTCTTCTTATCTATGAAAATGTTTTTATTTACTTCCCTGTGGGAAATAATTGAGATCATGGATGTGTCTAAAGGGAATGTTTTGAGTCTATCTAAACAGTTGTTCCTAAATCCAAGCTAGGACGCTACTAACCATATGATGTCACTAACCAAATGACGTCACTGTTTCAAATTTTGGTTATTCAAATTGCCAACTCTCCCCAGAGCTAAGACATGTCCTTGTCAAAATAAAAGACTAATTTATCAATTACTTTTGTCTTCACAGCTCATACAATTGTTCTTGTCCACTACAAGTTTCACCTAAAAGGCGTTCTTAAGTGTTTGATACATAGACTATTTTACCTCTATGGATTCATCATATTTTGAATCATAAAATATGAATACCCACACAAAATTCGTGATTTTACTGGCTTTTCTGACGTTTCTGGCTTCTTCAATAATATTGGGTGGCGTTAAGCTCATGTTATCACTGCCACGGTCCGTTTTATTTAGGTAAATATCAACAAACAAAATGGATGACAATCAGGAAACACTGTGTACCACCACATCAAACTGTATTTTGCTCAATTTTTGTTATATCTATTGGTGTACGGAGTGTTTACTGATCCATCCTATGTTATTCTTATGGGATTACTTTTGGTATTAAAATTGTCTACTTTTCCTCCCTAGATACTAAAAATGTCAGAGAGTGTCGAGAGATGAAAAGTAGTAATTTAATTCTCGATCCCAGAGATAAAAGTACTACTTTGCATAGTAGGAAAAAATAATTTTGCTTATCAGTAGGGAACTAATATCTAACTTTTCTTTTAAATATTTCTTTGAACAATTTTTCCGCACCAGATCAGAGGATTACTCTTTGAGGGAAAATTCTATGTAACTAATAAAAAATAATGCGTTAATTATATGATTAAAAAATCACTGAGTGGTTTAGTTTAAATAAAAATAAACGATATCAGTGGACTGACACATACTTTCTACCTTAAGTTAATTTAAAAACCAAGTTGATCTAAATAGCATTTAATAATTTATTGTATAAAAAATAATCATCCCATTTCTGAAAATAAAAAAAACAGAGACAAAGTTAATTAATAATTAATTGTTCAAATTGTATGAGGGGAATCCACCCCCCCCCCCCCCGGTAATACCGAGCTTTTTTTAATTGTTTTTAATTGGGTGATTTGACTTTACGCTTCATACCAAGTTTCATGGAAAATGGTTGGAAAATAAGGAAGAAATTGATTTTTTATATTCTCCATAAGAATAGCGTTAGGCGCTTTCAGACAACGTACTGCATTTATCATGGACAGTAAAATTAACTTATCTCTGGAACCGTTTGTCGTAGACAACAAATTCATGGTACAAATTTGTTTAGTTTTTGAGCTTGTTTCAATGGTCCCAGATAAGTTATACTTTACATTTATTGTTTTCGCTGAAAATTTACAAATTTGATTTTTTTCCATTTAAAAGCTCATAACTTTTGAACCGTCAATTTTACAGACATGCAGGTGTTGTTAAATTATTTAGTACTCTGTCCACTATAAACTATCAAATTTTAATCAAAATTGTTTGAGCCGTTTTGAGAAATTTGGATTTATTATGTTTTTTAAGTGTTTTTAGGGGTGAACTACCCTTAAAAATAAAAAATTCAAAAAAATGAAAAAAATGCCTGGAGATACCATGAATATATACATACATGCCAAATTTCATCTAAATCGGACCAACAGGGTAGGCTGTGGCACTGAACACATCCAGGCACACACACGGACACACACACACACGGACGGACGGACAGACATCACGTCGAAACCCACTTTTTTGGATTCATGGGACTCCAAAACTGATGTATCCACCCTCAACTCAAATTCGAAAATTTTGACGAAAACAAACTTTCTCCATATACCATCTATAAGGAAAGTCAAAGTGTTAATTGCTATGTATGTGTTCAAAGTTCAAACCCATTTCACAGCATGAAGAGGACTTTAAAAAATTAAGTATTTAGTCATCAAACTTGCTATATAAGATAAAAGACTAAAAGTTAATTTAAACATAATAGTGCTTATAAATTGTATGATTTCTTAAAAGTATAAAGAGCAAATCAAGCCACATTCTTCCTTATTACAAAGCTGTGATGCTATTAGTCAAAGTTTATTTTCATTTTTCATGAAATTAAATAAAATATTTTATATTTAAAATATTAATATTTTAACTTTCACAGTGCATGGATCAATGTTATTCAAGAGAATAAAAGAATAACAAAGGAAAAAGTTATCATTAAAGATGATTTGGTCAGAAAACTATTAAATATACCAGAGGAATATTGGGAAGTATTGCAAGAAATGGCTGCCCTCGAGGAGATTGTCGCTTTCAGATATCAGGTAAGCTAAATATTTTCTTTTAGCGAATTTCCCATAGGGAAGAAACTATTACCGTAGGTCTCATGGTAAGACTTATGCCCGGGACCCGTGATCCCTCCAAACACATTATTGACATTTAACAAAAATTAGGATTTTTAATCAATAATATCTTCATTAACCTAACTTTTTTAATATAAAATGTTAAAACATGATGTTCGATTGTTTATTTCAACCATTTGCATAAACTTTTCTAATTCGAATTTTTGGATAATTCAAATTTTTTCTGGTCCCTTGAGGTTTGAATTATCAAAGTTCTACTGTATATACATATGTGTGTATGTCTGTGAACACGATAAATCTCATAAAAATGGTCCGATCGAGACCAAATTTGGTAGAAATGTGTATTCCTACATTTGCTCGGATGAGTTCGTAAACCAGACATATCGGTCAATCGGAACAGGTAGATAGGGGGGGGTTAGCTTACAGAGCCCATGCACCACCGCGTGCACCAGAGCGCGGCGCATGCGTGGCGAAAAAGCGGCTGGCACAACAATTAAATCTTCACCACAGCCGCGCCGCGGTGGCGCGTAACATTAAAAATGCATTTCCTCGCTTATCCGTGCATGGATTTCGTTTACCAAAGTACCATTCGATTTGAAATACCCCCGTCGCAGCAGACCTGTGTACTCAGCGAAATTCCAAATCAATAATATATGAAAAATTTTATAAAAATCTGTCCATAAACGTGAGAATTATTTGCCTATTCTCCATAAGATTAATATGGGAAAGAGTGTACAGTTTAGCTGCTGTGAGGAACACTGAAAGTAGTCATTTATACCATAAATTATTTTTATCTTAACATTTATACCAACTTTCATCAACATCTGTCCATAAATAAAGGAGTTTGCCTATTCCCTATATGATTAATATGGGAATAGGCAATGTCCGGATTAAAAAAATTCCGAACCATCCGGCGGTTTTATAAATATATAAATTGCAACCTGTATTAGCATACAGTATCTAAATAAATCACATTTCAAGATGATTTTAAAGTGTACTTTTTAAACATTACATGGTTTTGTTTCCAACTCACTGGATGGTTTTTTGTGACGTCGATAAATTAAATGTGTCACCATAAAAAATAGGAATGAACATGTAATTTTAAATTAAAGCACCTCAAATTGAACCTTTGCAAATTTATTTTACAGTATGGAAAAAACAGAACTCTTACTTTTTAATAATAATAATATATAAATACCCCCGTCGCAGCAGACCTGCGTACTCAGCGAATTTCCAAATCAATAATGTATGACAAGTTTTATAAAAATCTGTCCATAAACATGAGAATTATTTGCCTATTTTCCATATGATTAACATGGGAAAGAGTATGCAGGTTAGCTGCTGTGAGGAACACTGAAAGTAGTCATTTCTACCATAAATATTTTTTATCTTAACATTTATACCAACTTGCATCAACATCTGTCCATAAATAAAGGAGTTTTCCTATTCCCTATATGATTAACATGGGAAAAGAGTATGCAGGTTTGCTGCCATGATAAACACATAAACTATATTTTTTATGCATAAATGGATAGATCTCAACCACATGAAGCTAAATATCAAGTTTTATCCAAAAATATTGATTAATATGGGAAATATTAATTTTTCCCTATCCTCCATAAGATTAACATTGGAGCCCCACAATACAACGTACTGTATTTAGATTTTTTCATATCTCGGTAACCGTTGGAGATAGAGAAAAACTTTAAGGAACTTAATTGTGTAGTTTTAAAGCTGATTCCAATGGTGAAATATAAAATTAGAAATTTTTAAAAATTACATGTGAAAAACGCAATAAACCCCATTTTGGGGTACAAAACCCCCCAAAACTACCCGTTCCCATTGACCGATATGTCTGGTTTACGAACTCGTCCGAGCATTTGTAGAAATACACGTCTCTACCAAATTTGTTCTCAATTGGACCATTTTTACGGGAGTTATCGTGTTCACAGACACACACACACACACACATATATATATACAGTAGAACTTGGATAATTCGAACCTCAAGGGACCAAAAAAAATTTGAATTATCCAAAAATTCGAGTTAGAAAAGTTTTTGCAAGTGGTTGAAATAAACAGTAAAACATCATGTTTTAACATTGTATATTAAAAAAAGTTAGGTTGATGAAGATATTATTAATTAAAAATCCTAATTTTTGTTAAATGTCGATAATGTGTTTGGAGAGATCCTGAAAATTTAGCTATTTCAAACTTTTTCTTAAATCCCTTCTCTACCTCCTTGATTGCCGCTATTTATTCTTGCAACATCAGAGATTTGTAGGTTCGCTTTGACGAAGCGAACCAGTTCATACACACGTCGTGAGTCACAAATGCCAACACGAAACAAAGACAACGATTATGGAACAAACCACCATCAATGATGATACACACGTTACTGAACTGCGCCGCCGCCGTGTAGTGACATATTAGAGTTTAGAGATGTCAATGTTGTGATTTATGAGCAGTAGTGGACTGTTGAGGAGGGGGAGGGGTATCATGTGACCAGTCAACAGCAGGTGTATGTGCTGTGAGAAGGGTTGGCGGGGAATGGGCGCGTTGATCTAGCTAAAAATAGTCTACGGACAGGAAGCCCGAATGTCGTTTCCGGGAAAATCGCACACAATGACTTGTTCTCTTTATAGATTTACGCTGCAAAAAGTTCGAACTATCCAAAAAATTATTCAAATTAACCAGGATATTTTAACATTGTTTTTATATAAAAGTCTAGGGACCAAATCAAAACTTCGAAATAAAGAAGTTTTCGAATTACAGAAGTTCAAATTATCGACGTTCCACTGTATATATATATATATATATATATATATATATATAAATTTTAACGACTATTGTTTTTGGACTCTGGGCACCTAAAGACGAAAAAATAACATGGTCCCGGGCTTAAGTCTTACCATGAGACCTACGGTAATAGCTTCTTCCCTATGGGAAATTCGCTAAAACCTGTTGAACTGCCGTAGTCTCCCCACCACCTCCTCCCGGGGAAGGTGACAACCCCTCTCCATGACGCCGAGAGTGGCAGCTCTCACCCCGGCAAGCCCGGTGCAGTCATACAGCAGATGATCAGCAGTCTCCTCGAACTGCCCACACTTCCTGGAGATTGGGTCTCCAGAAAAGAGTCCCATGCGAGGAAGATGTTTCCTCATATGTCCGTGTCTCGTGACAAGACCTACAATGAGTCTGAGTTCGGACCTACGTAACTGTAGAAGATCCTCTGCGATCCTCGAAGAGGGAGTACTAAGTGACAGTTTACTTACTCTCAGGAGGGGAAGCTCCGCCCATCTTCTGCAGTGACACTCACGTACCCACGTGTTGATCTCTCAATCCACATGTGCCCTGGAGATGCCACAGAAGGGTTGTGGGCCCACAAATGGGATCAAAGCGCCACCGTTCGCCAGACGATCAGCTATTTCATTGCCCATAATACCTGAGTGTCCTGGGACACAGTAAAGGGTAAAGTTGTTATGACTGCCAAGAGAAGACACTGCGTTGCGGCATTCCCACACTACCTTGGAGTCGAAGGTACAGGAGTACAGAGCCTTGAGAGTGGCTTGACTATCTGAGAAAATGGTAAAGTTCTTGATCCTGACACCTCTGTTGGGATTGAACAGAGCACATTCCATAATGGCTGCCACTTCTGCCTGCTACACTTTAGGGAAATCCCTCATGGGAACGCAGAGCTTTACCTTATCTTGCACCCCCAGTATCCCAGCTCCAGTTCCCTTACTTCCCTTAGAGCCATCCATGTACCATTCTGACTCACAGGGATGAATAGGTCTGCCGCCATCTTGCCAGTTAATCCTTGGTGGAATTACCACTGAAAATGACTTACCGAAGGCGTATATAGTGTGAAGATGGTCAGAAGGCATGTCAAGGACCTCACATCTGACTACCTGCTCAATTTTGGTGTGACCTACCAAGGGTACAATGAAATTCATCCAGAGATTCTCACATCGGAGGCGATATGCACATTTCCTAGGGACCGTTCTGATGTTGACATCTATGGGCAGGATATTGAGCATATAGTCCAAGGATGCTCCAGGGCAGGAACTCACGGCCCCAGAAATCATGAGGCAAGCCAACCTCTGGACCGCTGCAAGCCCCCGCACCGATGCACCGAAGTTAGTCTTTGGCCACCAAACTAGTGAACCATAGGTCGTGGCCGGTCTCACCACAGCAACATACAGCCAGTGCAAAAGCCTAGGGTGCAGTCCCCATGTAGTATCAACCATTCGTCTGC
This sequence comes from Nephotettix cincticeps, assembly GCA_023375725.1. Classification (NCBI taxonomy): domain Eukaryota; kingdom Metazoa; phylum Arthropoda; class Insecta; order Hemiptera; family Cicadellidae; genus Nephotettix; species Nephotettix cincticeps. Next base: position 44,894,112 of record CM041786.1, on the reverse strand, counting down.
AAGTCATGAGTGACCACTTACCTCGGTCAATCACCCTTTGCAGCTGCGGCTCCCACCTCAGTGTCTTATCAAGTACCACACCCATGTACTTGACCTCGTTCAGCAGATTTACCTCTGTGCCCTGCAGGTTCAAAGGTCCCAGCCCAAGCATTCCATTCCTTCTTGTGAATGGCACCGCCACTACCTTGGAGGGGTTGATGGCAAGACCCACCTCCTTGTACCAGTCTCCCACCAGGTTCAGTGCTCCGTTCATAATTTCTCAGATCGTGTTGGTGAACTTACCAATAACCAGAATTGCTATGTCAACAGTGTAGCCCAAAGCTAGGACACCAGAATCATTGAGTCGCCTGATGAGATCATCAGCTATAAGAATCCACAGCAGGGGGGAGAGAAATCCCCCCTGAGGGCAACCTCTTGTGGTCAGAGCGACTAATTCCTCACCTTGAAGTGAGATAACGACTCTCCTGTCGCTCAGTAATGCCTCGGTCCAGCCGCATATGACTCCGCTAAGCCCATGGGCCCTAGCAGCATTCACCACCGCCTTCGTGGAGGTGTTGTTGAAGGCCCCTTGGATGTACAGAAAAGCACCCAGTGCCATCTCTCCATCCTCCAGTGTCTTCTCTATCCTGCCTACAAGGTGATGGAGGGCAGTCTTACATGACTTACCAGGAATGTAGGCATGCCTATGTAGTGGGTGATGCCTTAGAGCACCATCCCATATGTACCTGAGAATCAATTTCTCTAGAGTCTTCAACAGGAATGACGACAGACGGAATGACTTTTGGTCCGTGTACCTTGCCTTGCCAGGCTTCGGAATGAAGACCACTCTAGACCGACTCCACACCGTTGGCACACAACCCAGAGCCAGACTGGCTCTAAAGAGCTTACCCAGCAAAGGCAGAATTTCCTCAATCCCTTTCTGTAGACAGACAGGTCTGATGTCATCAGGGCCTGGTGACTTGAACAGACTGAGTGAATTAATAGCCCACCTGATCCTGCTGAACGTCACGATGCCCCCCGTCTCCATCCACTGGGTAATAGAGGCGCGATGGGAAGCATTTCTTGTGTCCAGTCCGTCAGATTGGTCGAGGACAACGCACCCTGGAAAATGCGTTCTGGCCATGAAATCCAAGACTTCATGGGGGTTGTATAATGTCTTACCATCAGGTTCCACTAGAGTTCCTAGGCAAGAGGAGTTGTCCTTAGCAAGGAGCTTGAACAACCTAGAGGTATCCTTAAAACCTTCCAGATTGGTGCAAAAGTTTCTCCAGGAGAATCTCTTGGCTCTCCCGACTGCGAGATTGTATTCTGTCAACAGGCTATGATAGCGGTTCCAATTTTAACTACACTTTGCTGAAGTTCGCTCTGACCTTCCTTCTCATGTTGGTCAGTTCAGAGGTCCACCAATTTACTCTCCCTCCCTTGCCCTCCTAGAGTGGACAACACCCGTCAAAGGCGGAGACTATCATCTCCCCAAGACGGACTGCCACATGATCAAGATCCTGGCAGTCCCGAACTCTAAGAGATCAGCCTTATAGCCCAGTCCTAAGAGAAGCAGAGAAGAGGTCCCAATTGGCTCGCCTCGGGTTCCTAAACGAAACCTTTTCAGGCAGAAAGTTCCATAGTTCCATAGAGACCCTCCAATTGAGAATCTTACGCTCCAACCCCTCTGAATATAGCGTAAGATCAATAATGGAGCTACCTACACACTTACGAACGTTGGCTCTGAACCAACATTCGATATGAGGAGACCACTAGATACAATGAAATCTAATAGTGACTCACCTCTGGTGTTAGTCTTCTTACACCCCCAGACTCTGTTGTGGGTGTTAGAGTCGCATGTTCGCCACCATCGCCCCATTTACCTACTCTCGGCAGTCTCGAAGCTTTTCAAAGCCTGTTCCTTTCCTAGGATATCCCCCTTCATGAACGGATACATGAGGCCGGAGCAGTTTGATACTTACTTACTTGATACTTGGTTTCTTCTTCTTTGACCGGCAGAACCGGATAGAATGCGTCATATTACTACTATTTACACATAAAATTCAACATTTAAAGACACATAAACATAAAACTTGAGCGCATAAAAAACTTGGGCGGGCGTGAATTTACCCTCCTTTTACTTATAATTTACAAAAAGTTTGACCAGCTCATCTCATCCAGTCTGTAGAGCGGCTTTTGAACCAAGCTATCATGAATCACTGACTTGAATTGTTTCAAGTTCAGTTCGCACACTGCATGCGGCAAGTTGTTAAATATTCTGATAGCTCTCTGGGGGTAGCAGTTCAGGGAGCGACTCAGGCGGCATCGTGGCGTTTCCAGGTCCCGTGCTCTACGTGTGCTGTACACCCCTCAGTTCAAAGGTATTTAAGTTTTGTTTCAGCAGTATGAGCGTGCTAAGAACATACTGACTGAATACAGTGAGTACCCCCAGCTCTGTGAAAATGGGGCGGCAGTGGGTATGATAGCCAGATGAGGTAATGATCCTCAAGGCCTTCTTTTGCAGCAGCAGCACAGCAGAAGCAGCAGGAGAGTGCCCCCACAAGACAATGCCATACATAATGTGGCTATGAAACAGCGCATGGTAAATCATCAACAGATGCGGTCGTGTAACCAGGGTTTTCAGCTTCCGCAACAGGCACAGCACACGAGAGAGTTTGACACTAACCTGGCTGATGTGATAATTCCAGTTCAGCTTCTGATCCAGCCAAAAACCTAGAAGCTTGACAGGGTCGTTGGGTAGCACTGATGGCTTAAGCGTGCAGGTCAATCTCTGAGTTTTGTCATTGTTGATCAAGAGTCTGTTGTTGATAAACCATGTCTTGGCAGCTTCCAAAAGGTTGTTCGTATCGTCCTGTAGTGCTATTAGATCCTTTCCCTTTGCGTACAGGGTGGTGTCGTCTGCAAACAACAAAGTGTGGTTGTTTAATGACAGGTCATTAATCATGAGCGTGAAAAGCAGGGGACCAAGGACTGAACCTTGGGGCACGCCGTGTCGAACTTCAGCCACCTCAGAGGTTGCACCCCCAATCGTAACGACCTGTCTTCGGTCCTTCAGGTAATCAGCTATCGAATCAAGAACCGTACCACTGATTCCATACTTCTTAAGCTTGGATATAAGGATGCTATGGGAAACTACATCGAAGGTTAAATAATATAGGTTTAAATACCTTTCGTCTTCAATCCAAATATGTAGTTTAGAAGCTACTAGTTTCGGGAGGTTATACTCCCATTTTCAAGCTTACAATTCGTCAAATATAGTTGCTTCAAGACACATCGTCTTCGTCAATCTTGATGTTAAAAAATACATTTACACTTATACATTTAAAACACACGAAACATTAAAACGTTGGCCGGCCACGAACGAACTTTGAGTGCACATCCGGCGATGCATAAGACCACGACACGACTACCCTATACCTGTCTGGAGGCAATGACCTTGGGGAGGGGGAAACAGCTGACGGCGTTCATCCGTCCTTTCCTTATCTATAGCTTCGATTCTGTCAAACAATAAGTTGGAACCAAAATTTAATTTTTCATTAAGAACATCATCAGGGGACATTTTAATCGCTTTGTATATTTCAAACGATTCTAAAGCGTTCATCAGGGGGCCTTTCTTACATTTGTGCAGGATGTGGAGGTTTTCACTGCTACTGTTCACACTATGGTTTGCGCTAATCAGATGTTCGGCAAACTTTGAACGTTGGTTTTTTAATTTCGGTTTCGGGAGGTGTTCAGTAAACCTTTTGTTGAAAGACCGACCTGATTGCCCAATATATATTTTGGGACAATCGCTGCATGTCAGTTGGTACACTCCTGAATCGTCCAGACTATTGTTTGTTTGTTTACTTTTTGTAGAGAGGCCTAAATGATTTTCTATTCTATTGGAGGCTTTAGCTGCTAACGTAATGTTATGTTTATTTAATTCGTTTTTTAGTGTGAAGTGTAGGTTGCTGCCGAAATCTATTGATACGAATTTCCTGTTTGGTTCCTTCGTAGGTTTTGTTTGTTTTTGTTTGTATATGATCCTGTCTATGATGTTACTATCGTAGCCATTGGCAACAGCAATGTATTTTAAAATTGTGTATTCAATTTTGTAATCTTCCAGTGACATGGGTACTTTCAAAAGCCTGTTTACAAAACTATGGTATGCTGCCATTTTATGGGACTGAGGATGACTAGATGTGGCGTGGATTGTATGGTCGGTGGTAGTAGGTTTCCTGTAAATACGGAAGCTGATGCTGTTGTTGTTTTTAATGAGGGTCAAATCTAAGAAATTAATTGAATTATCCTGTTCTATTTCTAAGGTGAACTTCAGGTTATGAGATATGCTGTTGAGGTGATTGTTTAATAATTGCAGTTGTCGTGAGTTACCATTAAAAATTAAGAGAGTATCGTCCACATACCTCTTGTAGAAGACTATTTTATTAGCAAACTTGTTGTTCGAAAATATGTGATTGTTCTCAAAGTTGTTTAAGTATATTTCCGATAGGATGCTGGACAAGGGCGATCCCATAGCTAAACCATCTTTTTGTAGGTAGAATTTGTCATTAAAAATGAAATAATTTTGCTCCAGAGTAATTTTTAATAGGTCGATCAATTCATCAATGGCTTCTATGCTAAGTCCAGAGTTCAAAATCAAGTTATCTTTAGTTATCTGTAATGTTTCATGGATCGGTATGTTGGTGTACAAGTTTACTATGTCCAGTGACGCCAATGAGTATCTATTTTCTACTTGTAAACCATTTAAATGGTCGACAAGATCTAAATTGTTCCTTAAGCTGTGATCGTTTTCTAATTTAATGTGACTTCTGAGTAACTTGTCTAAGGTTTTTGCAATTTTGTATGTCGGGGCTGAAGTAAAGTTCACTAATGGTCTTATGGGAACGAGTTCTTTATGTATCTTGGGTAGTCCTCTTAATCTAGGTGCGCTAGGTTTAATCATTTTTAAGTGGTTGCATCGGTCACCTTGCAGGATGTGTTTAGTTTTGTTTAATGTGTTTTTTATTTTGGTATTGAAAACGTCGGTCGGGTCCTTGTTTATTTCTTTAATATTGTTATTGTTGATAAAAGCTAATACTTTTTCATTGTACTCCTCTTTCTTCATGATAACGACAGTTTGGCCCTTATCTGCTTTGGTGACAATAAGGTTATGTGCAATAAGCTTATCTCTGATAGATTTTAAAGTTTTGAACTCGTTGGTACAATGTCTGTTATAGTGGGTTTGTTTTCCTAGGATTGATTTAACCTTATTGTCGATTACATGTCTAACATAGTTTTTGGAGTTATCATCGGTGATTGAGCTGATGGCAATTTCAGCGTTCAATAGTTCATTTATTAAATTTCTTTTCTGATTGCCGTTTGAGATATTATGTTTTAGCCCTTTGTTCAAAATGGTCAATTCACATTCAGTAAATACTATATCTGACAAGTTTTTAACCCTAGGATAAAATGTATGATTGATAATAAATTGTTCAATAGGCTTAGACTGTAGGTTAACCAGTTTTTCCAATTTCTTCTTTTGCACTCTTTTTTTCCTAAAAATTATTTTATTGATTTGGCTTTCAATAATATTAAGTATGTAATTTACTCGTGCATGATGGATCGTGTTAAGCAAGTCAAAACCTACTACCACCGACCATACAATCCACGCCACATCTAGTCATCCTCAGTCCCATAAAATGGCAGCATACCATAGTTTTGTAAACAGGCTTTTGAAAGTACCCATGTCACTGGAAGATTACAAAATTGAATACACAATTTTAAAATACATTGCTGTTGCCAATGGCTACGATAGTAACATCATAGACAGGATCATATACAAACAAAAACAAACAAAACCTACGAAGGAACCAAACAGGAAATTCGTATCAATAGATTTCGGCAGCAACCTACACTTCACACTAAAAAACGAATTAAATAAACATAACATTACGTTAGCAGCTAAAGCCTCCAATAGAATAGAAAATCATTTAGGCCTCTCTACAAAAAGTAAACAAACAAACAATAGTCTGGACGATTCAGGAGTGTACCAACTGACATGCAGCGATTGTCCCAAAATATATATTGGGCAATCAGGTCGGTCTTTCAACAAAAGGTTTACTGAACACCTCCCGAAACCGAAATTAAAAAACCAACGTTCAAAGTTTGCCGAACATCTGATTAGCGCAAACCATAGTGTGAACAGTAGCAGTGAAAACCTCCACATCCTGCACAAATGTAAGAAAGGCCCCCTGATGAACGCTTTAGAATCGTTTGAAATATACAAAGCGATTAAAATGTCCCCTGATGATGTTCTTAATGAAAAATTAAATTTTGGTTCCAACTTATTGTTTGACAGAATCGAAGCTATAGATAAGGAAAGGACGGATGAACGCCGTCAGCTGTTTCCCCCTCCCCAAGGTCATTGCCTCCAGACAGGTATAGGGTAGTCGTGTCGTGGTCTTATGCATCGCCGGATGTGCACTCAAAGTTCGTTCGTGGCCGGCCAACGTTTTAATGTTTCGTGTGTTTTAAATGTATAAGTGTAAATGTATTTTTTAACATCAAGATTGACGAAGACGATGTGTCTTGAAGCAACTATATTTGACGAATTGTAAGCTTGAAAATGGGAGTATAACCTCCCGAAACTAGTAGCTTCTAAACTACATATTTGGATTGAAGACGAAAGGTATTTAAACCTATATTATTTAATGTTCATTTTCAATCCAGGAGGCAAAAATGTTTAAATACATCGAAGGCTTTGCTGAGGTCACAGAGTACAAGTTGGACAGACTCATTCTCCTCAAAAGCATTGTTAATCCAGCTCGTCAGACTAAGGAGCGCTGAGGTGGTCGAGCGCCCATTCCTGAAGCCATGTTGAGCATCAATAAGTAAGTTATTTAGCTCCAGGAAGGATATCAGCTGGGTCTTCATAATAGTCTCAAGGACCTTGGAGAAGATGGGTAGTATTGATATGGGCCTATAATTGGACAAGATGGAAGAGTCCCCCTTCTTAAAGATTGCTGTGGTCCTTGCAGTTTTTAGGATGTCAGGAAAAACTCCCTTTTCCAGGCACTGGTTGATGATGTCAGTAAGAGGTATAGCTATTTCGTCTACCACAGCTTTCAGTACAAAACTAGGCACACCATTGATGTCTTGGCTTTTAGAGTCCTTAAAGTTCTTAACTATTTTTATTATTTCATAATGACTCACCTTCCTCCAAGTCCTAAGGGTACGTGATTAGAAGAGGTCCATCATTGAGTCCACGGGATCCGCAGGAGCTGCGGGGAGGCCAGCGATGATGTTGTCCGCCACCGTTGCGAAGTAGATATTGAAGTCATCCGGAGATGCAGACACAATAGGTTCCGGGGGTGTAGTCCGTTGTTCGTTCACTATCTCCCAAGCCGCTCTGCAGGTGTTGGGGGCGGCTAGGATGGCAGCGATATTTTTAGCCTTCTTTGCTTGACCTACTTTAGTGCGATAATCTCTTTTAATATTTAAGTAAATATTATAATAACGAGTCCTGGCTGCAACATCAGTTGAGAATTTATAATGATCATGTACAATTACCATAAATTGTCGCAGCCCAGCCAATTCAGGAGTGTACCAGGACTTGTCAAGCTTACTGGATCTAAGCTTAGATTTACTGCTCAGAGATGATTTAAGAGAGGTGACTCTTATGGGAAAAACAGAGTCAAAGCAGTCATGAAACAGTCCAGAAAAAATTGAAAAAGCATGATCATTTTGGATGAGCATGATTTGGATTTCGTCGCGGACACTGGACGACGCAACAGCTGGTGCGGGTGATTATGAAGCTAGTCGACAACCATAATATTAACTTATGCTCTGTTGCAGTGCTATTGGATGTCAGCAAGGCGTTGGACAAGGTCTGGCACGAGGGACTTCTCCTCAAACTCAGCGAGTCCCTGCTCCCGGCAGCAGCAGTTCATCTCAAGTCTTAGAGGGCCGACAGTTCCAGATATGCTTCGAGGGGGCGCTATCCACGACACGTCTGGTAGAGGCTAGGGTACCCCAGGGCAGTGTCTTGGACCCGGTACTCGACCTTGTTTATACTAATGACATGGCGACTGTTGCAGGAGTAACGTTGTCGCTTTACACTGATGACGTACTGCTGCACTACAGAAGCTATCGCCCTGATCGCGCCGCGAGGATGATGCAGACACAGATGGACGCCCTGTCACCATGGCTCCACCAGTGATGCATCAAAGTCAATGTAGATAAAAGTAATGCCATTTGTTTCAGGAAGAGGCGAAAAATGCCGAGAGCAGTTCCACCCGAGATCTGGCTAGACGGAGTGGGAATGCCGTAGAAGACGTCCGTGAAGTACTTGGTTGTCACCCTGGACTCACGCCTGTGTTTCCATCAGGATGTTGACAGGAAAGTCGCTGAGGCAATGGCAATCCTGGGGCTGATGTGGCCATTTCTTTCAGCTAGGAGCCCAATCCCAGTCAGTACGAAGGTCACCATGTTCCTTCCTACTAATTGTACGCTCTTTTATCATATATGCTTCAGAGGCGTGGAGGCTTCTGGCCAGCAAGACCAACAGGAAACGCCTAGTGGTCATCCAGACGAAGTCGCTGAGACGAATCACACGACAACCGTGGTTCGTCAGGAACGTTGTAATTATGGGGACATTGGGAGTCCCAAATCTTGAGCTAATCAACAGAACAAAAGCCGATGGACTGTTTCAGAAAGCAGCCAAGTCCAACCTGGAACACATCAAGGAGCTCTGTAGACGGCATGACGTTGCAGATACAGGAGGCTGATCTGGAGGTCCAGGCCCATCGCCATCCTGGATGATCCATCGTAGGTGAACAGCGTGACCTGTCCAGCCTCACACAGCAATGCTTCGACACTTCTTACCTTAAGTTTATGTTTAATATATTTTGATTAACATCTGTTATTTCACTTGCTCCGGCCCTGTTCTGATTTTATTGTTCTAGCCACTCCAAAAGGTAATCCAGCAGCTACAGCTGAAAAGCTAATGCTGTGACTCGCCCAAATGAAGTCCTTTCGCCCGTATGTAAGTTGCGCATACACGTCTGGACGGATGGGGGAAGGTGGGTTTATTTGGGTATACACCGCTTAACGGTGGAGTCACTACATAACCCTCGCAGGAGCGAGGGTACTCATAAAAAGTTACCACCTGCCTAAAAAAAACAAAAAAAACTGAGAGCTAAAACTATAAGGGATTATTCCCGCTAATGTTATTTTGTTTGTTTACATATTTCTCACTCTAAAAATTACCATTAATAGTAAAGTTTGTTCAATGAAGAAGGGACATAATTATATTAAATATTTCCTCAACTTTAAAGTACATTTATTATACAATTTTATTCTGTAATTGTGTATTACTGTAATAACCATTATAATATGTATTCAATATTGATGCACAATGTACATAACACCTTATTTTGGAATCTACCACAACTCCTGACTGTATTCATTGCTCACACTGAATTGAACCTCTATAAATTAAACTTTAGGGAAAATCAACCTTAATAGATTGAATCTCTTTTATTCAATTGAGTGGAGGTTGATGTCATTTGTACGCTTGTTTGGGACTGCATTGGGCACCTGCTTTGCTTCTTCTAATATTCAGTTATGGTTGAGGGCAGGTTTTTGTATTTCGTACTCATTAATTGTTTAGATACATGAATAACATAAAAATTCAAAACACTCAAACTATTGAGCACTATTTGTGATTGAGGTTTTTAGGATAGGTAGTTGATATTTGGGGTTTCATCTTTCACTATGCTTCAAAAATGGTAAGAATTGTATGCTTTTAAATCCTCCCTTACATTTAAAGTTACTCTTTGTAACATTACTATTGAGAAATTAGCTAAATGGATACCATTGTGTTACTTTCATGTCATTAAGGTGAAGATAGTTTTAATAATGTTTATGGTATGTGCGATCTTGAGATTGTTTTTATATACTTAAATCTCCTCTAAGGTTATCTTGGTAAGGTTGGCTCTTGGTTTTACAGGCTTTGAATGATGAATCAGATATATCACCTTTACGGAAAAGCTTTCAAAGATACTGCTTTGTCAAGTCAAGGGAAAAGTTTTATATTTCTATGAAAAAGCTGCCAAATCAAGGTAACATCATGTGATATCAATCACAATATAAAACAGAGTTTGGTTAAAGTTAAGTTAAAATGTTAAAAAGATTTTGTATTTGAATTGCCATCTTCATTGTGGTTGGATTTTGTTTGTACTACTAGCCAAAGTAAATCAGAAATTTAAATAATTTATTTATTTCCCAAACAAAAAGTTGATACAGAATATTTTAACTAAAGCTACAAAAGCCATTATTGGCTTTTTTTGTTGAATTGTAAGAGGTGATCATTTCCGGTTTCTTCATGTTCCCAGTATCATTGTAAATTGCGGCATCAAAATGCATTGAAGAATAAAGACACAAGGACAACACTGTGATTTCTTTTGGTAGCATAAGAAATCATGGTCATATTGTTGCCAAACGCAAATATACTGGGATTGTTCACTCTTCCTTGGAAACAACTTCTAGGACAGTTCTCGTTTGTCCTAGCGTACTGTTCCTTCAAAGGTCAAACCCTTTTCAAACAAATCATTTAAACTTATGCTAGAAAACCAGTCGTATGAGGTTATGTTTCTTAATTACTCAAACATTTCTTTTAATGGTCTGCAATATGTTACTAGTTCTAAAATGAAACTTAATACATCACCTAATGGCTGTATAAAGCTGTTATAATAAAATCCAATTTTTAAACCTCAATATCGATATGCATGCTTCATCAGATCTTTTATTGTCATAAAACCTTTTAACAAATGTATTGACAAGCGTAAACTATATCTAAAAACATATAAAATTTAAAAAAACATACCAAGACAATGACGTTACTGAGGTCTACTGAGGTTATCTATAAGAAAGACTGGGATGGTGGCATCATCCTGTAATCCAGCTACGTGGAGGTCACGAATTGTGGATAGTTGTGAGCGATGGTCGGTGGGTGTAGTGTTCTCTAGTGCGGATTAACGTCCGCACTATTGAAAGCTACGTTAATCCGCAAAGACCATCCTCATAATTAGACCAATTTGTAATTCAGAGGTCGTGGTTCGGATTCCACGTTAAACTGTAGGTCCCTTAGTTGCCATCGGCTGTTGGGCAATAAATTAACAGTCTTGTCTAAGGAACATGTCAGCCTTAGTCAGTAACAAGATTACAAGATCGCGCCACAATCATCCTACAATCAACTCTCATTCATACTTGGCTTAAAATACCTACCTTGTGGTATGGTCGCCATTTCAATAATCTAATCTAAAAAGGTACATACAGGTATGGTCCAAATATTTGCTTCAATAAAGAGAAATTTCATATCATTATCGTTGCTTATCAGTGATTTGTTATAGATGAAGGAAGATTGTACTTTTGCCTGAGTCTGGAGCCTGTGAATAAAGAGAGACTGGACCTTGTTGCTGGATTGGTTGAATTATCTACATAAAACCTTTTTTTTAACGAGTTGTCTTGAATTTTTTTGTACCTAGTTAGGAACTTGTATATTTACCTTTAGTATAACAATATCATGGCTAGCATATCTGCAGTGCCTTTTTACCTGAACTAAATGGGACCAGTTGTTAAAATCTTCTAAATGGTTAGGATTACAGAATGTATTTGTTTTAAGTGTGAATAGTAAGGTATAATCTTTGGTTTTGGAGACTAACAAAAACACCATTGTATAGCCTTTGGACTAATTATACAAATAACTAAAAGTTTTAGGTTAATCTGCCAACAGGGGTGGTCTGGGGGCTCTAGGAGCCCTTGACTAAAATCCATTCAGGGCCCCTTCAATTTGCCACTAAAGGAAAATATGTCGTACTAAAATAAATAAGCCAAGTTTGGTAGGAGAAAATGTATTTGAGAGTTCTGAACAAGAAGGTATAGAAACAACTGATTGTAAATAAACAGGTATTAATTAGTTATAAATAATAAAACATATGGGATTAATTTCGTCATGTGGCTTTGCCGCCACATCAGCCTCCCACAGGGAAAATTGGGTGAGGGAGGCGAAACTTGACACGCCTCCCGGAACGAGTTTTGTAGCTGTCTGCAGAGGGTGGCTTGTTCGGCTTGGTGGAGGCGAGTGGAGGGTTAGTGGATCTCCACTGGTTGTCATCTGAGAGGACGAAAACCGGCTTGACACGGTCGACGCTGACTCTGATGTTCCTAACTCGCATCAGCAACGTCATAGTCTTGTCGTCACAGCTGACTACTGGGTAAGGCTCTGAGTACAGGGGTTGGAGTGCATCCCCCAGAGATGAGGCGTGTTGAAGCTCGCGCGCCTGGAAACTCTGCTAGGATTTTGTTGGCAATATGTTCCGGAGTAATAGCCTTGATGCTGGATTGAACTGTGTTTCTAGAGCAGCAAGCCACAGATAGACCAGCGATTCCGTCTACCAAGCGATGCTTCTTACAGTCAGGGAGAAGGTTGTACAACACCCAAGAAGTCAACCCCAAATATTGGGTCTGTGACGTCAGCTACGAAAAATTTCCTAGGGAAGGAGCGTCTCAGTCCAAGTCAAGCTCTGAAGTGACAGTACCATACGTTGAAATGTTGCTATTGTTTGCTGCAGACAATGAAATGTCAGATTTTGGATGTTTTAAGTGAAGTAGGCGATTTAGTATAATAGATACGTCCAATCCCATAAACAGCATTAGGCGATAACATGAATAAATATATAAACATAAGATAACAACAATAGTAGATCTGTAAATATGTGTTCTTGGTATCAGTAAGTGTGTGTGTAGGGGGAAGGTGAGGAGGCCATGCCCTCACAGACACTGATGTAACCTTTTAATGCAGCTACCAAAAGAAACACTCACTATATAATGAAATAAAATTTGTAAAGGAGGAAACCATGCCCCCCTAAAAAAAACAAAAATTGTGGCCCTTTAACGCAACCACCAAGCACCACTTCACCGAAACTGCTTCGCCAACCGAGTCTGGTCAACTTCACGCACAAGGAAAACTTAATTTCCCATCACTTTTAATGATTACTTTTAATAAATTTAATGATACGAGCAGGCGTCTAAAAGTTCCCATGGAGACCGAGAAAAAATCCACCAGATTGCAGACCTCATTTCCAGCTCTCAGCATTCTGGGAATAGGGCTGTGAGTTGAAGTAATTGAGAACAATCAATATCAACATTGATCAGCTTGTAGAGGAACACCAGATCAGCAACAAGACGTCTAGAGGTCAGAGGCAGCAGATTGGAGTAGGTTTCGATTTCGGCAATAGGAACATCTCTGTAGGCATAGCCATTCCTCACTCCCAGTATTCTTATGAATCTTCTCTGTACAGACTGAAGTTTATCAATTCGTCCCAACTGATATGGAGACCATATAGGGGAAGCATATTCCAGAATTGGTCCAACCAATGACTTGAATAATAGTGCCGTTTTTCGAGCATTGAGGCTCAATTTCCCCAGTCTAAAGACCAAGCCCATAATCCTTAATGCTCTTAAACAAACACCATCAATATGGGTCTAATGAAACTTAAAGATAATTGTGATAAATACTATAGTCTATTGAAACTTTTTAATACTAATCAGTTAAGAGATAAATATAAAAGCTGTAAGAAAGAGTATAGAATTGCTATTAAAAATGTGAAAATAATTATTTCAATAACAAAATAAAAAACCGAACTCAAAAAATAAAAATCATGCTGCATGGAAGATAATAAAAAGTCTCACAAATGTAAACCATAAATCTGCTAATTTACATGATGGCAACAATGCTGATACATTTAATAATTTTTTTATTGAAAAAATAGAAGAAGTCAGTAATAATGTCCCAGTCAGTAATCATCTCAGCTCTCACTACATCAATAAGAGCACTAGACCTATTGTTGAATTTTGTTTCCAACCTATTAGTGTAGAATATGTTTACCTGAAAATAATTATTGAAAAAATAATATAAATAAATAATTATTAATTGAAAATTAGTAATTCAAATTGTTTAGATATATATGGTATCAACTCGAAGTTTTTAAGAATTTCTGCTCCTTACATATGCGAGGTATTGTCTTACCTTTTTAATGATTGTCTGGTTTGTAATGCCATTTACCCAAATGTATTAAAACACATTAAAGTTATACCTGTACATAAAAAAGGTGATAAAAAGCAATTGAACAACTACAGGCCAATATCAACTGTGCCTGTTATATCTAAAGTATTTGCGGCCATAATGCAAGACCAGATATCTAATCATTTTGAAAAATATGGAATTTTTACTGAAAAGCAATTTGGCTTTAGACCGGATAGAAGTACTAGCAATGCAGTGTTAGGTTTAGTAAATAGTGTTGTAGATGTCTTGGAAAAGGGTCAATCTGTTAGCTTTAGGTCATATGACATGTCTAAATCTTTTGATACAGTCAGTCAAGCATAGCATACTTGGTAGTAAACTTAGTTATTATGGATGTAGTTCCAAATCAGTAAATCTGGTAATATCACATTTAAAGGACCGCAACTAGTTTGTTTACAAAGATGGTCAGTTCTCAAAGGGCAGAAAGGTTCAGTATGAAGTCCCTCAAGGCTCCATACTTGGACCAATTCTCTTCAATATATATATATATATATATATATATATATATATATATATATATATTATCTGCAATATTGAAGGTACCAAAGAAGGTTTTCTTTTTGCTGATGACTTTGGTCTCAAAGTAAGCTCTAGTTCAAAAATAAATTCTAATAATTGTCTAGTCAATAGCACTTTACTCCTCAATGACTGGTGTGCCAGTAACAATCTATCATTGAATCTAGAAAAAATATCTGATATCATGTTCACCTACAATAGAAATATAAACAGTGAAGTAATGACTGAACCTCTGAAATTTTTGGGTATTGTTCTTGATCCTAAACTCAATTGGCAACCACATGTGCATTTTCTCAGTAAAAAAAATGCAAAGGGTCTATATCTACTGAGAAGGTTAAAATTCACAGTAGACACAAATGTACTTTTAAATGTATATTACTCTCAGATACAAAGTTTATTATGCTATGGTATTTTGTTGTGGGGTTCTAGTCCTCATGTGACAAAATTGTTACTCTACAAAAAAGGCAATTATAGTAGAATAGATACAACTTCCCAATCGAGGGGTATGAAGGGGTAGCGGAGCAGTGGGGATACTGATGCTGCGGTGTTGCCGCTTTGGCGCGGGCGGCCACTGCCACTGCAGTCAAGTGAGTGGGAGGGGGCACTCGTACCGTCTCTTCTCTCCATCAGTATTAAGATGATATTGTAATACAATAGTCAATGATATAACCACTATCGCATCACTAGAGGAACTGCACATGTGCGTGCCGGCGTGGAGAAGCGGTGCG
Source organism: Nephotettix cincticeps (assembly GCA_023375725.1). Lineage (NCBI taxonomy): Eukaryota > Metazoa > Arthropoda > Insecta > Hemiptera > Cicadellidae > Nephotettix > Nephotettix cincticeps. The sequence goes on along the minus strand of CM041786.1, from coordinate 44,878,743 downwards.
ATGCGGCGCAATGCGGCAACAGTGCCCGTTGCTAGGGCAACCACCCAAGACGCTCCTCGCTCTTATTGGTCAGGTAGCTAACCACGTCACTGCCCCCCTTACTCTAAGGTCAGAACTCCCCACCTCGCTGATTCGGAAGTTGTATCTATTCTACTATAGACTAATTTTTAATGTTGACATGAGGACACATTGTAAACCTCTTTTAAAAAATTTGGGAATATTAACTGCATATTCTTTTTATGTACTAATAAGTCTTAGCTATATTCATAGTAATATAGAATTATTTCAGTTAAATAGTGATTATCATAGTTATAGTACTAGAAATAGAAACAATATCGGAATCCAACAGCTCAGGTTTACAAGTTCTCAAAAAAATATCTCATACATGTCTGTCAAACTTAACAATTCCTTACTGTTACAAATCAAATCTTTGCCTCTTACTTGCTTCAAAAGAAAATTAAAAATCATATTAAAAGCTGAAGTTTTATATAAAATACAAGAGGTTTATGAAATAGACTGGAACAAATATCTATGATTAAGTTGACTATTATTTTGTAATGTTAATTATTAAGTAATACTTTAGTTAAGTAATATTGACGTTTATCAATGCATTGGAAAAAATTTTTATGATAATAAATATTCTTATTCTCCCCCCAAGTACAGGTCCACAATAATAGGAGACTTCATTCGATTACAGTCGACTCTCTCTAATCCGGACACCTCGGGACCAAACCCCTGTCCGGATTAAAAAAATTCCGAACCATCCGGCGGTTTTATAAATATATAAATTGCAACCTGTATTAGCATACAGTATCTAAATAAATCACATTTCAAGATGATTTTAAAGTGTACTTTTTAAACATTACATGGTTTTGTTTCCAACTCACTGGATGGTTTTTTGTGACGTCGATAAATTAAATGTGTCACCATAAAAAATAGGAATGAACATGTAATTTTAAATTAAAGCACCTCAAATTGAACCTTTGCAAATTTATTTTACAGTATGGAAAAAACAGAACTCTTACTTTTTAATTATAATAATATATAAATACCCCCGTCGCAGCAGACCTGCGTACTCAGCGAATTTCCAAATCAATAATGTATGACAAGTTTTATAAAAATCTGTCCATAAACATGAGAATTATTTGCCTATTTTCCATATGATTAACATGGGAAAGAGTATGCAGGTTAGCTGCTGTGAGGAACACTGAAAGTAGTCATTTCTACCATAAATATTTTTTATCTTAACATTTATACCAACTTGCATCAACATCTGTCCATAAATAAAGGAGTTTTCCTATTCCCTATATGATTAACATGGGAAAAGAGTATGCAGGTTTGCTGCCATGATAAACACATAAACTATATTTTTTATGCATAAATGGATAGATCTCAACCACATGAAGCTAAATATCAAGTTTTATCCAAAAATATTGATTAATATGGGAAATATTAATTTTTCCCTATCCTCCATAAGATTAACATTGGAGCCCCACAATACAACGTACTGTGTTTAGATTTTTTAATATCTCGGTAACCATTGGAGATAGAGAAAAACATTAAGGAACTTCTGATAAGTATTGTGGATCTGAACCGGTTCTATCTGTTCGATAACCTTATCGAACATAATACCCTGCAACAGACCATAATCTTTGGCAGACAGTTTCACCTCCGGAAACGGTGTCGGGCTAAGGGCGATCTTTGTCATCATTAGGCGATCCTTGAAGGAACCACCTGCAGACGTTGACGCCATCGGAGCCGGCGTGTTCTGACCATCCGCCGGGGGTTTGAGATCCCATCAGGATTTCTTTCTCGCAGGAGCAGCTGTCGCCTTGGTTGCCCTGCGCATAGGTGACACACCTTCATTATCTTTCAGCTCCCCTTTGGGGCTGGGGGTTTCAAGCCGCTTCCTCATCAGCTTGCGGTACTCCTCCCTCGGAAGCCAAGTCATATCCTTGGTCTTCCTCCCCTCACCAGCTCCAGCCTTTGAGCGTGCAGCCCCTTCCGCAGTTCCTTGGTGAGCGAGGCCCAGATCACATCGTCTGAGATGTCCAGAGCAGACTCAAAACAGACAGAAAATATTAGACCAAATAATTTTTACAGTGCCAGGAGTTTTTCGAATAAATTGTTAAAATTACCCAAAGTCAACAAAACAATTTTCCACCATTCTGTTCAGTATTTAGGCTTAAAATATTTTAATCAACTCCGCTTTATATCAAGAATTTAAGAAATCGCTCAAACATTTTTGTAAATAAACAATTACTTGGCTTTACACCCAGCAAGATGTTAGATATTTTAATAACTTTTTGGTGTATGTTTATTATATATTGTAATAGTTTTAGCAATAATTACTTTAATAATATTTTTATTAATTTATTTTCAATTTTGTATCACCATAAGATGCCACAGTAGGTGAGTTATTAAGTATTTACAGAGGATGCTAGACTACTGAATTTAATTTATCATAAACAATAAAACATTTTTTAAGATGGGATAAGAACGCGAAACATGCTGTGGCTTTTCAAAGGCTTTTTTAAGGCTTGAACCACTGTTGCTGTCATGCTTTTGAAAAGTTTGTCATGAATGGCTTTTGAAAACTTTTTCATAAAAGGCTTGTGAAAACCTTGTCATGAAAGGCTTTAGAAAACCTTTTTTTGTGTAAAGTTTGATCCTTTTCGAATGCTTTTGCAATGCTTGCACCATTGTCACTGACAATCTTTTAAAAAGGCTTAAAGCTATTCAACGATAAAGGTCTGAAAACCTTTTCAAAAGCTTATTTTGCTACTTGGGAACTTATTATCTAAATAAGTCAATTATTAACTTGATTACAAAAGTTGATAATGCTTCACTAAAGAGATTGAATTAAATTGCTTGGTTTCAGCAAGATATTTTATTTTAGAGAATATTTATTTTAGAGTTTTTAGAGATGTAAAATACACTGCTTCTTAGAGTTATATGAGCACTTATTTTTTTGTAATTTAAGTTTATTAGTGATAAATTGTCCACTGTCCGTAGAACTAAGTACAATACCATCCGGCCCGGAGGACCAATGAATAGTGTTTGTATTTGAGGAGATAAAGCTTGGTGGAGAAATTAGCAAAATAGATAGTATTGGACAATTTAATTTGAGAAATGGCGCGATAAAGACCGTGTCACTTTGAGAGAGAGACTTGCGGACATGGCAGTGGGAGTATTCTAAGATCTTTCTAAAGCTTTTTAATATGTAAACCACAGAATTCTTTTAGAACAACTTTATTCATTAGGTATAAGAGAAATTCCATATGAATGGCTCGACTCCTACCTACTTACCTAAAAAACAGAAAGCAACAAGTTTATATAAATGGGGTAACTTCAAATGTTATAAGTTAAAACTCAGGATTACCTCAAGGATCAATCCAAGGATCCATTTTATTTTTTATATTTGCAAATAATTGTCAATCATCATTAAAACTATACAATATGCAGACGATACAATATTATTTCTTTCTAAAAAGTCAACACCGGATTTAGAAATTTAAATATATTATGATTTGAACTCATGCGTGTTAGATTTTTTTTATATAATCTTAAATATGATTCTTCCTAAATCAAAATAACAAGTACTAAATGAAAAAACAAATTTGGGGTAACTATAATTATTGATGATTTTGAAATAGATAAATACAATAATATGAAATTTCTCGGATTAGTCTTAACAAACAATTGGCCTGGAAAGATCAAATAAATTGCATTAATTCTAAAGTATCTTCAAATAGCACTAAAAAATTATTGCCCAATAAGTTTTATTTCAATGGCATATTATGGGTAAATTTATTCTCATTATTATCCAATGGTGTAATAATTTGGGGCTCATGTGCTGAAAAAGAGTTTAAAAGATTATTTGTTTGACAAAAAGAGTAATAATTTTTTGTAAATTAATTGTTAGAAAATCGTCAAAAGAAGCTTGAACAAGTTTTTATTTACTCACACTCCCGTGCATTTACAATTTGGAAATGAAAACGTATTGTATATCCAAAAGTGAATCAACAAATGGAATCAATGTTCATCAATACACACAAAAGCAAGTGATAAATTAAGAGTACTAAGAGTAAGAGACTTAATATTTTCAAAAACCTGCCATCTCAGGCAGGGATAAAACTAATTAATAAATTACCTAAAATATATGGTATCAGTGGACTGACACATACTTTCTCCCTGACGTAAATTTAAAAACGACAATCTCTAATTAAACTATCATATTCTTGAAAGTGAATCTAAATATCATTTAAAAATTATTTATTGTTTCAAAAATAATCATACTATTTCTGAAAATAATAAGAGAAACAAAGTTAAATTAATTGTTAGAATTTTATGGGGTGGAACTTGTGTTGTTTTCACTGAAAATAAAAAAATATGTTTTCGACATTTAAAGCCCATAACTTTTCAACTGTAATTTTTACAGACATGCGGGTGGTGTCATATTATTTATTACTCTGTTCACTATAAACTCTCAAATTTTAATCAAAATTGTTAAAGCCATTTTTGAGAAATTTGGATTTTTCATGTTTTTTTACAGTTTTCAGGGGTTAGGGGTGAACTACCCTTAAAAATAAAAAATAAAAAATGAAAAAAGCTTGGAGATACGGTGAATATATGAATACATGCCAAATTTCATCTAAATCGGACCAACGGGGTAGGCTGTGGCTCTGTACAAATCCAGACACACACACACACACACACAGCCATACACACGGAAGAACAGACAACAAATGACCTCAAAACGGATATCCACTCTCAATTCAAATTTGGAAATTTAGACAAAAAATACTTTCTCCTAATGCAATGTATAAGGAGAGAAAGTAAAAATTTAAATAGAATTTTATCACTATTATGTTTTAAGGATTGATGAATTCATCGATCATACTCTAAATTATAATTTTTTTTTATTTTGTGTATTTCTACGCCAGTGGCATTTTTTTAACGTTTTGATGGGGAACGATCCAATCCCCGGTCTTGTTACTACCTAACGTCGACCTGTTGTTAGGAAGCATCATTAATTAGTAGCCCAATGACAAATGGCGACTGGGTCCAGATTCGACCCTTGCGGGATTCGATCCGGCGACCTTCAGTTTTGAAGGCGGGTATTATAACCACTACACCACCCAGCCAGTTAATGACTAATATATTTTTACCACTTATCAAATTTTGTACATACATTTTTATACTTTCAATTTTGTGTGAAATAGATTAAACAAGGTTAACATGTATGTAATCTTCTTGTTTGTTTTATTGCATTAGTCAGTTTCACCTAAATGTTTGTTATTTTAACATTGCTAATGACAATTATTTGTATTGATGGCAATAAAAATATTATTATATTTTTTTTATATTTGAGATAGACTACTTCAATTTGTTCAGCTAGTTTATAATTTGTTTACCAGGTTGATCAGAGCTAGACGTAAAGACAAGTAAAATTATATTTTTACGAATAATGTACAGATTTTACTGTATGATTGAATTGTGACTGCCTATTTTACTTTTACTGTGCTTAATCACAATAAGTATTTGTAATGACCAATAAATGTTCAAAAATATGGTCATTGAGTTAAATTCAATTGGTGTGTTAACAAAATTGAATAGATCCATGTGCAACTATTGAAAGTAACATTTTTATTTAGCTTAATCATAATATTTGAGGATATTTTTTTAAACAGCTGAATGATTACAGTAATAGCTGTTGTGCAGTGAAGTGTTAGTTTACAATACGTAATAATAATAAACAAAATTTAAATATGTATATGAAGTCTATTTTGGCTTGTTTTGAATTAATTTTTATTATTTTTATAAATACAGTCACGACCAAGATATGTACAAGAAATGAAGAGTGTTCAAAAAAGTATGGAGGTAAACCTTGTGCATACTGTGTAGGTGACTCTGGGTCAAAAACCTGTTGGTTTCCATTTTCTGACAGATTTTTAATTGAACCAAAAACATTAATTTGTCATGTTAAAAAATCATGCGATGTAAATCTTTGTAAAAATGATGGTGTATGTTTAGAAAGAACAGCGGAGGCTTATGTTTGTCAATGCAAGCCAAATTATGTTGGTAGAAACTGTGATATGAAGTATGATAAGATTAAATCATTTAATTTAGACGATATTGATTTTGAATATTCAGCTTTAATGTCTCAGCCGTCATATGTTGAAGTCACCATTTATTTATCAGAGGGTGATATGATAAATGAAGTTAACCTTGTGACAGCAGATGGATATTTCACCAGGATGAAGTATGATTCACAGAGTGATAAAAATTGTCAGAACTCTAGATGTTCTTACATTTTCAAGGCTCATATACGTTACTTATTCAAACCATTTAATTTTGGTAATACAGATTTTATATACCAGGATAAAAATTTGTTGGGTTATTTAACAACATTTAATTTAGATATTGTCTTTAGAGGTACATCACTCTATAATTCTAATTTCAAAGTTTTCGTATTCTATCCAGAAAACAACATTTGTGTGCCGAGTGTTTATATAGATGAATGTAGTTTTGGCTGGAAACAACCTACATCTTATTACAGATGGTCACGAATCAGAATAAGTTCAGGATCTGTAATATATCCCAATGGGAATAGCCAGACTTTCAATGGTGATAGTAAAGATCTTTGTGGATCTCCATCTGAGATCAAATTAACTTGGAAAATATGGTGGCTTAGAATGATGCCTTGGAAACCTGATTTAATAGTGTTAGAACTCTATGATAAACCACATATAAATTTGTTTCCATTCGAGGATGGCATAAAATGTGGTTTGTATAGAGTCGATCTAGAGGCTAAAAATGTGTTCTATAAGGGAAGTTCTTCAAGTTACGATTCGTGTTATTTTGAGATAGAAACATTACCTTTAGAAGCAATAATTTCAGGTGGGTCTCAACGGCAAGTAGCAAAAAAAGATGGTTTGATAATGAGCTCAATAAATTCGAGAGATCCCAATGAACTTCCTGAAAATGAAAGTATCATGGCAAAATGGAGCTGTGTTGTTTTGGAACTATATGGAAAAAATGTTGGTGATTTTTGTAAACCAGTGGTTTTAAAAAGTTATGAAAACTACATGATAAGTGCTGACGAACTTATAGAAGGAATATACAATTTTACTTTGGAAATTTGGACTGACTTGTACCAAGAAAGGACTTCTAAACAATGTGATTTAGCAAAGCAGCATCAATTTAATCATCAATTAATCATTGTAACAAATAAGACTAGTCTCCTTATTCTGTGTAGTGTGAACTGTAGGAAAACAGTTTCAGTAAATACTGAACTAGTTTTGAAGGTATCTCATCCCAATGAAACTGAAGAGCTTAAGTATAAATGGTCTTATTTTAAAAAAGAAGATAAAAAATATATAGATGTAGAAGAAACCCAACCATCATATATTTTTAGAATTCCGGAAGATACTTTAGAAACTGGAAATGAGTATGTCGTGTCAGTCTCAGGATCAGCTTACGGTGAAAATGTATCTGCTATTTATGGTTTTAAAACTGATGATTTTACTTACACTGGAAACTGCACTATCAACCCAGACTCAGGAATTAGGGGAATAACTAAATTTAATGTTAAATGTTCAAAAATTAAAAGTAAAGCATTATTTTTTGAATTTTTTGACAAAACCGAAGAAGATATGAATAAAAATAATTATATGAGTGGGAGAATGCTAGGAACTTCCAATGAAGGAGAACTGTGGGAAACTATACTGACTAGAGGTGTTCTTGTAGTTTACATTAAGAGTGGACTGAATTTTGTTAATCAGACATACATGATCAACCTTACGTATGATAGCAATATTGTTGACAATCTTTTTAGACAAATACAGAGTAGTCAAGCTTACATTCAAAATATGCCAATACAACAGATTTCATGTTTACCTGATATCATTACAAATAACTATACTACAAATTTTTTTTTACATATTTTACTACAAAAACTTAACACAGATGTTATCCAGACATTAGAGGATGTAAAACTGAAAATCTTATTTCTATCTAACATTGTATCAAAATTAGGCAAATGTAATATGGATATGAGTTCAGTATTCTCAGTCAGAAACTTGGCTTTCAAAATATCAGAAAGACTTTCAACTTATGTTTTAAATAGTTACCAGCCGATTAATCTGAAAGAAATAAAAGAAACTGCTACAGTTCTCTTAAATATTGTAGAAATATCACTTGCTTTTGAAAATCAAACAGATTTTGATGCCACAAGTAAGTATATTACCTTTGATGGTTTAAAATACTTGACACAGATTAGTGGTCGCCTGGAGCAAGTTTTAAGTAATATTCAAACAGTATTAAGTTTTTTACAAAAGCCTGGATCACCACCTAGCAAAATTACTTCTGAAAATAAGTATTTTACCTTAAAAGTATTACAGGATGATCCTGAATACAATTTCAGTCTCACAAAAATGCTACTGTACAATCCAGATGTACCTGTCTCTATATCATTTGACCTGATGAAGCAATTAAATGGTAGACTAGCATTAGAAGATAATTTCTCTTTCAGTATTGTAATTATTAATAGAAATATATTCAAAACAATGGCCAAACACACTGCTACAAACTTACTGATGATTTCTTTAAGTAAACGCAGTAAAAAAAATGACATAGTTAGTATGAAAGAGTTTAATTCCCCAATAGACATGGAATTACATTTAAATCACTCAAATATAAAATATAATCAACAACACAGTCAGACAATTCCGATGGATGTAACATCTAATGAAGATATTCTAGATATGAAAGTCAGAATCCATAGATTAGAACCTGCTTCTGGTTCTAAATTATTCGTTACTTTTCTTTATCCACCAACTAACAGCACCTTAAGAGTACTTATAATGAAGGATTACAGACCGACTTTTGCAATGATGATGAACAAATCAAGCATAGTTACCCATGAATCTCCCTATTACTCTCCGAATATCATAAGAACTGTAAGGTTTTCTATTTACTATATGGGTGTACTTCCTGGGCCAGAAATTTCATTTGATCATTCTGTTCCATTTTCATTTGTTATCAATAGTACTAAGTGTGTATCTTGGCAGAAAGTAAAGTGGAGCTCTTTTGGCTGCAATGTGGGACCAAATACTGGTGGTTCAAAAATACACTGTCAATGCAAACATCTTTCAGTATTCGGAGCTATATTTCCATTCCTCCCTAACCGTATTGATATTTTTGGGGATGCAAAACTTTTTTTGACCGTTTGGGATAATCCACTGGTTGTATCTTTAATGATAATTTTATTTGCTGTTTATGTGGTTTTTTCCATCGTATGTTATAATATGGACAAAGCTGACCGTTTAAGAGGAACTATTTCTGTTTTAGAAGACAATTTTCCGAATGACAGATACCCTTATGTATTGGCAGTTTATACAAGTTCCCGCTGCTTTTCAGGAACTTCAGCCAATGTTGGTGCTCAACTCATTGGAGAACTTTCTAACAGTCGAACCCACATTTTGAAATGCAAATACTACAAAGAATTCAATAGAGGGTCTGATGATTGGTTTCTATTATTATGTCCAAAACCACTTGGAATCATTCAGTATCTTCATTTATGGCACGACAACTTTGGGTTCTCTCCGGATTGGTATTGTGACAAAATTCATGTGTACGATATTAATAATTGTTTGGAAAGTGTGTTTATTGTGGAACAGTGGATTGAGCTGAATGTTGGAAATTATCCTGAAGCTTTAATAGTACCCGCCAGCACTGAGGATATCCTAAAAATTGGTAGAGTGTTGAGTGATAATATTTCAAAAAATTTTAGGGAGAAAGAAACTTTAATGGGGGTATTTACACAACATCCCAGGAGCACAGTCAGACGGCTTCAAAGAATAAATATTTTTATGTGCAGTGCTGTAATAGCTTTATTGAGTAGCATAAGTTATTATATAGATCCAGACGAAGCAACACCTGACGATTATAACTACACTTTGCAGACGAGAGATTTGTATATCAGTTTTGTCACAGTTTCCATCATAGTCACCTTGAATTATTTGTTGAACTTACTATTCAGCAAGAGCTATATATATGTTTCATCAAAAAACCATAGTTCACTTTATTTAAGACGTAGTATGTACCTGGAAGATTATTTTAAGTCTGATGAACATAGTTCACATTCTGAAACCTTTTTCCATCACAAGACAGAGGTGAAAATTCCCAATACTAAAAGGAAAGGTTTAAGGCAAAAACTGGCTAAAACAGTAAAATATAAGATGAAAGATGAAAACCTTGCTCCAGCAGTATTGCCTCATGCAGACACAGGTCTAAGGATCAGGAGAAAATGGCTTAATATCACTTGGGCTATTTGTGCCACCATCATCATTCTATGCTCATACCTTATAATGCTCTACGGACTAAAGATGGGATTAGTGAAAAGTAAAAGATGGTTTACATCGGTTGTATTATCAATTATTCATGAACAGTTTATTGTTAATCCCCTGAGTGTCTTACTTTTAGCATCTGCTATAACTGCCTCATTTGGCTTTGTTCCTGGATCATCAGACTATAGAGCCACCCAGGATGAAATTGAAATGCTAGTTTTTGAAAACAAAACTGAAGATGAGTTAATTAGGAGAAGACAGCATCCCATGTATACACCCATCAAAACGGAAATTCGCAAGATAATGATTAAGAAAAAATTAACATATCTTAATCGAATTCATCTTTTACAATTTTTTTTATCTTTATGTTACATTTTTTCTGTAGTCTTTCTTATACAAAAATTAAAGTATTTAAACTTTTACACAAACAGTGAGATAGAAGTAATTATAAATTCTGCTAGGAGTGAAAATGCCATAAGTTTCTTTGATGCTTATAATAAAGCGCAATTAAGTAATTATTTTGCAAATACCTTCTTGAAAGCAATTTACAAACGGACTTGGTACAATATGAAAACTCTATGTCAAAACGAAAACTTAATTTACTGGACAAATGATTATTCTTGGAAGATGGTAGGTGTTCCTTACATTAGACAAAAACGAGTCTTTGAGGAATCTTGTAACAGTTTTGTTCCTCCACCACAAGAATGCATCCCACGATGGAGTTCCGAGACAGAGGACACAGACTCTTACAATATCGGTTGGTCTATATATTCCCCTTTTGACATGTGGATAAGTTCATCAGAGGATCCATGGATGTATTCGTATCCAACAGCAAACTGGCTTAAAACCTATTACAGACTTCGCGGTAGTTCAGGCACAGTGTATAATAATGGAGGATATAATGCTAAACTTGCATCCTCGATACAAGAAACAGTTAAGGTAGTCTCTCAGCTGGTTGAAAATAGATGGGTTGATAAATTTACTAAAGTAGTGTTTATAGAGATCACTATTTACAATGTCAATCTTCGCTGTTTGGCTCAAGTTTCTATAATAATAGAATTTTTGACGACAGGTGTATCGTTGAAGACGATTAGAATAGCTACAGCTGTGGTAAACTGTGATTCGGTCGAAGTTCGACATTTAGCTTTTATCTTTATCACGTGCATATTTTTTTTAGAAATTTTCTATGAGATCAATTATAGTGGATTTTCCTCATTTTTTAAAAACATTAGAAATATTTTACTTATAGTGATTGCGATTCCAAGTGCTTTTGTTATTGTATCATTTCTAACAAATGTTTACTTTTGCACGTTTTACAACTTGTGGGATAGGTATTATGATAAAAAACATGACACTTTTGACTTTGATAGGTTTATTACTTTTCAAACTATTGTCTTATTCCTTCTCAGTTTTTTCCTACTTTTTAGCGTGATGAGAACATTGTTACTGCTAAAATCACTTCACATACTTCTCAAGATTCATGCAATAATAAAGTGGTCATTAACTGTGATATTCCCCCTTTTGTTAATTACTTCAATATTTTTCATATTTTTATTCAAAGTACTCATTCATTTAGAGATGCCAACAAGCCAGAAGATTTTGAATTTCTTAGTTTCTCAAAAAAAAACTGAACTTATTGGTACTGACTATTTTTGTCTGGAATCTGTGTTTTTCTCATTTATGAAGTTTTTCTCAGTGACAATGATAACAAGTTTTTTCATCACAATTTTTGTTCATTTTAGCCCAATGGCTAACCTCAGGAGGAGAACACTGAAGAAAGCTATGCTTACCAAAACCTGATAATAATTTCAATTTAGATTAGATTGTACAGTTTCAGTCTTTTTGAACTTACATCCTAAATCATTGTAATTAGGATTTGAGTTGTATAATTTTAAATGGATTTTATTTGAAAGGAAAACACTTTTGAAATTACAACAAATTAACAGAGTATTATGAATCTGCTATTTTTACCATAACAACCATTGTTTGTTTAGTCCAGCTGATATGTGATTTCAATTTCTCCCTTCATAGTAGGCTTACATAGCCTAGAATATGTAAAATAAATATTGTTTTACAATGTTTTTTTTTATTTTTACAGATACAATTCGACCATGTATATACTGTACATATATTTATTTGTTTATAACTATAGTGTTAAATTTTAACGACATTTGAGATCCCACTCAGAGCTCTAAAGTGAAAAAGTGAATTTCTATTCAGTTACCATTAAAAAATGTTGGACTAAGGTTCGATTTAGTGAGAAATGATTTTAGGTACTTCAAAATTGTATCTTAATTGGTTTACCCACAATTAAGGTTTTACACCATAGATCCCTTTATGTGTTTTTGACTGAGCGTTTAAAATACGTTGGATCAGATAGACCTAGTCACATTTATGCTCCGTCGCCCGTCTTAAATGTCATATGTGTTTTAAATACGTCGTCTCATTTATGGCGATGTACGACAAACAGACGTTTCCAAATCCAATCAGTAGTGCAGCCAACGTTACGCCAGACTTCCAGACTATCGCATGAACACGTTATCTTGTGTATTAATAATTTGGGAAGTTAAGAAATTAAAAGTGATTTAGAACATTTCTTCGGTCACGTTCGGACTTTTACAGTGGCCTAATAACAAACGAGAACAAAATGGTCAATACCTTATTCGGTTACAAATTTGAAGATCAAACTAGTTTGGCAGCACTGCCACCCACACTATCAACCCTTTACAAATACACGACAGAAAATTCAAGATGCACGACACGATTGGAGTTAAGAGCCCTTAGTACAACGGTGAACAGGCAAAAAACAGTTAATTTTGTGTCGTGGCTCCAATTTTTGTTGTGTGTTTAAAATAATAATAAAAGAACTTATACACTCAGCTTGCTGGACAATACAAGAAAATGAAAGATTTGGCCTATCTTTTATCAACACCAAGCAGCAATGCAACCAACTTTCCGCACTCCTGCCTTCTGCTATAGATAGATAGAGTGTAGGTTGCATTGGCTCAGCCTGTTGACTGAAAAATTGCTCATCAAGGAAACGAATTGTGAAAAATTATCTCTTTTAACGAAGAGGAAAACTGTTAAATTGTTTAATTTGCCCGTTAGTTTAGGATTCTGAGAACGAATCGCGTGTAATACCTTCTACTCTATGTCTATCAGTTTATACGACCGATGCTGTTTATTACCGTAACACATATCATTTCAGTGTAATAATTATTCTCTAAAATTGTGTATGATATCTCAACACTCATAATCATAATATATAGCACTAGCTGAACCGGCGAACTTCAACTTCGTAACGCCTAACAGTAAATACGTGTTAACTTTCAGATTGGCCAAGTTCTAAAGTCGAATAGCATTACTTCGACTTCATTGTGAAAAATTAGATATTTTGGGGTGCGGCATAGTTAATAACAATGCTGAAACGATAAGACATATTAATAACATTCCCACTAAACAAATAAATCAGAGTGGATTGATTCACGATTTTTCTCATCCAACCTAAAACCAAACAAACCCTAACTATAATACGGCTTTTATAGGAATGATATACAACAGCTGATTATTAATTATAACAAACGTAATATGTATAAACACCGTAATTATTTTTTATTTGGCTGACATAATTATAAACACGTGACTTTTAATCAGACAGAAAATAAAAAATATAAATACATAATCACCAAAAACCGTAAACTATTAACGTGGCGAATAAATCTGTTCATTTTGTACAGTGCACATGTACTTCATTGTTTTACATTAATGAATGATTCAGTTGGCATTGGATAGTAAAGCAAATTGTTAATGGAATGTAAAACAACAGCTGTAGCTTTAGAAATCAAATGTTTTGATTGTAGATAATTTGTGAACAAACTTATTTCCCATAAGGTTAACATTAGAGATTTAAAACACTATAAAATGGAAACTAATTGAATTTTGGAATCTGAATATGCCTACTCTGCATGACCAGAGCAGAGAAGAATCAAAAAATTCAAAGATCAACTAACACGACTTTGATATTTAGATTGTGCAGCAATTTAGTTATTTTCCAATGAAAAATAATTGTATTTGCTTCCATGTAGAAAAGAAGTTAGATCATGAATATGTCCAATGGAATGTTTCCATTTCCTCTAAAACAGATAGCCTTATGACGTCACTGTTCCAAATTTTGGTCTCGCAAATTGCCAACATCCCCCAGAGCTAAGACATGTCCATATCAAAAGCTGTGAGAAGCAAAATAAATGCAGTGACTGTTTTTACTTAAAGGGCATGCCTCAAAAGTATATTGAAGCTGTTTTTCTTTCTTAAAATTATTGCCACACTACTTGTAACATGCACTACTTGCAGGTGAAGCTGCTGCAATTAAACTTCCAAATGAAAAAATAATAATTGTTCTCTCACTGTACAGGCCCTATAATGATGATGTAAACTATTTTAATAACTTCTCAACATGTCTTAATAATATCTTGTGTGCTATATATAAATTTAATTATAATTTGATAGTGTGTGGTGATTTCAATGTTAAGTTTAATATTAATTACAATTTTAAAAGAGATCTTTGAAACCTGTTTGAATGTTTTGGTATCCATATTACTACAGATGAGGTCACTAGACCAGGCTCACTGAATGATGGCAACTCCATTGATAATGTTGTGACTGATATTCATAGTGGCAGATGTGTAACCCAGGTCATCAATACACATCTATCTGATCATTATGCTCTATTATTCAAACCTGTAATACATGTGAAAAAGGATAATCAAATTGCTCCTATTGTAAACAAAAAATTAGTTAGGATAATTAATGATCAGAATACATATTTATTTATTAACTTAATTTGCAATATAAATTGGTTGGAGGTGTATTCACTTGATGATGCTAATGATAAGTTTAAGAATTTTTTTGAGCTGTATATGAGTGCTGTAAATGCTGCTTATCCTTTTAGAAATATTAAAGTTAGTAAACCAAAGTTAGTATGGCGTAGGGGTTGGCGATCCCATCGTCCGGTGGCTTGTCCATCGCAATCAGCCCCCCAGCTCCCTACTCTTCTTTTGAGCTTGGGACTTTCCTGCTGATCCATCCTCCTTCTTTTTCCCATGAATGGATCATCTTTCTTCATCTATCTGTCTCCTACCTTTTCTTCATTCCATCCTTCTTTTCTCCTTTCCTCATCTCTGTTACAGGCCAACCCAAGGTGTTATGTGGACCGTGCTGAGGGGTGGATGGCACCAGGCCTTTTATATGGTGTCTCAAACGGTACCTGCAGGATACCAGGCGCCCTCCTGCAGTAATTAGCCTTGCTTGGGCATGCGGGGCTCTGTCCAGGTCGACTATAGCTTCCCTAGCTACAGTAGTGGCTACATGAAGTAGCAGACAAACTGGCTAGGGTAGGGGCAGCCACCCCCTTTGTTGGACCGGAGCCAGGTTGTGCACTGGAGGACTCCTTTTTCAAAAAGAAATTAAAGGAGGAAGAGAAGGAAGCCAGAGGGAAAGCCTGGACCGCTCATCCGGGATGCCGACAGGCTAAGGAAATGCTTGGATTGCATAATATAAGAAGGTCTGAGACCATGATCAGGCTTAAGAAAAACGATCTAAGGATACTGACGGGATTTCTAACCGGACACTGTAGGCTCAGGGGTCATCTGAGCAAGATGGGCATTGTCCAAGAGGGTGAATGCCGCTTCTGCCAATCTGGGGAGGAAACACCTAGACACCTATTGGCTGAGTGTGACGCGATAGGTCAGAAGAGAGCCAGAAGCCTGGGAACACACCAGGTGGCGGTGGAGGATTTTCCAAAGTTAGAACCCCTCGTTATACTAAACTTTATTAAGGCATTAGGACTAGAGGGGGTTCTCTAGGCAAGAACTAGAGACTAGTCTGGGGGGCACAATAGATCTCATAGGTCGCAGTGCAATCCTTCCCCTAGATTTTATCAAGTATCAAGTAGTAAACCAAAGCAGGATGAAGGGTGGTATACAGCTGAATTAATGAAACATAAAGATAATTGTAATAAATACTAACTTATAGTTTATTGAAACTTCTTAACACTGATCAGTTAAGAGATAAATATAAAAGCTGTAAGAAAGACTATAGAATTGCTATTAAAAAAGTGAAAAGAAATTATTTCAATAACAAAATAGAAAACAAAAAAATCATGCTGCATGGAAGATAATAAAAAGTCTCACAAATGTAAACCATAAATCTGCTGATTTTCATGATGGCAACAATGCTGATACATTTAATAATTTCTTTATTGAAAAAATAGAAGAAGTCAGTAATCATCTCAGCTCTCACTACATCAATAAGAGCACTAGACCTATTGTTGAATTTTGTTTCCAACCTGTTAGTGTAGAATATGTTTTCCTGAAAATAATTAGCCTTAGTAATTCAATTTGTTTAGATATATATGGTATCAACTCGAAGGTTTTAAAAATTTCTGCTCCTTACATATGCGAAGTATTGTGTTACCTTTTTAATGATTGTCTGGTTTGTAATGCCATTTACCCAAATGTCTGAAATTTTTGGGTATTGTTCTTGATCCTAAACTCAATTGGCAACCACATGTGCATTTTCTCAGTAAAAAAATTGCAAAGGGTCTATATCTACTGAGAAGGTTAAGATTCACAGTAGACACAAATGTACTTTTAAATGTATATTACTCTCAGATACAAAGTTTATTATGCTATGGTATTTTATTGTGGGGTTCTAGTCCTCATGTGACAAAAATGTTTACTCTACAAAAAAAGGCAATTAGACTAATTTTAAATGTTGACATGAGGACACATTGTAAACCTCTTTTCAAATATTTGGGAATATTAACGGTATATTCTTTGTATGTACTAATAACTCTTACAATTCATATAGTTCATATAGAATAATTTCAGTTAAATAGTGATTATCATAGTTATTGTACTAGACAGTGGCGTAGATACGGGGGGGATATATCCCCCCCCATAACGATCACGTTTACTAATAATTTCAAAACAAAAATATCCAGAAATACCACCACGGAATAACAAATAATAGAAAAAGAAGTGTGTTGTTGTTACTGTATGTTGCATGTAGAAATATAGTATACGAGAGTATTCGAATTAAGAGATCTTCCCCGACTGGTCTCCCGGTCATCCCTCCCGCCATCAAGATTGCTCAGCCGCAAAATCTTATAACGTATACTGTAGGTCAAACCTAAACACTAAACAGTTGAGATCTTTACGATTGTGATGTATGACGTATTATATCATATATTTTCCGTACCCTCTACGTTTTGTGTTCGGCATTCGTGTTTTTTGTCTACTTTTCCCTTGTTTCATTATACAGTAATAAATAGCGTAAACACAAAAAATTCATGTAAATTGTATCTAAAAGAAACCCCGAAAGTGATTAATTTCACGGTGACTTTGTTCGAGTCGAGACAGTACTAGATTATTGAGGCATTGGTAATGATAGGAAAAAAGGTATTTGTACGTCCACAGAATAGCTAGAATAAATTATCTTTAGTAAAAATTGTTGTTGAAATAAGTAATAAAGCATTGAAACATTTATGTTCTATATAAATTAAATTATCATTGATATAAAGGAAATAAATTAATATTGTGAAAATGATAACAGTGTTCTAAATAAACCTTTGTTTAACTACATGTCATTGTTATTTTGTCTGTTTGAAAAAAATGAAGTTAGGGATATTCGGCAAAAAATATTTTTTATAGTATTTACTTTATATTTTATTTAACTCATCGAAATGTTCCTTATGTACCCTACAGTACATACTCTAAATAGGTTTTCACTCGCGTGGGGGGGGGGTATTTATATCCCCTCCCATGAAAAAACTGTATCTACGCCACTGGTACTAGAAATAGAAACAATATCAGAATCCAACAGCTCAGGTTTACAAGTTCCCAAAAAAATATCTCATACATGTCTGTCAAACTTTACAATTCCTTACCATTACAATTCAAATCTTTGCCTCTTACTTGCTTCAAAAGAAAATTAAAAATCATATTAAAAGCTGAAGTTTTATATAAAATGCAAGAGTTTTATGAAATAGACTGGAACAAATATCTATGATTAAGTTGACTATTATTTTGTAATGTTAATTATTATTAATCTAATACTATAATACGATCGAGGTTTGTATATATATTAGATATATATATATATATATATATATATATATATATATATATATATATATATAGATAGATAGATAGATTCCAAAACAGCTTTCAATTAATAATTATAACCCGAAACATGCCGTGATTGAATTTAATGAATACATATAAACGTTTTCAAGCCATTCATAGAATAGAAATGAGAGAGCAATAATAAACCAGCAAAACCTTTTTAGACGTTGACGTATTTATTAGTAACATAATAAATTGAAAACAAAAATTCATGATAAGATTCCAACAAAATGCAATATTGCACTATCAGAGCTGTCACCCAATGTACATGAAAAAATCTAATCCAAAAAGTCTGTCAATTTGTGCAAAATCCCTATGTGGTGACAGGTCTGACTTTGAAAAATATATATCTAAATTAAATTCTGCTTTCATTGAACGAGGTTACCCACAATACATGTTAAATAACCAATTTAGAAATCCCAAAAATATAAACAATCCTAACTACTCCAAGGACCCAAAATTGATCACAGAATATTTCCTGGACATCATAAAATTAACACTGTAATGAAAGCAGCATTTAACCTTTGACACTATATAGATTTAACATTTTAAAATCTTTCCCAGTAACTCAAAATTTATTTACCAGACAACCGTGTTTTTTTTAAAAGGCCACAAAATTTAAAATTCCCGACCTAAAGAATTAGATAATTGTCATGGCTGTGAACCCTGATACAAGCCCCGTTATGGCATTTGCAAAATTATGTGTGATTCCACTGAATTTAAAAGCATTGTGATTGACAAGGTTTAACCCAATATAGTAGGAAGATCAACGTGTGAAACCCACAATGTGATTTACCAACTATCATGTAAACATTGTCCAAAATTGGTCAAACACCGAATTCACTTCGAGTTCGTATGACTGGCCATCGTTTTGATGTGGTTAATGAAGATCAAAGGAAACCTATTTATAATCATGCTTCTCACCACAACCAAAA
Organism: Nephotettix cincticeps; assembly: GCA_023375725.1. Classification (NCBI taxonomy): domain Eukaryota; kingdom Metazoa; phylum Arthropoda; class Insecta; order Hemiptera; family Cicadellidae; genus Nephotettix; species Nephotettix cincticeps. Next base: position 44,859,273 of record CM041786.1, on the reverse strand, counting down.
TTTTGAAGGCTGCTCTGAGCTTAAAGCCATTCACAAAATTAAACCACATCAAAATGGAAAAAGCTGCCAACTAATTTTGAGGAATTCTAAATGGGCACACGAGTTGGTTCTAAAATCAAAATATCCATCCGGTTTAAATTTGAGATAAATTGATACAAAACGATTCAAATCAATTGAAAATACATTTAAAAATTACATGTATAAACCTTTATATTTATTATAAAATGTACCAAATCATATGTTCAATATTAAAATTTACTATCAAAACAATCACATGTCAAAATATTTAGTCACTGTTTATAATTGTTTATTGTTCTCTCATTTGCCCTATCAAACGTAACTAATTAGAAAATGTTTATTGTTTTTACAGATGAAATATCCAATCGAACATATTATCCAAGACCCCATCCAATAATAACATGACACATATAAATTGATAAACTGTTAACTTCAAAGGTACCTAGCGACAAACTGAGTCTGCCAAATGGCAAACGAGAAAAAAAAGTTTAATAGTTATATTAAGTCATTTGACACATTTTTACAAACATCTTTATAATATTATAAATCTAACTCACTCAATTCAATGATTTAACTAAATTACTCAGTAATTGTGTCTGTATTATATGCTGCACTTGATGAAAAATTCTTAAAATAATTATACTGTTAATCAAACTATTTTTTAGAGTAATTGCTATTTATTTAATACTTGGTTCATTTGATTGAGCTTTTAACGATTTTCTAGTAGTATTATAACTTATTATCGTTACGTCAATCTAGTTTTAGTATTGTCATAGGTATTCTAAACAAGTTCACGCATAAAATTAGGCATATTTGCAGAAATTTATGAGTAAATAATCATGATTATAGGAAATTTTTATCAGAAGATGGCAGAAAGGATTTTTCCTAGTAAATGGAAGAAACATCTACTTTTTATGTGCGCTCATTTTATTAGTATTTTGTGAATTTAAGAAGATTTCTTGTGGAAATGGTAATCTTTCTGTTTACCTCTTGATTTTAATTACCTTTCTTGCATTATTTCTGACGTTAATTCCAATGAGACTTTTTATTTGAAAAGTTTTCTACGACTTACATAACCCTATTTTTTATTATTTTGTTTTGATTGTTTACGTTTTGCGTTTGTTTATCTCTATTGACATGACATAATGGAGTCTACTTCTGCGAAATTGCATTCCCTTGTAGATGATCCTAGTGTTAATGCTACTGCTAATGATCATAATTATAGTTTGAACTCTAACGACAAACTAAATACTAAAGCCAGTCAAGTTGACACGTGTGGGTGGCAAACTGTCACGTCAGTCAACAGCAAAAGACAAAGTTATGCTGCCACTAGCAACGGCCATACCTTCAAGAAAATTCGTAGAAACGAATCTACATTCTCGGTTCCCACTAACAATAGGTTTGACGCGATTAGTGACGCCGACTCCATGGACGGTAACCAATTAGACAATGTCCAAATTGTCCAAAATCGTGAACCAAAGCCTCCGCCAATTTTTATACCCAATGTTGGTAATGTACCGGCAATGATCCAGTCTTTTGAATCAGTTGTAATGACTGGTGACTTCACTTATAAATGTATAAACCAAAACTCAGTTAAAGTTCTTCCGTATTCGGCCGATATTTATAGGAAACTTGTCAGGAAATTAAATGAAGCTAATGTGAGTTTCATACGTTTCAACTCAAACAGGAACGTGCTTACAGAGTAGTCTTGAAACACATGCACTACATCGGTTAACACGAACGATTTAAAGGAGGCGTTGGCTCAACTAGGTCACACTGTGAGGAATGTTACCAATGTTTTTCATAAAATAACTAAACAATCATTGTCAATGTTTTTCATCGATTTAGAACCAAGTTCTAACAACAAGGACATTTTCAATGTGCAGTACTTGTTACATGCTAAGGTAACATTTGAGGCTCCTTATAAGAAAAAGGACATAGTCCAATGTAAACGGTGTCAGACTGCTGACACGGACATACCAAAAGGTTACTGTAAACATACCTTCCGCTGTGTAAAATGTGGAAAAGACCACGATACTGCCAAATGTACAAAGGATAATTCAACTCCAGCTTTGTGTGCCTTGTGTGGGGGGAATCATCCAGCGAATTATAAAGGATGTACAGTTTTAAGGAAATCCAAAACCGCGCATTTCCTCCACTGAGGGAAAGACCTACCATGCCCAAACAACGGCCGGTTTCTCCCAGTTTTCGTCGACCTGGGGTGTCATATGCTGAAGCAACCAGCAGTGCTGAAGTAAGTACTAACAACGTGACTAATCCTACTAACACTGCAGATATGCACACGTCAGTTACTCCACACCGAGATGTATCCTCAAATAATAGCTTAACACAAACGCACTAATTTCTTTGACAAGTTTGAAAAACTTTTCATGCAACAATCACAACAAATAGGGGCTTTGCTAACCCTTCTCACCACTTTCCTCCAAAAGCTTAAGTAATTATGAATCATTTCTTAAAAATAGCTTTATGGAACGCTAACGGCTTGGCACAACAGTGTCAAGAATTGAAGCTCTTTATTACTAAACACAATTTAGATATAGTTCTTATTTCTGAAACGCATTTTACGAATTTGAATTTTTTAACATCCCTAATTTCACCTTGTACAACACTTATCATCCTGACAATAGAGCTTATGCTGTAAGTGCTGTTCTGATTAAAAATAATATCAAACATCAAGAACGGCCGAAATACCAATTTGACAATATTCAATGCACATCTGTTGAAGTTGAATTTCCTACGGGCCCACTCTCTATCAGCGGTGTCTACTGTCCACCCAGGCACAACATAACTCATCTACAGTTCAACGACTTCTTTGGTACCTTGGGTCACCGATTTATTTCAGGTGATTTGGTGATTATAATGCTAAACATCCTACATGGGGTTCTCGTTTGGCAAATCCTAGAGGCCGCCAGCTTTTACGTTCTCTTAACGATCAAAACCTTGATCACTTATCAGCAGGCGAACCAACCTATTGGCCCTCTGACCGACAAAAGATTCCTGACCTTTTAGACTTCTTTGTAACAAAGGGCTTACCCAGAAATAATTTCCTTGTGGAACAATCTCTTGACCTTTCCTCTGACCACTCGCCCATTCTTTTAACTGTGTCTTCGACTGTTGTTTTGCGACTGTCTCCTCCCTTATTGTGTAACAAGAATACTGATTGGGATTATTTTCGTGATTTAGTTGACCAAAACATAAACTTACGAATTTGTCTGAAATCCCCAGAAGACCTGGACTTGGCTGTTGAACACTTGAATAATGTAATTCAAGATTCTGCTTGGCAAGCAACTCCATATATATATAAAAAAAATAGTAGTTCCTCAAATAAGATATCCAGTGGAGATAAATAGAAAAATAGCAGAAAAGCGACGTCTTCGCAGGATTTGGCAAAACTCAAGGTTGCAAAGGGACAAAACAAATTTTAATTGAGCAGCACAACAACTAAAAAGGTTACTAAAAATATACACAACGAGAAATTTCAAGAATTTACTTCTCAGCTCTCATCAACTGAAGCAAGTGATTACTTCCTTTGGAAATCGACAAAGTATCTAAAACGTCCCCAAATATCCATTCCTCCGATATTAAAAAACGATGGTTCTTGGGCAAAAGACTGTAAATAAGATAAGGCTGAAACTTTTGCTTCATATTTTAAAAAAGTGTTTACTCCACATAATTTGAACTCTAACATTGAACAGGACATTATTGAATTCAATAATTCTCCAAATCAACTGGACTTTCCAATTACGTCATTTACTCCAAATGACGTTAGTAAAATAATAAAATATGATTTGAATGCTAAAAAAGCCCCGGGATACGATTTAATTACTGGGAAAGTATTAAAAGAATTGCCAAGGAAAGGTATAGTGTTGCTCACAATAATCTTCAATGCAATTTTACGGCTAGAACATTTCCCATCACAGTGGAAAGTCTCTCAGATTGTTGTAGTACCTAAACCAGGCAAACCTCTACACCAGGTATCTTCTTATCGCCCGATCAGTCTTCTGCCAGTTGTTTCCAAGGTATTCGAGAAACTCTTTCTGCAAAGCTTCAAATTGACGAAAAAAATATTGTACCATCGCATCAATTTGGTTTTCGCCGCAGGCATTCCACTGTAGAGCAAGTTCACAGAATATATAATGTACTTAAGGAAGATCTTGAAAATTTTTTATCAAGCTTTTGTTCAGCTGCATTCTTAGACGTAGCACAGGCCTTTGATAAGGTTTGGCATGCTCTGGCCTCTTGTTTAAAATAAAAACCTTGCTACCTCATACTTACTTTGGAGTTTTGAAGTCATACCTTTCCAACAGATATTTTCAAATAAAATACGAAGATTATATCACTGATCTGAACAACATTGAATCTAGTGTACCCCAAGGCAGTGTTCTTGGACCTGTCCTTTACATTTTGTACACCTTTGACCTTCCTCAAACGCCAGGAATCACGGTTGCAACATTTGCAGATGATACAGCACTCTTATCGTCTGACCTTGATCCTGTATACAGGCATCTCACAACTTACAGACAGCCTTAGACGTCATATCCCTGTGGCTGAATGACTGGAAAATTAAAGTAAATCAAAATAAATCCCTCCATATTACTTTTACAATGAGACTTTTCAAAATTGCCCTGGCGTGACATTAAACAATATCCCTATACCTCAAGCAGACGCAGTAAAGTACCTTGGAATTTATTTAGACCGACGTCTCAATTGGCGCACTCATATATGGAATAAGAGGTTACAACTAAATTTGAAAACTAGAAAATTAGCTTGACTTTTCGGCAATAATTCAAAATTATCCTGTGAAAATAAATTACTTTTGGATAAAGTTATCTTAAAACCTGTATGGCTATATGGAATACAGTTATGGGGAACTGCTTCCAACTCCAATATTGATATTATCCAGAGGTATCAGTCAAAGACTTTGAGGATGATTCTACGAGCTCCATGGTTTGTTACTAACAGAGTTATCCATGCTGACACAAAAATGCTGACTGTCAAAGAGGAAATTACGAGATACAGCAGGAAACATCAATCTAAACTCGAATTTCATCCTAATAATCTAGCAGTTAATCTGTTGGACAACAGTGAAACTACTTTTCGTCTTCAGAGATACCATGTCCTTGAGCTCAGTTATCGATTTCAGTAAGATTTAAGTTGACATTTACTTTTTTCCTATGTTAGTGCAAACTCTGGTTTGTTTCTGACTCATGTTATTTAATTTTATAATATTTACTTATTGTTCTTTCTAATGAACAGATTGTAAAATAAAAATATGTTAAAAAAAAGAAGATGGCAACATTGGCTATAAGTTAGGAAAGAAGAGAGAACTTTTAACATCAATCAAGTAATCAACATCAGCTGACAAATAACTGAGTGTCAGTATGACTTTGTTTGTTTTTATAAATATTTAAATTTTCTCAAATACCTTGTGCATTTGAAGGAGTCTAGTTTAAAAGTTTGGATGTTAAAGTAAACTTCAAATTCAGAACATCAATCAATAATACATTATCATTTTTACTTTTTTATTTTAATTAATTAGTATTATCATCATGGTTATTTATGTAAGAGTTGATGTGATTACAGTCTTTACATGCAGGGATGTTACTAATCGTTTTTAGTATGGTAAGTTTAAACATTTATATCCCAAATAGGCAAATTTGAATTGTTGTAAAATTCAGAAAATGGATGGTTGAACAAAATTTTTAAACTTCAAGTAAATTTGTGTTATAGGCTTCTCATGGGTAGCCTTTATAAGGTAGGCCTATATTTAGTTTTGTTCCGTATTGGGTACAGTTTCTTATCGCTTGATTGGCTGTGTAAAAAACTCTACAGCAAGTCCTTTTAGTATTGTAATTACACAATGGTTTATTACCATTCGTCCCTCACCATATCTTTCCCTTACTACCTCACTATATGACCCTGAGAGAGAGAATCAGTTAACCTAGCTGCGGCCCAAGGTTCTATCATTGGGGATCTATCGTACATTGTGCACTGTATTTTGTCAGTGTTAGTGCAACCACTTATACACCACGTGCCCTATCCGGTAGTGTTTTAAAACATTTTTTTGGATATTTGTGAGTTTGTGAAATATTCTTGTTTTGTGTCACTTTAATGTATTATAACTTTAATTATATAACCAGAACCATTTTTGTTGCTTATATTTACTTTACAATGGAAAGTAAAGACAGAAAAGGTTAGCTTTCTTTACTTGAAAAAAGAAATTTTAAGAAGAGGAATGAATTGCTAAGCATGGTATAGGCCTAGGGGCCCTGCAAGGACGATTGTGATAACAACGAAGATGAAAGTGGAAGTAGTGAACCTCAAGAAGATCCCATTGAATGGGAAGGTTCGGATCAGTCTGTTGATAAATTACAAGAGTGGTCACAATTATTATATTTATTACTTGTTATGAAGTCATTGTCCATTTTGCCCACTAAAAACAATTTTAGAATGAAAAATTAAAGTAAACATGTCCTTAGAGGCCAAATTAGTGTATTTTGAACTTTGTACACCACACGCCCCTGTTATGTAATGTTACCTTACGAGCCCTATTAAGGGTTAAGCATCTTAGTAATATATCTAAATATGGTTGTATTAATTTAATTTATCGAGTTCTGTCTTGGCATAGTTGTAGCATTAAAGCTCATGCACTAAACCTATAGAAAAAGGCACTGTTCAGTGAAACTTGGGCTACTTGGTTTATTAAGTATACTCGTAAACATAAACAAGGGACTAATGTAAACTAAACACTTAGTAAGGAAAACTAAAGAGATATACAACTCTTTAGAAAGAGCATTTGAAATCTTTTTTTGTTAAATAAATTGAGATTAAAAAGTGCCAAATAATTTTGTATAAAATGCTACAAAAATCTAACGAAATATAGTTAGTGTAAAAATAATATTGATTTCACAATAACAACGTAATTAAGCCTAATTTCCCATGCCAAATTACAGATTGATTAATTATAGCTCGGCAAATAAAACCAAATAACGCTCTCTGATGTAGAATTGAAAATTTCTGCAAAACTAAAGTCTATAATTAATTTACAGAAACTCATTTTAAGCCTTCAAAAATAAGAACAATGTTTAATTTTAATGTATTTATTCAGTCATCCAATAAATTATGATTCAAAATTGTGCATATTGATAAATTTTGAAACAAAATTATGTCCAATTAAACAAAGAAGTGAAGTATTCTCATTCTTCATTCATATTTACCTTAAAATTCTGACCAGAGTCTGTCAGTGTAGTGCTCTCCAACGGAAAACAGCCACAAACTTGTGTTTAAGATAGGAAACAGCTGACTTCTAACAAATAGTTTTGTTTAATATTGTGAAGTGTCAAACTTGATTGTTGTCAAATGAACAAGCAATGGTATGGCCATTAGGCTGCAAATAAGTAGGCAATAAACAGTGGGAAATGGTCAAAACAGTACAATGGGACAAAAAACAATGGGGCAATGCCACGAGTCCCCATAGAAAAAAAAATTTATATAAAGATAGGCCATCTCAAGGTTTTGCCCCTGATTCCCTTCAGGTCTTGTTATGCATTTGGCAATAAAGTCGTCACTTTTTAAACATGCAGTTAAAAAAAGCACCAGTTTGTGTTCTAGTGTTAGTATTGTTCAAAGGGTCTACTATCATGATCATGCACTTAATTAAGTGGTGCAGTGGGGTAGGTAAGGGGGGGATAAGGGGGATATGCCCCTATAGTGGTCGTCTTTAATAATAATTAAAAAAAATTCTAAAACACTGCTCTGCAATAACAAATAACACAACAATTAGTGTGTTGATGTTATTGTTTCCTTGATTGTATCTTGCACGTCACGATTTATAGAGTATTCGAATTTAGTGATCTTCCTCGACGGGTGCAGCTACCGGTGCTGATTCATCAAACTGGATGAGACATTCGTCCACTATACCTATACTGCTCTCCCGCTCATCTCTCCTGCCATCAACCTACCTTAGACACGGAAATCTTACAACTTAGGGCCTAACCTAATCAGTCGGGATGTTGACGTTGGTGACATATGACGTCTTATGTTATGTATTTAAACCCATAACAGCAATGTTAATTTTGTGACAGCAGCACTGGGCTACACGGTAGTCATAAACATATGGTTGAGGTGTCAAGTTTAAGATAAAGTGATTATCTAGGGTATTGCATTTTTTAATGTTTTTTTCAGAAATATATGATTACCACACAATAATACTCAAAAGTTAACTATTCACAATAAGTTAACAAAAAATTGTTGTAAAATAACAAGTTTTTTTCATATATTTTACTAAAAAAAATTAAAAAATGGAAAATATAATTTCTTAATAATCATGTTACTTTCAGTTTGGCACCTCAGCCATTTTTTACAACAATCGAGTTACCAGTAATGCTGTTCTCATCATGGGACTTAGGTCCAAAATGGTGAAAGTAATGCAGGTTCTTATACGGGTATTCAACCTATCATAATGTCCCTTATGTACCCTAGAGTACATCCTCTGGAATATGAAAACCTATTCCAGAGGGGGGACTTCTGGGGGGAAGGGGTTTATATCTCCTCCCATGGAAAAACTGAATCCACGTCAGTGAAATGGTGAGTAATAATTATCAGAATTCAGGTGTGTAATTATCAAGCTATCAGGCATCGCAAAATACAGACTTGATATACAGTCAACATTTTATTCTATAAGAGGCTTATCAGGCAATAAGCCCCACAAATAACAAGTTTCACCTTTTTTACAATTTTTGTGTACTGTTTAACACCCCATAGGTCCCCAAATTGTTCCGTCGGTCATGTGTCTCTGAAAGAAAACAAAAATGCCTGTATAATAAACTTGGTCAGAATACTACAAGCAAGTCTCTTCAAGAAATAAATAACCTTACACAGTTTGATGCATAGATAAAAATGAGCTTTCCAAGAATCAAAATTAAAGCCCTATAGCTTAACAGAGTCATAGCTCACAGGTTCTGTGTTGGCATGGAATTTAATCATATAAACCACACAACCTTTAACCTTTAATCTTTAACCTTTGAGCAGGAGTAAACATAGTCAATTGGCAAAAGCATATATATATCTAGTCAACATATTGGTTGTATGGTATTGTAATTGATGGATCAAATTTTGTGTTTAGTGTGGGGTAGTGCAATGGTTCCCAGTTAGCAGTTAACGGTTTATCTTTAATTAAAGAAACAATGAACAAGGTCATTATTTGTTGAAAATCAAAAAGGAATTGTGAGGGACCATGCGATTGGTCCATAATGCAATTGATTTACTGTGTCTCACGTTATTCTGCCATGCTCTCTTTTTGTAAATACTATCCTAAATATATTGTTACTTACCAATAGTAATAAAGCGGTGGAGTAAATATAAATAAAATGAATTTTGGATTATTTTTGACCAATGGTCATTGTGTTTTGGCGGGAAGAAGCAGTAGAGTGAAGGGGATGGAGTCTCCATCCGACCTGTATTTATATAGATACACTATTAACAACCAATCTAACTCAACTCTGCAGACACTAGTGGGGAGACTGTGGACCAAACACCTTGTGGACTGGATGAGATCCTCCTGAATTATGTTCACAATGCCTATTGCTTTTGCTGCCTGTAGAACTGTTTGGGTATACTTATTAAATAATCTTTTGTTTTATTCATATTTTATAAACTTTAATATTTTGGTAATTTCAGCAATCCAAAAATTTCATATAGGGATATTTGATTTGATTATTGGAGAATCACAAGAAAAATGGGGTTATTTCTTCAGTTGCGAATGTTGATGTGGAAAAACTTTCTCTTGAGGAAGCGCCAAAAAGTAAGTAAAATTGTGGTTTCAGACCATGTGCACAGGAACAAACTTATTTTATTAAAAAGCTTATGTTAAGCCAATTTTAGACTAGTGCTATGGCAAGTGTATACCAACTGTTATTGTCTGACTGATGAATCAGTTTCTAAAAACGGTAGGGCTTTGGACCATGACACTAATTGTTAGGATGTGTGGAGGAACTTGCGTGGTTTGACGTACGTGGTTGTACATAATTTTACACTAAAAACACTTAAAATAAAAGACATAACTGTGATATATTTATGACGTATTAAAGAAAAACATTTCTTCCTTATTGTTTGTTTACATTTTGATTTTTTAAAATAAAAACATACACAAAAACACTGAACAACACTGGTCCCCTTTAAGAACCTTAGGTCTTCAACCTTTACTTTTCGGGTCGCAGTAATTGGCACAATTGTGTTACTGGTCATGTATAGCTTCCATCTTTAGTCTTGACTTTCACAATTCGCACAACATTATCTAATCCAGGAAACGTTTATGTCAGCCTTCCTCTTGTCCAACATAATGGATTGTCGTCTGTCTTGAGTAAAACTAAGTCTCCGACTTTAATGTTAGTTGCGTTTTTCTTCCATTTAGTACGTTCTTGCAGTGTATGTATATAATCCAGACTCCAGCGCTTCCATATATCTTGCACAAATTGCTGAACCTGTTGCCAATGTTTGAGTCTGTTGGATGGAATTGTGGTGACATCTCGCTCTGGAATAATGGATAATGCATCGCCTGTGAGAAAATGACCTGGCGTCAAGACATCAAAATCATTTGCATCACTCAACATTGGATGCAATGGGCGTGAATTAAGAATAGCCTCGATTCTAGTAGTCAACGTCATCAGTTCAGGCAAGGTTAGTACTGAAGTTCCCATTATGCGTGTAAGATGGTGTTTGACACTACGAATTGCCCGTTCCCATAGTCCACCGTGATGTGGTGCAGATGGGAGGTTGAAATGGAAATGTATTCCATGTGCAGTGAAAAATTGTGAATTTTGGTTTGAGACTGACCACTCTTAATTGATGTCTGAACTATTTTTTGCAATTCTGAATTGGCGCATACGAAATTGGTTCCATAGTCAGAATAAATATCAGTGCAGATTCCTCGTCTAGACACGAATCGGGGTAGAGCCGCAATAAATACATCTGTAGTGAGATCTGTCACAACTTCAATATGCACAGCTTTTGTCACCATGCAGATGAATATGCCGAAGTAGACCTTAATGATTTTCACAAACCGCAAGTTGATGATCATGCATGGAAGTGGACCCATGTAATCTACTCCAGTAGATATGAAAGGTTTGGCAGGAGTTGTTCAAACAGCAGATAAGTCCACCATGATTGGAGTAGGAGTTGTGTTGTGATGGCGATGACAAGTAATGCATTTGTGCAATTACGACCTGATGACACTCCGTGCATTGAGAATCCACACATGTTGATTCAAAACCGATTGGACAAATTGTGGTCCTGCATGTAGATGTTTCCAGTGATGGTACCTTTGAGGGGTTCATTGAAATCCTTTTGAAAAGTGGATTGTTGGACAGCATAGAATATTTTAAGGCTTGCTGAATTAATTGATTTATGCCACAGTAATAGGACCCAAAACTTTATGTGAAGTCTTGCAGTTATAGATAAACCTCATGACCAAAGCAGTGACATGTATTAGTTTAGTCCAAGATGAATATTTTGTTAACAGTGGTAATTCATATGTTGAAGAATTTGCAAAGATTGATAATGGGTCAGACTTAAATTCCATTATCTCATCAGATTCCACCTTGGTAAACACGTGAATTGGCCATTCAGATGATGACTGGGATAGCCATTTGGGACCATTCCACAATAAAGTGTGTTGTGGTAATTGCGGCAATGAATACCCACGTGAGGCACAATCTGCAAGGTTGTCCTGTGAGACAACGTGACGCCAACATTTGGGTGGTGTTAGTTCTTGAATTTGCGCGACACGGTTTGCGACAAAGACGATATGGAGGTGTTTGTAAACAAGTGAGAACAATAACAGAATCACTCCACAAGAATATGTTGGTAGCATTGAAAAAGTTGCTGTAGACGTTTGTGACTTGTTCTGTTAAATGTGCTGCGCATAATTTAAAACCAGGAATAGTAACCTTCTTTAAAGGAGCTACTCGATTCTTTGCTTTGACGAGCTGTGTTGTAGTAGATTGATTATTACTGCATCTGAAGTATATTACCGCTGCATATCCTCGTTCTGATGCCTCACAAAAACCATGCAGTTCGATAGCTTGAATGTAGCATAAGTTGAGAGAATGGGGTATGCTTATTTGTGATAAACTAGAAGTATCTTCCAATAAACGAGTCCAGTGTGTTAATGTGTCAGAGGGCAATGGTGTGTCCCAATCCAATCCTAACGTCCTAACCAATTGCATAAAGCATTTAACAAGAATGATAAATGGTGTTAGATGCAATGATAAATTGAAGCCATGTGACTTAAACATGAATCAATCAGTAGATGGAGACCAATGGGGACCCAAGACTGCAAGATGTGGGTCAGGAGAGCCGTTGAAGAACTTTGGTGACACTCGTTGAGATTCCGGCAGTTGTTGGAGAAGCTGGTCAGAGTTTGAAAGCCACTTGCGTAGTTCAAAACAACCACGAAGTAGTAGTTGTTGTAACTGATTTTGTAAGTCCATAGCAGATGATAATGAATCTGCTTCAGTGATGATTTCATCAACATATGTATGATTAAGCAGAGCATAAACCGCGTCAGGGAAGTCATGACCTTCATCTCAAGCTAATTGATGTAAGGTACAAATTGCAAGATAAGGGGAGCTGTTGATGCAGTATGTTTGTATTCAATTGAAATGTTTTGAAGTCTTGAGAGGAGTCAGATCTCCACAAAATTAGTTGAAGATTCCTATCATCAGGATGAATCAAAATATGTCGGTACATCTTTTTGATGTCGCAAGAAATGACAATGTTGTGTCTGCAAAATTGCATCAATACGTTAGCAATATTATTTTGAAACTTAGTCCTGACCATGAGTATATTGTTTAGTGACAACCCAGAGCTGGATTTGCAGCTTGTGTCAAAAACAGTCCTCAACTTGGTGGTGGAACTGGCTTCCTTTAGAAGACCATGTTTCATGTTTTAAAATAAAATAAATCTTTAGATCACACAATCCATTTTATGAACTACAAGTCAGTTTGTTTACAAAAACAACAATATAATAATAATTAACAACCATATGACTTTATAGTCATATGTCATCTCCCTTCTTCACTTATAAGTCTTTTAAGAGATAACTCTTCGTGATGACTTTCTTCTATTTTCGTCTTTAACTCCATTTCTAGCTTTACTTCAGTTCACTTTACTTGCTCCTGCCGGTTCTTCAACGTCATAAAATCGTTTCTTCAAAAACGAAGAGTTCCTTCGATAAACATTCCCATCTGGAGTTTCTATAAGGTACGATCTGGGCTCAGGAACTTTCCTTATGACTGCAGCTGGCTGCCAGTCTCTGTATTCTTTTCTATATAGTACTTTTTTAGGTTCAGTTACAGGTTTAATAACACCTAATTCTACCATGTAATCAAACTCACGCTTAACATGTTGTCTGAATGCTAAAGGAATTCGCCTAGCTGGATAGACTTTAAGTGAAGGATTGTCAACTATATCAATGTCATATTCATAATCGTTCAAACACCCTATCCCATTGAATAGGTTTTCATCAAGATTGTTAGCGTGTAATTCATGTATCCTTTTAACAAATCCCAATGTCTGACATGAATCTCGACCTAAAATTGCTGGATAATTTCCATCAACTACAATAAATTTGACTTTTTGACATAGTTTGTTAATTGTTTCTACAGTTGCAGTACATTCACCAAGCACCGGTAGCTTGTTATTTGTGTATGAAATCAAATGTTTAATCTTAGAACCAATTATTTCTAAATTACTATTTAATGCAAGAGTTTTACCTATTACATTACATTGCGCTCCTGTATCTAATTTGAAAAATACCTCTTGGTTCTTAGGAAGTATTAGGAGTTCAGTCCAATCTCCTGCTTCTTGTTTTCTTTCGTTAGATAAGGAACTAATTAATGTTACCTGGTCTGAGTGTTGAATCGAATATACTTCACCATGTTTATCAGAGTTCTCAGTTTTTAATGATTTCACTCGATTATTTGGTTTTGAGCGGCATACCTTAGAGAATTGGCCAAGGATACCACAGTTAAAGCACTTCTTTTGGTAAGCAGGACAAGCTGGAGGGCCATGGCGATATCCGCAGCGACTGCAAGCGAAGGTGTTATCCTCTTGTTTTTTGCTTAATGTTTTTTCTCTTGCTTCTCACCTAAAGTTTCTTTTCCTTTAACTGCATAAACGTTGCAGCATTTCTTTTCAGACATTTTAGATAGCTGAAATTCTACTTCTTCAAAAGTCTTACAGATGTTTATTGTCAAGCGTCAAATTTTCTTCATGAAATAGTTTTTGGCGAGTGTTGTCATGATTGATTCCGTAAACCAGCCTGTCTCGTAATAAGCTATCTTTTATTGTTCCATACGAGCACTTACTCGCTTGGTTAGACGCTTTAGTGAAGAAATCATTGAAAGTTTCTCCTTTACCCTGATTTAGATTGTTGAAGACAAACCGTTCATATATTACATTTGATTTCTTTTCAAAATACGAATCAAATTTTGCAATTATATTATCCAAGCTAGTATATTTTTCATCAATATCAAAAGACTCAAAGAGTTAAATTACATCTTCTCCAAGTACTGTCATAAAAGTAGCTATCTGTTTCTCTAATGTCCTCTTCTTCAAATTAACAGCAGTAGCATACCACTGAAATTGTTTCCGCCATAAGTTCCACTTCTTTGTCATTTCACCACCACTGATAACTAACAGTGGCTTTGGTGGTTTTAGGTTCATTGGTAAGTCTTGATTATTCATCTCACCATTATCATAATCAGTGATGTCTGTATTAACCTCTCTGAATGGAGAACTTTGTCTGTCTTTATTATTATTTCTGGTTCTTCGTTTCGGAACCATGTTTCATGTTTTAAAATAAAATAAATCTTTAGATCACACAGACCATGATGTGGCAAATAATAATGAACCGTATCTTGTGTAGGTTTGTCACATTCAGTCATGTGCCCAAGAGTGAGGTATTCTGACAAGAAGTCACGATATAGTTTTGCAAAGCGTGGGTCCTTGTTAAACTTACGCTCCATGGCTAAAGGGCATTGCTCTGCCGTGTGAGATTGCCCTAGCGACACGTTAGTATTCTTGATTGGAAGCCTGACGATATAACGCCCGGTTTCATCTCTAGCATGAGTCGTTACAAACAAGTTTTCACATGCAACATTATCTTTTAGTTGAACATGATGTGCTGGAACTTCTTCTTGCACCCAAAATTGTTGAAAGCAATTGTGCAATTCATCAAGAGGAATAGAGTGAAAACATTTCAAGGTACTTGAATGTTGCGAAGCATGAAATGAAGATGTAGACAAAGAAGGCGTTGTACCCATTACAATATGACCAAGTGCTGATTTGGCAAATCAGGGCCTGGAAAAGGATTGTAGGACCTGATAAGAGTTGTGGGAATAAATCTGCACCCAGAATGATATCAATGGGGTTTGGTACATGATCAATGGGATCAGCAAGATCATAGTGCTTAGTAAGATAAACGACATCTGGTAAGATACTGGTGATACTGGTATACGAGGCAGATTAACAGTGAGTTTGTCCAGAATAACCATCCGATGATCCTTGGCAATGATAACACCTGTAGGTGTCTCTAAATTACCATAAATTTGACCCTTGTTGCGGGAAATATGTTGATTTATACTCACTATTTGAACATTGCTTGCTTGCTAAGTGGCATTAAGTAGAAAGACTGCTCTTTCAGTGATTATACTACTAGAATCGCATAGTGCATGAAAGGTATGTGTTGTACCATTTGCAGCTCATACATCAATTACGGTACCAAGCAATACCATAACAGCTTTATCAACTGATGGTGATAGTCTATTATGTTGTGCAGTGAGTGTAACAGAGTTATTTGTCTGAGACGTAAACTCCTTTACTTCGGAATTGTTAGGAAGACTAATTGATGATTAAGGTGACGCAGGAAAATGTAGCAAGGTATTGTGCTTTTTGCGGAAGACCTTGCAAGATGATTGTGATTTGCATGCCTTCACACTGTGAACACCTAAACATGATGGGAGTTTTTTACAAAGTGTAACGTTCAGATGGACTTTTAGCCAGAAACTTTTGGCATTCAAAGGTTTTGTGATTGATAGTATCACAGATGGCGCATAATGAGGAATGGTTTTTGAGAGAGGATGATGTGGCTACATTTTTTAGCTTATCACCTCGTCGCTGAATTGACCTATTCCATGTGTTATGGTCGAGATTAATTTCTTGCAAACGTGTGTCAATTGAACATAATGCGTCTTCATAACGGTTACATTCCTGATTGAGAAAAGTATTGATTTCATCCACGGTAGGCAGTGTGTGTTGAAGTGGTTCGGTAACATCACGATTGCTTTCAAGACGTTTACGCAAATATCCATCTAATTTTCGTAACAGTATTGCGGCTAATAAATGCTTAGAATCCGCGATATCAAAATCGATTGCTATTAGAGCTTGCATATTTTCATTGTATATGTTAAGGAACTGCTTTATCCCAGTGATATTACTGGCTAAAACTTCAGGCACGTCAAGAACATAGTTGATGTGCAGTAACTGCAATCTACGTTCATTTTGGTAACGATCTGTCAGAATTTTGTATGCCACATAAAAGGTTGCATCAGTTATGCTTAAGTTACAAATTAAATTAAAAGGTTTGTCCTCTAACACGCTCAGGAGATACTGAAACTTGAGTGTTTTACTCAATGATTGGTTATCATGTATAGTTGTGTTGAATAGATTTATAAACGTAGTTGTTATATCTCTATGAACTTAAAATATAATTATCAGCTGTGATATACAAAACAGATGATGTTTATCTTTTTATGTTTACTTTCAGTTCAGCTATTTTCCTTTTTCAAAATGTACCTAATTTATGTTTCTAATTTATAATAAAGTTGTATATTCAAAATAACATGCGTGCATTATATTTTCAAGTCACAACAGTTAAATTGGCGACGATTGGTAAATAGTATCATTAATATTTCTACTTATTTATTATCAGCTGTGATATACAAAACAGATGATGTTTATATTTTAAGTTCATAGAGATATAACATTCTCTCCCACTTTGAATCACACATACTCTTGAAGCCAAACTGGTGGTCTCCTCTGTCGTTGTGGCCGTTGATGTTGTACTGGCTGAGGCTGAGGCTGGGTGTTGTCTGGTTCACACACAGGTTGAGCTTCATGTTGTGTTGGAGGATTATTATACAACCGTGGTACATTGAATGACTGTATAATCGGTTTAAAAGTGACAGTCTTTTTGGGCACAAGAGTCGATCTTAGTTGGTTGATGTGTCGTTTTAAAAATCTTCCAGAATCGAGCTTAATAATATAGTGGCACGATCCTAGCTTCTTTAATTTTTACTTTCAGTTCAGCTATTTTCCCAGTTTCAAAATGTACCGAATTTATGTAGCTAATTTATAATAAAGTTGTATATTCAAAATAACATGCGTGCATTATATTTTCAAGTCACAACAGTAGTTCATTTAGCAAAGTCACCGTTAAATTTGGTGAGTTCTAACTTGAGAAGCCGTACCATACATTGATCCTTACTATTGGAAGTATTGGATTGCGAGCTAAGTTGAGGTTGAGTTAGATTAGGTACATTGTCATCAATTAGTATTTGGATAGACGATACTATGTCAGTGAAAAGATTGCTAATGGAATTTTGTTCTGTAATCAATAGATCGTCGGGAATAGGATTATCACCATCATACGCCAATGCACGCTTGAAATTGAGTTCAAAGTCTGTATGTGTCTTTTGTATTTCGGTCAAATTATTGATTTAGATTTTTATATGGAACCGGTGAAATTTCCGTCTGGGATTGCAATGAAGTTAAAACAGTATTGATTGAGTCCAACCTAGCCTTGAAAATCTTTATTGACCGTAAAAAGGTAGATGGCTTGAACTCCTCACTGCGTGTGATTGGCATGTTGTATTATCAGAAACAAAATTAAAATGAGAATGAATTGTAGATGATATAGCAGTAAGACTGATAGTTCCTGGATGAAATTCAATTATCCGGCCCTGTGAGGAACCATTAATTTTTAGGATGTGTGGAGGACCTTGCCTGGTTTGACTTAATTGTACATAATTTTACACTAAAAACACTTGAAATGAAAGACATAACTGTGGTATATTTATGATGTATTAAAGAAAAACATTTCTTCCATATTTTTGTTTACATTTTGATTTTAAAAATAAAAACACAGACAAAAAACACTGAACACTAATATTATACTTACAGACTCCAATCTAAACTATCTCAATATGTTTAGTAAGAAATGGTTTTCAAAACTTTAAATCAACAATAGTAATAAAAATCTATCTTTCCCTTTAGTTTCCCTATGCCGATGAACAAAGCTAATGGTGTTGGTAATGCTTATAGCGCATCAGTTTACCATAAAAAATGTGTGTAACAAACTCTACATTTGCCCTGAATCAAATGTTAAACTGTTCCTGAATTATTCTGTTCCAGGCATTCCTAAGAGAACAAATCTTTAAAGACAAAGATCCAATGTTGAAATTAAATAAACAGTGCCTTATTTATTTAATTTCCCATAGGGAAGAAGCTACACCATAGGTCTCATGGTGAGACTTAAGCCCGGGACCATGTTATTTTTTCGTCTTTAAGTGCCCAGAGTCCAAAAACAATAGTCGTTAAAATTTATATATATATATGTGTATATATATTTGATTATGTAGTTCACAAGTAAAAGCAGCTAATATAGTTATTATTAAATTAAATGTACTTGTGCTCCCTTTAAACATTTTATCTCTTACATTATACACGACACGTGTTTCGAATTTTAGTTCATTTTCACAGTCTAAAAAATTGTGAAAATGAACTAAGATTCGAAACACGTGTCGTGTATAATGTAAGAAATAAAATTTTTAAAGGAAGCACAAGTTCATTTAATTTAATAATATGTATATACATATATATATATATATATATATATGTGTCAGTGAACACGATAACTCTCGTAAAAATGGTCCGATCGAGACCAAATTTGGAAGAGACTTGTATTCCTACAAATGCTCGGACGAGTTCGTAAACCAGACATATCGGTCAATGGAAACGGGTAGTTTGGGGGGTTTTGTACCCCAAAATGGGGTTTTTTGCGTTTTTCACATGTAATTTTTAAAAATTTCTAATTTTATATTTCACCATTAGAATCAGCTTAAAACCTACACAATTAAGTTCCTTAAAGTTTTTCTCTATCTTAAACGGTTACCGAGATATTAAAAAATCTAAACACAGTACGTTGTATTGTGGGGCTCCAATGTTAATCTTATGGAGGATAGGAAAAAATTAATATTTCCCCTATTAATCAATATTTTTGGATAAAGCTTGATATTTAGCTTCATGTGGTCGATATCTATCCATTTATGCTTAAAAATCATAGTTGGTGTGTTTATCATGGCAGAAAACCTGCATACTATTTTCCCATATTAATCATATAGGGAATAGGCAAACTCCTTTATATATGGACAGACTTTGATAAAAGTTGGTATAAATGTTAAGATAAAAATTATTTATGGTAGAAATTACTACTTTCAGTGTTCCTCACAGCAGCTAACCTGCACACTCTTTCCCATGTTAATCTTATGGAGAATAGGCAAATAACTCTCATGTTTATAGACAGATTTTTATAAAACTTGTTTTATATTATTATTATTATTAGGCCTATATTATTGATTTGGAAATTCGTTGAGTACGCAGGTCTCCTGCGAGGGGGGTATTTTAATACACAGTCATCACATAAAATTCCCCTTAGGTATTGAAAGGATTGAATTTTTAAAATTATAATTCGATTTTGAAAAAAACAGTTTTTACATAATAACTCAGGGCAAAAAAACAAAGCACTTGATCACTGGTCACAAGGACTGTCGGTTTAGTTGACACACCACTGACTACATTTTTTTCAATAATCCTGCATGAAGTAAAAGTAAGAAATACAAATGTTAAGTTAAGGCTAGTCAGAAACCAATAAAAGGATACATTTTAATTTTTGAATGTTAAATTCTTGTTAAATGTTATGTCAATATTTAAATGCCTCTTCTATATAGTTCCCAAAGTTCAGCAATTACTCCCATTAGAATAAGAAAGAAATTCATTTCCTTTTACCAAAAAATATACTTTCTAATGTTGGATAATATTGGATGAATTTAAGTATAGTAAGCACATCTTCTTAAAGCTTTAGAATAAGTAAAGAATAGTTATAATGTTGGTATGCTATCCATGCCTAATAATCCATGGCTAGGATTGCCCAAGAAATCGTTCGCAAATCAAATTCCTACAACTGATGGGTGAGTTTAACTAGTTATATTCGTCTGTAGTTACTGACTTTTGTTTTACTATCGCTTTTGTGTTTTGGGTACAGTTTTGTAAGTTGATGAAAAACCAGGCTGAAATTGACCTTGGCTTAATGATTTGTTCACAATACTTGTGAGAGGTGTTGTTAGATTTCATAGAGTTGTTTTCTGTGGCTGCAGAAGTTTTTTGTTTGAGATCAATCGTAGTAATAAGTATTTGGGTTGTCTGTTTAAAATGGTTCAAATCATGATCTTTAACTGGTCATAGATTTTTGGAGGGTTTAGGTTTTGTTTCTCAGCGTTTTCTGGTTATATTGTTGAAAAAGTGATTTGAATGGTTTTTAGCGAATTTCCCATATGGAAGAAGCTATTAACATAGGTCTCATGGTAAGAGTTATTTTTGTGTCTTAAGGTGACTAGAGGCCAAAAACAATAGTCGTTAAAATTGATATATATATATATATATACAGACAAACATTGTTTAACACACTAAAAGAATACGGTCTTGATGGAAAAACCTTGAGACTCATACAACAGACAGTAACAGACACCACAGCAAAAGTAAAATTCATGGGAGAAATATCAGAACCATTCGAGATTAAAACTGATGTAAGACAAGGTGACGGGCTATCACCACTACTGTTCAATATTGTATTAGACAAGATCATAAAGGAGTGGGAAAAACATGTGAAAGGGATACAACTGGGAAGGAAGAGAGAAATAAGAACATGAATAAAATGCCTAGCGTTTGCAGACGACCTAGCCATACTCAGCAACAACAGAGAAGAAGCACAAGAAGCACTAGAGAAACTACACGAAATTGCAAAGAAAACTGGACTACAAATATCATACGAAAAAACACAATACATGGAAAAACAGAAGAACAACACCTCAAAAATGAATTAAAAATACGGAATAATAGAAAGAACAAAATCTTTCAAATACCTAGGGGAAATCATACAGGTAAACGGAACAAATAGGGAAGCCAACGCAGTAAGACAATGAAATTACAGAAAGTATACAAACTGACATGGGCTCACTATAACAAGAGGAACATATCTATACAGGCAAAATTAAGACACTATGACACAGTGGTACTGCCAGAAGCACTATATGCAGCAGAAACCACAACAATAAAAGCTTCTAAAATAAAAGAAACAGAGAAAATAGAGAGAAAGATACTAAGGAAAATATATGGCGCAGTCAAAAGGGAAAACATCTGGATCAAAAGACCGACAGAAGAACTATACATAGGCAGAGAAAAACTAACAGAAGTCATCAGGAAACGAAGAGTACAATTCTATGGACATATACTGAGAATGGATGACACAAGATTAACAAAGAAGATTTTTAACATAACCAAAGGCTCAAAAATAGTGACATGGTTTCATGAAGTTGAAAACGACCTCAAAGATTTTGGGATTAAAAATAAAGACATACAAAACAGAGAAAGATTCAGAAACTTAATCAGGAAGACAAAATTAAAAGAACAAAAACAGACTGGGAAAAAATGGATGAAACAAAGGAAAGAAGAACACAGCACAGTAATGAAACAAATATGGCAAAGAAAGAACAAAGAAAACCGTAAAAAAGCTACTTAAAACTAAACAGGGATACAAATGGAATGGAGAACAGAATCAAAAACACAAAGAAATAATGAAGAGGTTTTGGGAAGAACGGAAAGGAATGCAAAATCATGAGAAAATTTAAGTCAAACACTGTCCTAGTGGCAACAATGAAGGTAATAATAATAATAAACAGGGTGTTTCTCAGAAACCCTGACAAACTCCGGGACTTTGTTCCTTGGGTTAAAACAAGGAAAAATATTATGTTAACATAGGTCCCAAACCCATTTGTTTCCTAGTTATGGTTAAAAAAGTGATTTTTTACTTTTTTTGGGGACGGAAATGTATGGTAACCACGTTATGAGTGATGGTAGTGTTCAGGACTGGTGTAAAAAATTCAAAGAAAGTTGAACAGATGTCCATGATGAAGGTTGACAAGGTCACAAGTCTGTCGCTACTGTAGGCATTGTTGACCTAGTTGATTAGGTGGTGACGTACAAACGAAGGTTTACAATTAGTGAACCGTCTAATGAATTTCCAGATATTTCAAGGTCTGCTTTGTACAAAATTGTGATTCAAGACCTAGGCTAACACACAAGTCAAAAGCAGAAGAATGCTTCCGTATGGCGTCGTTTTGATCCATGACAACGCCTGACCACACAGAGCCAACATGACAAAAAAACACCTATTTAAATGGGAAGTTTTTGAACATGTACATCCTTTTCTGAAATTGTTGTGGGAATTTACCGCTTGCCAAATGGTGATCCCAACTCATTTTTTGATCAGCTAGAGAGACTCCTCGGTAAAATATCGGTTTCAAAATTTGTTTTACTTGGTGATTTGAACATTGACGTTCTAGACAAAAAAGATGACAAATCAAAACGTTTTTCGGATATACTTAGGTCTTTTGACTTGTCTTGGCTGATTGACTCGCCCACCCGAGTAACACAAACCTCGAAAACTGCGATTGATAATATCGTCACGAAAACACCACCACGTCAGTCATCAGCACGGCGAATTCTGACCATTACACCCAAGAGCTTTTGATCCATGGTTGCCTTCTGGAAAAAGAACACTCAATTCCTTTAACTAAAAGACTTTTACGTCGTGAAAATACTAAGCTTTTAAGATCCCAGCTTCCTCAAGAGGCCTGGGGGACTTCATCCAGCAACCTTCGTCTAGTAACCAAATGTTTGACACTTTCAATGACAGATTTTTGTTCTATCTAAACTTGACTTGTCCCTCATCTGTATTCAAATCAAATAGAATATTAAAAAGAAACACCTGGATTACAAGCGGAATTTTGACTTCCAGAGAAAAATTAAAATTCTATTCTGAAATAGCTAAACATTCTCACAATGAAGAATTTAAATCTTTTTTCAGAAAATATAAACAAACCTACAGAAAAGTCATCAAAAATGCAAAAGCCTATGGCATCTCAAATAATTTATTAAAATCAAAGAACATTTCCAAAACTGCATGGCAAATTATAAATAGTAAAAAACTAAAGCCAAATAAAAAACAAATCCACTTAAAGAAAGATAAAAATATTGTAACAGATCCGGTTTTAGTTGCTGAAGAATTTAATACTTTTTTCTCCTCAGTAGCTTCTCAACAGTTTTCACAAATCAATGTGCAAAGTCCCTCCACCTATAGGGTTCAAAGTCCGGTTGGCTCCATGGGGTTAACCCCGGTGTAGAGGAGGAAGTCGCCCGTGCTATTCGAAATCTGGCTCCTAAAAGAACTCCTGACCTAAACGGAGTCTCAATGTGGTTGATAAAAGAATGCTTGCCAGAAATTCTCAAACCCCTGACGGAAATTGTTAATTTGTCTTTTCAAATGGGATCATTTCCTGATAGTTAAAAAAAATCTAAGATCATTCCGATGTACAAGAAAAATGATCCACAATCGGCTGACAGCTACAGACCCATTTCTATTCTCCCAGCGTTCAGCAAAGTTTTTGAAAAGATATTCCTTGAGAGAATGTCAAAATTTCTTAACAAGTACAATCTTCTCTCACCTGACCAGTTTGGTTTCCGAAAAGGAAAGTCAACTGTTGACGCTGTGGTTAGTCTTGTAGAAAAGATCGTCGAGGGTCTCGAAAATCACCATAACACTCTAGCCGTTTTCTTAGATCTATCGAAGGCCTTCGACTGTGTAGACCACAACACTCTGATACAGAGGGTGGAATCTCACGGAATCCGCGGTTTACCACTTAACTGGATCAAGTCATTTCTTTCAGAAAGGTCCCAAGTAGTCCAAATTTCCAAGTTTCCAATAGTCGATCTTTGAGATACAGGGTCCCACAGGGATCAATTCTCAGCCCCTTACTTTTTCTTCTTTACGTCAATGACGTTGGCTCAGCGATTGAAAAAGGACACCTCGTCCAATACGCTGATGATACTACTCTCTGTCTTCACGAAAATACTATTGAATCTCTTGAAGTAAACACTTTTGTAAACTGGAACAGATGCATTCAACATTTTTGCTGTTTAAATCTCAAAACTAATGCCTCAAAATCGTCTTTTATCGATTTCCGTCTTCGAGAATCAAACACACAACCCTACCCCACAGTAATGGTGGACGAGACAGAGGTATATAAAGTTAGCAGCACCAAATTTTTGGGCATTTACGTTGACAGAGGTCTAACCTGGGAAGACCACATTGACAACGTTTGTAAGCGCGTGTCATCTGGCATTTACGTGCTTAGGTACCTTTCCAGGTTCTGCCCTCGTCATGTACTTCTGACGGCTTACTACGGTCTCATTTATCCCCATCTCAACTATGGCATAGTTGTGTGGGGTGGCTGTGCAAATCAAAATTTCATTCGGCTGTTCATACTTCAGAAAAAAGCCATTCGAATAATGGCTTTGCCCTGCCTGTATATTATGGAAACTTCTTTGTTCTTTTTAACAAAGTGCGCTCTGACAAGAGGATGTGACATTCACACATACAACACTAAAGGCAGGGTAAACTACCGAACAGGGAGACACCGGACGGTAGTGCACGAACGATTGCCTTCAGAGGCAGGTGTTCACTTTGTAAACAATTTGCCGCGTAACTTTGACAAGGCTGCAAATCCAAACTTGCTCAAAACAAGGCTGGAGCGCCTTCTAGTGTCTGAAGCTTTTTACTCGGTGTATTTTGGAGCTGCAATGTTAATCTTAAGGAGGATAAAGAAAAATTAATGTTTCACTTATTAAGCAATATTTTTGGATGAAACTTGATATTTAGCTTAATGTGGTTGATACCCATCCATTTATGCTTTAAAATCATAGTTTATGTGTTTATCTTGGCAGCAAACCTGCATACTCTTTTCCCTTGTTAATCATATAGAGATTAGGTAAACTCCTTTATTTGTGGACAGATTTTGATGAAACTTGATATAAAAAATATAAATTGTTTACGCTTGAAACACCTACTTTCAGCGTTCCTCACAGCAGCAAACCTGCATACTCTTCCTATGTTAATCTTGTGGAGAATAGGCAAATAACTCTCAAATTTATCGACAGATAATGATAAAATTTGTCATATATTATTATTATGTTGTCGATTTGGAAATTCACTGAGTACACAGGTCTTCTGCGACGGGGGTATTTCTTATATTTACAGTCAATAAGAGGTTAACAAAAACCAGCTCCCATATGTTATGTTGCATCATTAATGGATCCAATTTTTTTATTTATAAAAAATTAAAGTTTGTATTAGCATAAACTAACAAACTTACCTAAATACATTTTTTGATATTTCCCAGTTCAGGCTGTTAGTGGAGTTGGTCTGGCCACTTTTCTTATTCCTAATTTTGATGTGGGTGCGTGGAAGAGGCCTTCGTGTCAATATACAAGAATGTAAGTATAATATAATTCATAGTTATGGTGTCAAATGATATGTTCTTCTTACGTTTATGTTCTTCCTAATGAGTTATGTGAATTGATTTGAGTTGATAGACATCATAACCCATCATCTTATGTTGATGTGTTGTATATGCACAAGGATGATTGGGGTATTGTTGATGTGTAAATATGGCAGTTAGTGAAAAATCATTTTGAAAATTCAGGTAGATTTGATCTACATTCTTATAATGAGACTAAGTTATTGTTTTAGCTAATTTCCCATAGGGAAGAAGCTATTACCGTAGGTCTCATGGTAAGACTTAAGCCCGGGACCATGTTATTTTTTCTTCTTTAGGTCCCTAGAGACCAAAAACAATAGTCGTTAAAATTTTTATATATAAATATATATGTATATATATCCAATACTATATATATGTGTGTGTGTGTGTGTCTGTGAACACGATAATTCTCGTAAAAATGGTCTGATCAAGACCAAATTTGGTAGAGACGTGTATTCCTACAAATGCTCAGACGAGTTCGTAAACCAGACATATCGGTCAATGGAAACGGGTAGTTTTTTGCGTTTTTCACATGTAATTTTAAAAAATTTCTAATTTTATATTTCACAATTAGAATCAGCTTAAAAAACTACACAATTAAGTTCCATAAAGTTTTTCTCTATCTCCAACGGTTACCGAGATATTAAAAAATCTAAACACAGTACGTTGTATTGTGGGGCTCCAATGTTAATTTAATGGAGGATAGGGAAAATTAATATTTCCCATATTAATCAATATTTTTGGATAAAACTTGATATTTTGCTTCATGTGGTTGAGATCTATCCATTTATGCTTAAAAATCATAGTTTATGTGTTTATTATGGCAGCAAACCTTCATACTCTTTTCCCATAATAATCATATAGGGAATAGGCAAACTCCTTTATTTATGGACAGATGTTGATGAAAGTTGGTATGAATGTTAAGATAAAAACTATTTATGGTAGAAATGACTACTTTCAATGTTCCTCACAGCAGCTAACCTGCTCACTTTTTCCCATGTTAATCTTATGGAGAATAGGCAAATAATTCTCATTTTTTTTGACAGATTTTTATAAAACTTGTCATATATTATTATTATTATATTATTGATTTGGAAATTCGCTGAGTATGCAGGTCTGCTGCGACGGGGGTATTTGTACTTCGTCGTGGGCTTAAATAAAATTATGTAAACATTTGTTAATAGCTTCATCCTATCAAGATCATGATGGTAAATATTTAAAATGTATGTTAATAATACTCCTCTCAGATTTACATTGTAAATATATAGATATATTAATGCCTTATGAGGGTTTTGAATTTTCAGGTCATTTCACACCAAAGGCAATGCCCTCAGTTGGTCAGTTGCCTTTCCTTCAGAGCTTCTTATGCTCCTTTAATAACACTTGCTTTAACACTGAAAACGATTCACAGATTGATGCTTCTCACCTTCGTAATGTCAGGTCAGTTATGTTTAGAAATTATCTATGATATGATTTAGGCATGTGATGGGTTATTAGGAAAATCATCAGAATGTGCGGTCATACAGTTTTAAACAGCCAGTATAATCTTGTTTTGTAACAGAAAATTTTATTCAGTTGGCTTAGCGAGATATGAACAAGCCTATCAGATGGGTGGTAGTTAATAGCATGCTCATAGCGTATGCATGTGCTGTCACCCGCCATGAGATCTGTATATTCTTTAATCTTGAATGCAAAAAATGATACTTGCCAACCCAAGCACATTAATTATTAACCCTTTTAGTACCACGACCATTTCAATTATTTCGCGCATGAAGTGCCGTGGCGTTTTTCATGAAAATGTAATGTTTGCCAAGAAAGGTCGTAGAAAATTTAATATAGCGGTCAAATCTAGTTCTTTGACGTCTTTAGAAGCCTTCTGCATCGATACTAGCCAGTTTTTAATTTTTAAATAGTGGTACTATATTAAGTATGGATCGACACGAAGCGTGTCACGCGGCACTAAAAGGGTTAAATTTCAGTCTTTCTAGTTGAATATTAATGACTGTTTTAAGTTTAGTTTAATATTGTATTTTGTTTTCGCTATGTGCAGGGCAAAAAGTCATCTAATGTGTGTGCTATGTGTGATCAATACATTCAATACATTTTACTAAATAAAATTTCTTGTAACTTATAAGTTTGGGTTTCTATAGCTTGATGAATAAAATTCCTTTTGCCTTTGTATTTTTTAGTCATAAAATATACTTAATACCATCAGATTTATGAAAACATGTAAATAAAACTTATAATCTGTATTTGATCACTGTTATATCTCTATGAACTTAAAACATAATTATCAGCTGTGATACAAAACAGATGATGTTAATCTTTTTATGTTTACTTTCATTTCAGTTATTTTCCAGTTTCAAAAATGTACCTTCAATCTGGAATATTTACTATGCCGAGAAGATCGTATTAATGTAGAAATACATACCTTAGAAACATGTCCCCTTTTCTTACATAAGTCGCAGAAAACATCATTTCTGTCGATCCGGCAGTCTTTTACATGGTGGTTCGTCCTTCCACATCTTATACATTTATTGTCAATTCCAAGTGCTGAGTAGTCTAACTGACGAGTTTTGAATTTCCTGGAGTTGGAGAGGGATCGATGTCTAGACTTAAAACTGGAACCATGTCTTGACCCTATGTTTAACTTACTTCTAAATTGAGACTTGTGATAGTTAGATTGAATTTTATTCACGTCACCAATAGTATTACTACTAATGTTATGATGCTGTGAAAGTACCCTACTCTCGATTTTCGAAGCCTCTAAAGCAATAGCTTTTGATAGAATATCATCAAACTTAGTTAAACCTGATTGTAGAACTTGCTCTCTGAGCCAATCATCCCGAAGCCCTCTTATAAATTGTGCTCTGATGAATACATCAGAAATTGACACCGAATTTTCACATTCCCATTTCACATTGAATTCACAATCAGAAATATCACGTTGTAAATTTGCAACAAAGTCAGAAATGGACTGTCCGTCCTTTTGAAAAACATTTAAGAAGTAATGTTGTGAAACAACAACGTTCTTTCTGGGAATCAACATTTGTTTGAATGAGTCTATTAACACATCATAAGCAAGAGATCTTACAGGTTTTTTAGGACCTAGAAAAGCTGCCAGATTATTGTAGTGGGTCGAACCTATTGATGCACATAGCAACTGAGCAATTTTATTTTCATCCTTGACTTTTTCATTGTGTAGTAATTCTCAAAACGCTCTAAATATGAGGAAAACTTTTCAAATTTAGGGTTGAAATTCTCAAAAGGTACAATATTTGTACAGTTGTTTGAAGAATCATGTTTCTTTTCTGGACTTAACTGAGTAAAAATCTGGGTAATAAGAGCCATTTGTTGCTTCTGGAATGCTGTCATGAACTGTTTAAATTGGTCTGGATCCATAGTAGGTTTGTATAATATGAAATTGAAAATCTAAAAGATTAAACGTTACACTTTATTGAAAATATTCA
Source organism: Nephotettix cincticeps (assembly GCA_023375725.1). Lineage (NCBI taxonomy): Eukaryota > Metazoa > Arthropoda > Insecta > Hemiptera > Cicadellidae > Nephotettix > Nephotettix cincticeps. Next base: position 44,829,995 of record CM041786.1, on the reverse strand, counting down.
GTTACTTTAAAATTCTTGAGTAAATAACCTTGACTCTCAAATGCTCATTGTTTTTTTATGAATTCTTTAGAAAAATGTTTGTAAGAAAACACAAAAAAGGTTAATAGAAAATTGAGTCGTTTACCTTTTAAAAACTTGACAAAATAAGTAGAAATATTAATGATACTATTTACCAATCGTCGCCAATTTAACTGTTGTGACATGAAAATATAATGCACGCATGATAATTTGAATATACAACTTTATTATAGATTAAAATCATAAATTAGGTACATTTTTGAAACTGGAAAATAACTGAAATGAAAGTAAACATAAAAAGATTAACATCATCTGTTTTGTATCACAGCTGATAATTATATTTTAAGTTCATAGAGATATAACAATGACTTAAGCCACAAATTAATATTATGTATTTGGATATTTTTAAATTCTTATTTCAGAAAATAGTGTAATGAATTTATACAAGGTATAATTTAGAATACTAAAAAATGAGTATTTTGGTCCAGTTGTATTATCTTTGGAGCACTGTTTCTGTAGAGTTAGAGAGAGTAGAGTAGAGTAACATACTTCTACAAGTTAATTTTAATCTTAATCTAGAAGTGACTTATTCTACAGTTTAGTATTGTGTTTATAATGTTTTCTATCAAATTTCTTACCCGTAACATTCAAACTAGCAAGCCACACTTCCCGTGAAGCCCATTGAGAAATAATGGACTTTGCTCACAAGGCTTGGACTATTCATAGGCACTTTACACTTCAATACAGAATATTGTATAGTTTGAAGCAGTGACAAATGTAGGAAAAGTTTTTGTGGATGGGGTGGGCAAGACTCTCATAATTATGTTTGGTACCAGTAAGTGGTTCGTTAACATTACATAAACCATGTAGAACAATACAAGTGTGGGCACATGCGGGTTCTAAAAGAAATCTTTTGTAAACATAATATCTCAGAGCGATAATGAACCAGTATAAGACCGCCTTCATTTCTTACAATGCAATATCAATACACAAAAGCTAAAACAAGGAGTGTACTGAAGGCTCGAATCATCGAGCTTTTTTTTTAGCTTTTTAAAGCTCGGCTCGGCTCGAGGCATTTTGAAAGTTTGAAATTCGAGCCGAGCTTTTGCCAAGTAAAAACACTCTTAATTTGCCGTAATTTTAAATAACTGTTCTTACAGTCGTTTTTACACCTGTGAGCGTGATGAATTCAGATAGAAGGAAGAAGTAATGTTGTTACTTATTTTGAGATGTCGTAATAAGAAGCGAAACAGACAACATTGTTCTCAATCGGATGAAACTAAACCAAGAAATCAGCTGTAGTGCTGCCGACTCAAAATTTTTATTTGGTATTGATAATTAGATCAATAACCCTTTACTTACTTATAACTTAACTCTGATATAGCATCAATAATTGTTTGATCCCTTGAATTATGTTATAATCAAGATACTTTATGATTAGTTAAGTTTTTTCTTAATTCTATGTTTTTTAATTCAGTTTTTTATTGCATTATATTGATTATAAAGTGTTTTCATACAACCTCTTTACAGTATATGTATAAAACTACACTGTTCGTCTATTATTTCAATACCAAAACTCTGAGTCACCATTTGTATTTTGAAATGAAATTCACAGATGAAGAGTTTTATTTTCATGTAGTTTTATTCAATTTTTTATTGCATAGTATTGATTATGAGAGGTTTTAATCCAGCCTTTTTACACTTATACTTTTTTATTTGTAAAACTACACTGTTTGTATTTTATTTCAATACCCAGAAAAAAATCTGGGAGTCACCATTCGTGTTTTAAAATCAAAGTCACCCATGATGGTTAACAACATCTGCACAATATATTGCAACTTCATTACAAAGGTGTGCGGTGAGGCTCACTCTGGTGGCAGACTCCCCGGGAATTGAGTCTCCCTAGGATTTGACCAATGTCTGACTTGAAGTAACCATCTTCCATCCTCAGTGAGTTTAGTCAGTCTAGGCCCTCGCAGTGGAGCCTCCATGATCTTCTCTTGAACACTCTCAGCTCCCTTGTGTATACAGGCAGCGTATTGGGTCTCCTTGTATTGATAAATAATGTTCTTAAATTTTTACGAAAAGTTCTCGTAAGTATACAAAAGAACAAATATGGTTGCAGTGCTTAGTTATAAACCTATTTGTGGGATTGCATTATTTTCTATTAGTTATTTACTGGTTAGTGGATCGGGAACGTTTCGTAGGATCCAATTTCATTTAATCCAAAAGTATTGTCAGGTTAGTAAGTAATAGTCAGTGATGTTTTGGAACAGAGTGTACTTTTGGATCAAATGAAATTGGACCCAATGAAATTTGAAATACAAAACCCTAAAAGAGAGAAATAAGAGAGAGTTGAAACATACTGGGGTTGTTAGTGAATGTTCTATTTTGGAAAACCACAGTCAAGTATTGCAAAATAATAATTTAAAACAATAATGTACACTAAACCTAACGTCATTGTCTTTCTAATGATATATAACATTTTATTATTTGTAATATATCATGGGCAAATATCATGCCATTTATAAACGTATATTATAGTTTTGAACAATTCTCTAAAGTCTGAAACTGAGACTAAAACTATTCCACAATTTTGATTGGCGAGGATTGTAGGTGGAAAATCCAAAGCAGGTGAAATGTTTTCCAAGCGAAAACTAAAAAGGATTCCTTTTGTGCGACAAAGGCCCTTTGATTTATACAATGGACGCCCGATGTGTCTAACCTTATAAATTAGAAGGGATTATAAAACGTCCAATGCATTTACAACCTTGATTATGTATCACGAATCATCAAAATCTAACCTGGTGGTTAGGTAGTGTCGCCGTGAGAGGTAAAAACAACATAAAATATCAGGAATAATGATTCAAAAGTACTAGTAACTTTTGGACTGTTTTTAATATTCTTAGTCAAATCATTGTACAAACTTACGATTTTGCCCCAAAAAAAATTAATTACACAGACATTTAAGAACTCATAACTTTGAACCCACATTTGTACAGACAGGTATTTAGAAGGCCAATCACTAGAAACTCTTTAAACTTTAACCAAAATCGTGACAGCCGTTTTTTTTTTAGAAATATATAACACACACACACACACACACACACACACAGTGGCGTGGATACACATTTTTTTTTGTGAGAGGGGATATAAATACCCCCCACCCCGAGTGAAAACCTATTTTAGAGTAAGTACTTTAGGGTACATAAGGGACATTTCGATGAGTTGAATATCATATAAAGATCATGCAATACCTCCGATGCCATCTTGGACTCTGGTCCCATAAGAAAAATGTTATTTTTGACAGTGGTACTGATTAATTAATTGATTGTTGTAAAAAATGGCTGAGGTGTCAAATTAAAGGTAAAGTGATTATTTAAGGAAAAAAGATTTACAGCTTGTTATTTTATACTCATTATTTTGTTAACGAGATGTGCGACTTGTCAATTAATTACGGTATCGAGCAAAATTATGAGGTAATTATATTTATAAATAATAATAATTCCTTAGATAACCACTTAACCTTAAATTTGACTCATCAACCATCTATTTACGACTTTCATGTAGCTAGTAGTGCTGCCACAAAATTAACATTGTTCTTAGGAGCCTAAAATGAAACATTTTTCTAGTAAGGTCACTTAAAATGCTATTCGTCCTGTAGGCTAACCAATGGGACGCAATATCTTGAATTGCTACGAAAATGAATTCTATTAAGCTTATTATTTATTATTATTATTATTTCATGTCCATTCTGTAACGGTAAAAAACAAAAGGGGGTCCGTTTCACGTTTTTACGTTTGCCTCGGATAGCCTCAGGGACACTGAGTTGTCCAGGGTTCGTTACTTTAATTTTGAGAAACTAATTTACTTTTATTTTTATATAGTTCGTGAGGGCTCAGAAATCCTTTACCATTAAATTCACAAATCTCAGAGGTTAGGTATCATCCTCGCCCACGAACTCCTATACAATTTGGAAAATATCTTTTTTATTCTTTTATCATTATTATTAATTGAATTACCTTAATTCAATCTTCAGGCTTCTTCCAGCCTGGATCCTAGCTGTCTCACAACACCAGACTTTTTTCAGTCTTGCACTCTAACTGAATTGTTAAATAAAACTCCAGACTTATTTCAGTCTTACTCTCTAACTGAATTGTTAATAAAACACCAGACTTCTTTCTGTCTTGTATCCTACTGAATGAATACATGACCTGGGTGCTTACTTAATTCGTCTACTACAAAACTCAACTCAACACTAGTAATTAAATAAAAGTTCCTTTCTCGGACAAACTAAAATCTCTTTATTAATCAAATTAATAATTTCTCTATTACTCGCACAACGTTGGTAACTAGGAACAAGGAGGCTATCCCGGACAAACTACCGCGGACCATGTTGCCTACCCCTTGGTCTCCTAACTAAATCGGGTGCGAGTTGCCTACTACCTTCAGGCCCAAGAGCCGACGAGCGAATGTCCACTACCTGCAGGCCCGAGAGCCGGCGATCGAGACCGCTGGAACTGCTCTCGGTCGTCGTCTCCAGGGCTCCCCACTCCTTCCCCTACCACCGACAGTGGCTCGGTTCATGGCAGCTCCTTAAACTACGGCGCTGTTCGGCCTCAGCTGTGGCGCGAACATTTAAATTAAACTTAAATTAAAACTAAACTAAACCCACCTTATTTTTGCTTCTCACAATTCATAAATATGAATAATGATTGAGTGATTACATTTATATTTTTATTCACAACATAAACTGTAATGTATTTTTGCTGTGCTATTTTCTGCGTATTCTACGCTCGTTTTAGTGTGGAGTAGTCTAGTGCAGTTTCCTACACTGTTATGGAGGGCTTTTTTAAAAATCAAAATGGAATTTTTTTAGGCTAAATAGAAAATTATATCACTTACAAAGTTTGTGTGGTAGCGCATTCTCTAAAAATGTCATTACATTTTCTGTTGATGTTTTATTTCGATGTTTCTAAATTTCTAAATCGGCTACATGGAAAAAATTAATCATGCCAAAGATCCCTAACTGCATTTTTTTCAAAAAGACAAAATAACAATGATATGTAGTTAAAAAAGTTTATTTCTAGCACCGTTATAATTTTCACAATATTAATTTTTTTCCTTATATCATTGATAATTTAATTTATATAGAACATAAATTTTTCAAGGCTCTGTATTAAAAATTTCCTTAGTACTTTCTCTGTTTACAGATTATCTCAATACTTGCACCCTGCTGAATATTTGGAAACATTTACTAAGTTTTAGTATTATGATAGTAAATTATAATAAAAAAATACGATCAAAAAAGAAAAACAACCCAAACACTGGCTGAGTAGTCTCTCACAGCGACACTACCTGTCCGCCAGGTTAGATTCTGATGATTCGTGATACATCAACAAGGTTGTAAATTCATTTGTCATTTTTATAATTCCTTCTAATTTATAAGGTTAGACACATTGGGCGTCCATTGTCCAAATCAAAGGGCCTTTGTTGCACAAATGGAATGCCTTTGAGTTTTCGCTTGGAAAACATTTCACCTGCTTTGGATTTTCCACCTACAATCCTGGTCAATCAATTATTTCATAAATGGCATAAGCGAAGGACTATATGTGTTTTCTACGATTAGGTAGGCAAATAAAATTATAAATAAAAGGTGTAATAATGAGCAAACTCTAAGTTTATTTTCTTTCATACGTATCAAAGTTACAAGGTCTACATTTAGTATTGACCATTAGTATTTAGGTCTACTTAATTGCTAAATTAAGTAGACCTACTGGTAAGCAAATCGAATTAGTGACAAAAAAAGTCTAATTAAAAAAAATACAATATGGTTGACCTGAGTTGTTTCATTTATTTTTTACAATTTAATGTTATTACTTCGTCATTATTATCTTGCTTCGAAACACTGGGTCATTTAACCTGTGTAAAGTCTGACTTCAAACAACAAATATTTTTGTTGTATAGAAGAACTTGTAATAAACATAATTGCTCAAGATATATTACAAATAATAAAATGTTATATATCATTAGAAAGACAATGACGTTAGGTTTAGTGTACATTATTGTTTTAAATTATTATTTTGCAATACTTGACTGTGGTTTTCCAAAATAGAACACTTATCCGAAGTTTTCATGAGAGAAATCTATACCAACGTAGGCATGTGTTTATTATTTTGTGTTGTTCATTATTGTATATTTGTATATATTACAGCATTATACTACTTGTTAACGCCATTCACTAACCCAGCAACCCCAGTATGTTTTAACTCTCTCTTATTTCTCTCTTTTAGGGTTTTGTATTTCAAATTTCATTGGGTCCAATTTCATTTGATCCAAAAGTACACTCTGTTCCAAAACATCACTGACTATTACTTACTAACCTGACTATACTTTTGGATTAAATGAAATTTGATCCTATGAAACGTTCCCAATCCACTAACCAGTAAATAACTAATAGAAAATAATGCAATCCCACAAATAGGTTTACAACTAAGCACTGCAACCATATTCGTTCTTTTATATACTTACGAGAACTTTTCGTAAAAAATTAAGAACACTATTTAGCAATACATGGAGACCCAATACGCTGCCTGTATACACAAGGGAGCTGAGAGTGTTCAAGAGAAGATCATGGAGGCTCCACTGCGAGGGCCTAGACTGACTAAACTCACTGAGGATGGAAGATGGTTACTTCAAGTCAGACATTGGTCAAATCCTAGGGAGACTCACTTCCCGGGGAGTCTGCCGCCAGAGTGAGCCTCACCGCGCACCTTTGTAATGAAGTTGCAATATATTGTGCAGATGTTGTTAACCATCATGGGTGACTTTGATTTTAAAACACGAATGGTAACTCCCAGATTTTTTTCTGGGTATTGAAATAAAAGACAAACAGTGTAGTTTTACACATAAAAAAAGTATAAGTGTAAAAAGGCTGGATCAAAACCTCTTATAATCAATACTATGCAATAAATGTTTTTGTGGTATAGAAGAACGTGTAATAAACATATTTGCTCATGATATATTACAAATATCATTAGAAAGACAATGACGTTATGTTTAGTGTACATTATTGTTTTAAATTATTATTTTGCAATACTTGACTGTGGTTTTCCAAATAGAACACTTATCCGAAGTTGTTATGAGAGAAATCTGTACCAACGTAGGCCTGTGTTTATTATTTTGTGTTGTTCATTATTGTATATTTGTATATATTACAGCACTATACTACTTATTAACGCTATTCAATTCTGAATTCACCAGTAAATTCAGCAGTGAATTGAGACGAACAATTCTGAACGCCTTCAACTTGAAGAAGTAACCCCATTATGTTTTAACTCCTTCAATTTCTCTGACACAAACCCAGCATTTTTGGATCGAATGAAATTGGATCCCATGAAACAGCGTTTATTTCTCTCTTTTAGGGTTTTTTATTTTGAATTTCATTGGGTCCAATTTCATTCGATCCAAAAGTACACTCTGTTCCAAAACATCACTGACTATTACTTACTAACCTGACTAGTGACTATACTTTTAGATCGAATGAAATTGGATCCTATGAAACAGAGTTTATTTCTCTATTTTAAGGTTTTTGATAAAATTAAATTGGATCCTATGAAAGGGACCCAGTGGATCAACAATGAAGAATTACAATATTGAATTCAATGATAAATAAATAAATAAATAAATAAATATATATATATATATATATGTATATATATATATGTGTGTGTGTGTGTGTGTTGGTGTGTGTGTGTGTGTATGTATAGTATGTCCACTAATTTCACATTTGTAGACTGCCATTGCTGGTGGAAGAATATTCTCAGCTGTTGGAAAGCCGGATTGATCCTAGAGTTAGTGAGAATGTATTGTCAGACCTGGATAGTTTAGCCAACCTAGTGCAAAACATCGTGTCCCAGGATACAAAACTTAAAGGTAGGTTGTATGTATAATGAATAATAATCTTTTTCATTCATGTTGTCTTTAATTTTGTAGTTAAAAGTATAACTTGTCAAATAAACCTTATTTAACTACGATTTTTTTTGTTATTGTTTTGTTTTCATTTTTTGTTTAGTTGTTTTAGGTTACCAGGTGTTATTATGAATGTCGTATCCATTTTAACTGGGACAAAATCTTTAAGGATGAATAAAGGGAGGACAATACGGAGCATAAATTGTGCCATAGCTTTTGAGAATTCAATTTAGTTAAATTCAAACCGCACCATTTCCATAAAAGTAACGTTAAGTAAATTAATAAATAAAGTGAGATGTGCACAAAAAAACTATGGTCTTCCATAGTTTCCAAAAACCGCGGAAATGAGTGGCTGGGCGATCGCATATAATCAAAATTGCGGATAAAGCAAACCTAATCAAAATTTCTCTGGAAATAGTTGAAAATAACCGTGAAAGCAAAATAAGTTCCTAAAAACATTTACTGAATGTTATATTTGATGATGTGAAAGACTTCAAATGACTGGGATGGTGGCGTCATTCTGTAATCCAGCTACTTGGAGGTCACGAATTGTTGATAGTTAAGAGCGATGGTCATTGGGTGTACTGTTCTCTTGTGTGGATTAATGTCCGCACTATTGAATACTGTGTTAATCCGCAAAAATCATCCTCATAATCAGGCCAGTTCGTACTTCAGAGGCAGTGGTTGAATGAGAAATGTGTGTAGAAATGAGTGTGGCGCGATCTTGTAGTCTTGTTACTGACTAAGGCTGACATGTTCCATAGACAGAACTTTTAATTAATAGCCAACAGAAAATGGCATATCTAAGGGACCTACAGTTTAACGTGAAATCCGAACCACTAACATAGTATTCAATATTGAGAACATTAATTTATACAAGAGAATACTACACCCACTGACCATCGCATACAACTCTCCATAATTCGTGACCTCCAAGTAGCTGGATTACAGGAAGCCACATGATTCTTTGAAACATTAACTTGTGTGGTAATGAGAGTGACAACAATTAATATATGATTTTGTTATGTCACTAATGCTTGTAAGTGTACTTGTGGGTTGTTAGTGAGTTAAGCTACTAACAAATATCTAGCTTACTTTGTATTTTGTGTATATATTTTCTTTAATTTTAAAACTTGGTGGTAGTGGCCACCAATTTGTTGTAATTCTTGATTTTGTGTCAAAACCAGAGTGGAAGTGGAACGATAATGAACAAAATAAGTAGATCTTTTCCTGGTGTGGAATCCTCATAACGGTTTCTAATAATGGTGCTCCATATTTCATTTTAGGATATACCTATTCAAAACCTTTACAATGGAATGAGGTTTTTAAACAGGTAGATTATAGCCCTTATCATGGAATAAATGATTGTATTTCCTTCCCTGCGGGAAATAGATTAGATCATGGTTATGTCTAAAAGCAATGTTTTCAGCTCCTCAAAACAGCTGTCATCATAATCATATGACATCTCTTCCGTTTGAAATTTTGATCTGAAGGATTGCCAATATCCCCCAGAGCTAAGACATATCAACGTCACAGAAAAACTTATACTGAAGAAACCAGGATACCTTGACCTCGATGACAATGATTTCGATGATAATGATTTACAGATTTCATGTTTCTGATATGTGTAGCCAGGCTGTTTCAAACCATGACTTCCAGTTTCTGTGGGGGCTCATGTGACTGACTGTCTGTAAAATCGTTAAACTTCAGCTGATTAGATGTTCCATTGTTTACAAGCTTCTCTCCTTGTAATCTATGTACATAAAACATTTTTTGTATAAAGGAGAATCGTTAATACTGCATTTCAAAAATTTCAGGTACTCTTAAAGTTCCAGAATTTCTCAATAGCACAAATTGGGTCAAGAGAGAAATATTCAAGCAAAATATTTCTTTGCCTGAAGATAGTGTGGATTTCCTTATAAATTCTGACATTACTCCACAAAATTTCTCATTGGTTAGTATTATAGGTCTAACATAATAGTGATGTACAAACATTGATAAGAATAGATACAATTTAAATTTACAGAATTTTTAAAAATAGGTATTGTAGATATTTTTAAAGCGAGGATTTTATGTTATCTAATTTTTATAAGGTATGCATTCAAATTAATTTGACCTGGCCTATTTATTATGCCTGTTCAAATTAATTTACATTCATACACATATTTATATACATTTTGAAATATTCAAATATATAATTATTTTGTTACTTGCTGATAAATTGGTAATCCAAAAGTGAATACATATATTCAATTGATCTGCCTTTTGGGCTACAGCCCAGTGAATAAAGGTTTTTTTATCCCAACAAATTAGTGGAGTCCTGGATTTGCATGTGATATAACCACAGAAGATGTGTGTTTCCCAAGTCCCCACTTATCCCTGTTGAGCTTTCTCCCAACCTCTCATCTCACCCGGAATTGGGAGTAGTACAATTTAACGTTCACTTTATTGGTAATGAACTACTGTGATGTTCGATAGTAATTTTTGTGAAATCAATACCTAAAGAAAAATATAAAATAAAAACTTTGGTAAAAGTTAAGAGTTTAGAGTACAAAATTTAGTTGTGCCCTAGATATTTAGTATGATAAAAATAATACTCAGTTATGTTTGAAATAAAAGTTTTAGTGTATTTCATAAGGGTTAAAAACATATTTTAGTTTGTGATCTGAGATGGGTGACGGCAAAGAGAGTGTGTGTGTTTAACCTGAACACGTAAGCCTGACATAGTTTTAACCCTCTGAGTGGTTGACCGATTTTTGCGTGTGTTGTGGGGAATGGCAAGCTCCTTTTGAGTATTTTGCAGACTATTTAAAAAAATCATGTAAAATCCAATTTTAATACAAACATTTACATATTCATATCAAATTTGTTCAAAATAAAAAGGACAATTTTAAGATGCTAAGATGAAAAAAATCCTGGTGGGCAAATGTTTTATGAAAATGAAAATACTGAAAATTGTTAAAAATCTTCACCACTTCGCGAACATGTAAAAACATGATTTAGTCAATCTTTGAACTAAAAATGCTTTTTATTAAATTAATTTATTTTTATTTTATTTTTACATCAATTTATTTAACAAGAAGGAAGACTATTTAAATTCAATACTATTCAAAATTATTAACAAAATTGAAAATACAACTACACCACGTTCATGAAACTATTAAACATATGAAATTTGAACAAGAAATTATACTAATATTATTTATTTACACTCAAGAATTTACCCTGTGATGATGTGATATATCGGGAGATAAAGAATATTTTTAGATCTACAGGCAAATAAAGGTAACAAATTTTATAAAAATGTATGTCTTGAGCTAGAGCATGTTTTACTCACATAAGAAGCTGCTAACAAAATCGATGTACTAATGCTACACTAATTGTTGTAATAAAATCAATCTCCAAAATCCCATCTTTCAATTGATGTAAGAATTATCCCCATCCATCTGAGTTTAGAATGCTTAAAATGTAATAGAGAAAAATGTTGCATCAATTGACATTTTATGTCTCCTGCCACTCGGAGGGTTAACCCTAGAGTGGACAGGCGAAGAAAGATACGTAATTGGACAGGCTGGGTCTGACAGACCCGAAACTAAAAAATCACTAATTCAATGGATTTATAAAAATTTTTTATTAAAGCTAAATATATAATTCATTGTAAAATACAGAGTTGATTAAACAAACAAAATATACAGATAGGTTTACAAAATAATATACAATTTTGGTATGAGTTAAAAAAAATACAATAATTTCTTTAAAAAAATCAGTAAAAAAATAAATACCCCCGTCGCAGCAGACCTGCGTACTCAGCGAATTTCCACATCAATAACATAATAATAATAATATATGACTAGTTTGATCATTATCTGTCAATAAATATGAGTATTATTTGCCTACTCTCCATAAATTAACATGGGAAAGAGTATGCAGGTTTGCTGCTGTGAGGAACACTGAAAGTAGGTGTTTCTATCGTAAACAATAAATTTTTTGGCATTTATATAAACTTTCATCAACATCTGTCCATAAACAAAGGAGTTTACCTATTCACTATATGATTAATATGGGAAAAGAGTATACAGGTTTGCTACCATGATAAACCCATAAACTATGATTTTTAAGCATAAATGGATAGACCTCAACCACATGAAGCTAAATATCAAGTTTTATTCAAAAATATTGATTAATATGGGAAATATTAATTTTTCCCTATCCTCCATAAGATTAACATTGGAGCCCCACAATACAACATACTGTGTTTAGATTTTTTAATATCTCGGTAACCGTTGGAGATAGAGAAAAACTTTAAGGAACTTAATTGTGTAGTTTTTTAAGCTGATTCCAATGGTGAAATATATAATTATAGATTTTTAAAAATTACAATTGAAAACGCAAAAAACCCCATTTTGGGTACAAAACCCCCCAAACTACCCGTTCCCATTGACCGATATGTCTGGTTTACGAACTCGTCCGAGCATTTGTAGGAATACACGTCTCTACCAAATTTGGTCTCAATCGGACCATTTTTACAGGAGTTATCGTGTTCACAGACACATATATATATATAAATTTTAACGACTATTGTTTTTGGACTCTGGGCACCTAAAGAAGAAAAAAATAACATGGTCCCGGGCTTAAGTCTCGCCATGAAACTTACGGTAATAGCTTCTTCCCTATGGGAAATTCGCTAAAATTCTATAATTTAGATGTTAAATACATGAATATAGTGGAAAACGAAATACTGTTTATGTAAAGATACTGTAAAGTGATTATCATTTAAAAGGGCTTAAACTCCTTTAAAAAATATTTGTTATAACAGTCGTTACACAACATTTTGTAATCACATTCTATACTTTATTCACTCAAACCACGTGTGCCTAAATTATTTTCCGGTTCATCGGTTATTCCTTCTTCATTCTTGCTATCCATATTATTATCATATTCAAAGAGAAAATCAAGATCATTGTCGGAATCATCAACTTCACTTTGCAATAGAACCTCAAACACAATTCGGTCGATTTCACTGTTACTTGGCCGGTTTCAGCTACCCATAGTCGTTTAAAAATCACTATACAGTAGAGTCTCGCAAACTTGGCCTAATGTGGACCCAATGGCGGCCGAGTTAGCGAAATGCCGAGTTATCGGGAAAAGTAGGTTTAAACGAATAAAAGTCCTTTGATAGGTTATAATATGTACTGTATCATGTTATTATTCGTCAAATACACCACAGAAGGCATTACATTTGTAGTTAAATCGATTTAAACACTACATAGGAACATTGCAAATATAATACGAAAAACAAATACAGTTCTGTACCCTGTAAATTATTGTTTTGTAAAAAGTTGGTTATTGTTTTTTGTTTTTCGCACCTGGCCCTCTTGCGAGCGGCATCGTCACGCAGACGACGGAGAAACAGGATGTCCATTGCCGAAGCACCTTGCCGCTCAAAATACGTCAACGCACTTTCAACAGCTTTCAGTCCCTTGCTGTGACTCATTTTTAAATAATAACTGTCCCGTTACAATTGACGCTCAAGGTCAATGTCCGCTCGCACGGAGAATACCCTCGTAGATTCAATATTATCACATTCGCGTAGTATTTTGGTTTTACAAGGTCAAAAAATTTAATTTTTTACATTTAAATTTTTTTCCATTTTAATCCTCTGTGCGGCCGAGTTATCCGGACTGCCGAATTTGCAAGACTCTACTGTACTATGTAGATATGTAAAACTGTTAAAAATAGTAAAATTATTAAAAATATAAATAAAAAATATTCGAAAACATAAACTTGGCTTGGTCGAACAAAGTCATGTTAACGCACAGGCTGGGTCTGACAGGTTGACAACTGCAAACGGAGGGTTGCATTTGTAATCCTAACCACTACACTAGTGGTTTCTCTGGAGTATTTTAGGAAGCTACACAGAACCTCGGTGTTTTTCTGGACCAGTGACCTTGAATAGGAACAATAACAAACACGCTTGGGTCTCACAGACCTAGCCCTCAGCCCAGCCCTAGTTCTAGTGTTTTCATGATAATCCCATGTTCTCGTAAAACCAAAAAAAGGCCCAGGAAACCTTTTTTTTATATTCAGTTTGACATACTATAACCTTTTGTCACATAGTAATTTTATATTTTGAAATAATAATAGCTAGTACATCTTTGAAAATGTGCCTCATTTACAGGTATAAAAAACCACTATAGTAGAAACATTTTTAGCTATTTATTAATACATCACAAATAAATCATAGAAAGTCTGTATAGAGATCTCAATAAAGAGACAAAAATATTCAATTTTGACACTGTTCAAATCAAACCATACTTGTAAATGCAGTTGTAAATGTTTGTGATTTTGTTCTTAATAAAAGAAGGATGTTCAGTCACATCATACATCTATTCTCTATCAGTATACTCAAATTATACAGTTTTGTCCATAGTTACAATATTGTAATATACAATAATTTTGTGTTGAACCCAATTTAACAAATTTATTGAACGTTTAATTTAAAAAAAATAAGTTTCTCGGTACTTCTTTTTTAGTGTTCTTATGCATAGCGCATGTGTGTTTCAAGTTTTCTACAATTATTGCAAAAAATACCACAAAAGATACTGAAACTAACATCATAATAACAAATAAGAGGCTCACTATTGAACAGAAATTGAAAACCATTGCATAATGAGTTCATAACGACCGAAAATTTTAGGGGGGTTCAAACCCCTTTGACCCCCCTCCCTGGGTACGGCCTTGCATGCCCAATTTAATAATATATTTTTAAACCTTAAGAAATATACCAAAACTTTTTCAACATATCTGCATATGACTGTTACTTTACAAAAAAGTGTTTAAAAGGAAATAACATTTTGTACTTTAGATATAACTTTTACCAAAATTTTTACTTTATAACCTTTTAAATATTGGGTCCAGAAAAAATATTTTCAAACAAAAGAAAATATATATATATATTTTTTTTTATGTCTACCAAGTATATTCCATCACACTCCTGCATTTCTAGGTCTTTGCTGCTTTATCAAAACAGTTTAGTTTTTATGCCATGCAGTTGTGCATTGTGAAGTCTATTAAGTAGACTACTAATTAGTCATTTTTAAGGTTCTTGATTCCTAGAGGATGGGATCAGATTCCCGATCACAAAACACCATGTAACTTGTGTTTCAATTGTATGTGGTGTAAATTGTTCACATTAATATCTAGAGAAAATCTTTTTTACCAGTAATGAATTGCGAACAAAGAATATATGCTAGTCAAAATAATTAGAATCAATCACAAACGCTTGAAGTATATTGTTGGTGATTCTATTAGCAAGAATTGTGATTTAAAATCTGGACCTTGCTTCTGAATACTGGCCAGTTATAGTTATCAAATGTAAAACTACTTTTTGTTAACTATAACTTGTGGCACTTTATCCAATCCAATAGATAAACTGTATGTAATTTTAATAAATCAACTTTGTTAAAACATATTGATTTAATATATAGGGACACTTGATGCTCCTTCAGCAGAACATTTCCCAAGTACTCTGTGACATTCAGCTGATGTCCAACGTCTTGACTGTACCAACAGCTGTCTTTGACCAGCTGTGCAGGTTACCCGCTGCAGAGGTTCAAAAATTGTCCCTTATCTTGAGAGAGTCTCTAATAGCAACAGGTGTTTTCCCAGAGGTAAGTTTCCTCTTAGTGTTTTGTAATGAATAGAAATAAGATTTAAAATTGTGTTCTCTGATGAGAGTAATTTGTGTCCTAATAGTTTCAAATTCTGTATTGTAATGAGTATTTACTCAAATACCAACTGTAAGGATACACTCTAACATTTAATACTTTTTAATAAAAAAATCATATTCCATTACTTTCTCAGTTAGAAATTGCATTTAGAATATCTATTAAAAAACTAGCTTTCATAGTCAAGTTTCATCTGAGAGTTATATAATTTTACTGAAACATTAAGAGAAATAGTCTTAGTTCTTTCATTATGAAGCAGAAAATTGTTTTGTCAGTTTATGCTGGATTTTATTCTACTATGAAAAACTAAAACACTCTCATCTTTCTCTAATAAACCCATATTGATTCTAATTTTTGTTATTTTGTCTGGTCAACTTTTTCATTTACAAAAAAATCTAACAACAAATGGAACCATTTTAAAACTAAATTGTTACTCATTAGGTACTCCTCATAAACTAAACACAATTCATAGTAGATTTTTTCAAGTCACCAAATGTGTTTTTCCACCAGAAGTAATGAGTAACAGAACTGACCTTGCAATTAACAGGATTGTAAAACACACTATCAATCATTTTCAGTGGCCCAATATGGTAGGTATTATAAGGGTAAATATGATTGAGTGTGAGTGGTATGATTGTGACGTGACAGATTTCATGACAAATGTAGCTTTTTTACTGTCAAACACTAGCTTATTTATTTGTCATGATCATCAATCAATAGCCCAATGAAAACAGTTGGGGCCATGTTAGAATTTAGCACAGGATTGAACTGTCAAAAATAATTTTTAAAAAGTTGTGGTACACCAGATAACTAAATTTTTTGAGGCCAACAATTTATTTTCTAAATAAAAATTTTTTTCAGACAAGGATTGTCAACTGTTGGTGCAGTCAAGAGTCTTGTATCTTTTGTGTTCGATGGTTTTGAGGGACATCCTGGTACACTCTCCACTATTTGTGACAGTTCCAAGGCTTTTGACTGTGTTCCACATGACATCCTTCTGGTAAAATTAGAACACGTGGCATAAAAAGTGAAGAGCTAAACTGTTTTTGGTCTTATTAAACTGCATTTAGAGGGTCTCTTATAATTATAATTTCCTGTTTATTTATAATGGCCTCTCTGTTGTGATCTCTCTCCTGACTGAATCATTAAAGGACCCCATTTTTCTAACAACCCCCCGAAAAAATTAAAGATTTCAAAAAATGTGAAAAATGGAACATAGAAATGTAGAAAATTATCATCATTATCAAATTATTTCATTTTATAGTGTAATAAGACAAGGAGGTTACTCTTTTATGGCAAGATGCAGGAGAGAACTGCTCCTCGTAGTGTTTGTCACTGATGATGAAGTAAAAATTGTTAAAATATTAAAATTATTAATGAACTTGCTTACTATTTCAGATCCTGAAGTATGTCGAGTATAACTTGGATAGGAGTTTGTCATGGAGTGAATGGATGGAGCTTAGAAGTATTTCAACTAAAGTTTTGAAAGAATTTGTCTTATTACAGAACTACTCTCGTGCTGTTGAGTGAGTCTAGCTTTGTTACCAATGTTAAAATGTAGTATTATGTAAAAATAGCAATAATTAATATTTTTTGCCTTGATTAAAAAAGTTTAACCCTTCAGACATAATTACTATTTGAATATTTAGATTGTGCTGATTTTTTAATTCCAACTGGGTAATGTGAAAATTGTAATAATGTAAATAATATGTGCATGTGATGTGTATTAATTATTGTTATGCAAATAAAATTTTTCAATGAATACAAAAAATTGCCAAATTATTGAGAATGTACTGTATTCGGTACAGGCTCAATAATTTGGATATGGATGCGGTAGAACACTTTGTGGGTGCAAAGTCTGACTATTGTCTCTTCACTCCCCCCTATTATTTCATTAATAACATTTGATTTTTTCAGAGACATGTCAGTGTTGGTTGCAGAGTTTTCACAGCTGAGCAGTAAGATGACTTTGAGTAACATTTCACAAACAGATCAAGCAGTTGTCATTTTTAACCGATTCTTTTGTGGAAACCATTCTGGTGACCTTATCAAACAGCTGCTAAGTGCTGCCAGTAAGCCAAACAAGTAAGAATTCAATTTACTCATTATGATAATGTATACATATATATATATATATATAGA
The DNA here is from genome assembly GCA_023375725.1 of Nephotettix cincticeps. Classification (NCBI taxonomy): domain Eukaryota; kingdom Metazoa; phylum Arthropoda; class Insecta; order Hemiptera; family Cicadellidae; genus Nephotettix; species Nephotettix cincticeps. The sequence goes on along the minus strand of CM041786.1, from coordinate 44,812,137 downwards.
CAATAGACAATAGACAATAGACAATAGACTTTATTTACATATTCTTGGAGAACAGTATTGCGTCAAAAAGTGGTTTACATATAACAGTAATTACAGTCTTTGATTTATTTTATTTGGTTTTCTTCAGGTTCTGGTGAATTCTTTTTCTGTGTAGAAAGGTCTTTCAATCAGCCAGTCTGTGAGTTGGTTCTTGAAACAGTTGGGGTTGGTTTCTTTCTTCAGGTTTTCTGGGAGGAGGTTAAAGAAGACTGCTCCTTTATAGGAGGGTTTTCTTTCTGTGAGTGCTCGGTGGTGGACTGGAAGAGTGAAGTCTGTGGCATGTCTGGTGTTGTGTCGGTGTAGATCCCTGTGTCTGGTCTGTTGTGAGGCTATTGCGTGAAGGATGGTTTGGCGAATGTAGAGTGATACCACGGTCAGTGTTTTTAGTTCAGTGAAAGGTCCGCGACAGCTTTCTAGTTGGCTGATGCCAGCTAGGCACCTGATAGCCCTTTTTTGTTGTATGAGGACATGTTCTAGGTTGGTTGCTGTGGTTCCTCCCCATACTTCAATCCCATATCTCAAATGGGATTCAAAGAGGGCAAAATAGGCGACCTTTGCTGTATCGGTTCCACTTATTTGTTTAATTCTCCTGATAACATAGTTGGCAGAGGCAAGTTTTTTGCATAGTTGATCTATGTGGGGTTTCCATGTTAAGTTGGCATCAATTGTTATACCAAGGTACTTTGTCTCATTCTTCTTTTCCAGGCCGGGTAGGGTGATGTCTGGGGTGGTATTTCTATTGTTGAATATAATTTGTACCGTTTTGTTTTCATTCAGGACGAGGTCATTTTCTTTGCAGTAGTTCTTGGTTTTGTTTAATTGTGATGCTGTGTTTCTTTCTAGAGTTTCTATTGACTTGTTTGCGAGTGTTAGGACTGTGTCATCTGCATACATGACGGTGTGACAGGGACCTTGCAGATTTTCTGGCAAGTCATTTTTTAGAAGTACAAATAGTACTGGTCCAAATAGTACTGGTATATATATATATATATATATATATATATATATATATATATATATATATATATATATATATTAGTAAATTTTCTACTCGTTGATGGGCAAATTAAGTGGGAACTTGTATTTTATTTAGATTTTTACTGCGGACATTTTCCATCACGATTTTATGTAAAACAAAGTTTCACGACGTTTCGGGATCTGGAATCTGATCCCGTCCTCAGGTGAACTAATATCTAAAACATAGCACAATTAACATACAATCCGGACCGAACCGGTATAAAGCTGAAAACATAAAAGTTTAAAGCAGTAAAAAAAAACTTACAAACAAACCATTCACTAAACATTACACACAAAAGAAACCAAACACATCCACTCGTCACGGAGACTCAAAGACAACTGCAAACATCAATCCACCAATTACCATCACCAATAATGAATTTCAAACAAAGAACTTGTATGTATTATGTTGGTTGTTGTTAGCGGGGTTAAATGTTCAGTGTCGATAGTTATGTGTATGTAGATCACAGTAACAGCAGGATGACAGCAAGGATTGGGTTTTAAGTTTAAAATATACATTCTTCAACACACTAAAAATGTCATCAGTTAAAATCATTTGAAGTATTCGTTTTCCCATTTATATATCAATCCATTCTTTAGTATAACCTGAAATTCCCTATAGTGATTTACATAGGCTCAGTTTTAAAAATTGCAACTCTTCGGAACGTTGACTTCACCGTTTTAACCAAACTGAATAAAATAATTTAAATTTTTCATTAATTAAATGGTTTATATACCTCTCTAAAACAATCTTAGTAGTTGAAGTGGCGCAACTATAGTTTCGGCCTAATTAGGCCATCATCAGGCACAAGGATAATAATTTTTTCTTGAATTTTCACTTCATTAAAACTTGAATAAAAACATAATCCAAAAAGTAAATAAACAAAAATAAAAATAATTTCACAGCTGACACAATTTAAAAATACAGCTGACATTTGACTACACAGAATATCAGCATGTTAATTCAGTATGTAGCCTGTATCCCCTTCTTGCCTTCCAGTATTCTAATAGCGGTGTTATCAATAATATTCGATTGGAGGAAAAGTTGATCGTTTAGTATATTGGTTCTGTCAGATTTAAAAGCTCTGTAAATTTCGAATTCTTCAAGTGTGTTAATTTTGAATTTATTCAGTGAAAAGTGAAGTAGTTCCATATTTTCATTAATATTATTGTAACTATGGTTGTGGGAAATTAAATGTTCTGCAAATGTTGACGTCTGTTTTCAGTAATCTAATTTAATTAAATTTTTCAGTATACGAGAAAGCACATAATCAACAAATTTTCTGTACGACTAAATTTAACCGTGACATTGTGTTAAAAATCAATAGTTTACCTTCCAAATGCTGTTAAAGCTGTATAAACCTAGTGCAATGATGGTCTAGAGGTTACTACTAAGCTGCCGGTTTGGGTTTGAATCCACTCAGAGCTTAATATTTTTGTAGTTATTTTGGTGTGCTGGTTTGCAAGAAAATAAGTTATTGACCATGGTGCGGGTTTTCTGAGTTTGTCCAAATCATTACTCAAATATATACTGCTACTAGTTAAAGAACTCTTAACGATTAGAAAGGGGTTTTCAGCATTCCATTGATGAGTTTGTTAAGGGGGCACTAAACCCTATACTTATTAACGTTAGTGTGATATATACATATCATTGTTAATAAGAATTGTAATAACTCTGTGTCAATCTGTTTTTGTACTCTATGTCAGCTAGTGAGCGAGTCGTACGACCATCGTACGATGTTACGTCATTGTATAAAATAAATTCTATTGGTCGATCCGATCACGCCACCTTCCCACCACGTTCCTTGTCGTTAACCGATGCAGCGCATTCTGTTCCAGCTCGGCCTATCCTCCACACCTCCCATACGGCCATGTTACGCCCCGTACAAGGTGTTTTATTGCATATCCCCTAACACCCCCATTAATACGTTTGTATCTCGCGACTACGAGAATATATCAGTGGCAATGGGTATATTACAGTGGCGACGACATCACAGTTAGGGAAATTTAATTCTTCTCAGGAACATGATAAAGGTTTGAGTTTTTTGCCTGAAAATGTAATATTGGAGCATACCAAAATTTTTAATAATACTTTTTATAGTAAAATTTGGAGCATATTTTTTTAATAATAAAAAAAATACTTTGAGTAATAATTTTTCAAAATCACAGTGTTGAAGTATGCTTCTAAAGCCAATCTTTAAGACAAAAAACACCTGTGCTACTAGTTTTAGCGAATTTCCAATAGGGAAGAAGCTATTACCGTAGGTCTCATGGTAAGACTTAAGCCCGGGACCATGTTATTTTTTCGTCTTTAGGTGCCTAGAGACCAAAAACAATAGTCGTTAAAATTTATATATATATATATATATGTATATATAATATATAAAATATATACATATATATATAATATATATAAATACATATATATGTATATATATATAAATGTATATATATATATATATGTGTCTGTGAACACGATAACTCTCATAAAAATGGTCCGATCGAGACCAGATTTGGTAGAGAGGTGTATTCCTACAAGTGCTCGGACGAGTTCGTAAACCAGACATATCGATCAATGGGAACGGGTAGTTAAGGCATTTGAAAGTAGGCATTTCTAATGCCTACTTTCAGTGTTCCTCACAGCAGCAAACCTGCACACTCTTTCCCATGTTAATCCTATGGAAAATAGGCTAATAACTCTCATGTTTATGGACATATTTTTATAAAACTTGTCATATATTATTATTATTATTTATTATTGATTTGGAAATTTGCTGAGTACGCAGGTCTGCTGCGACGGGGGAATTTGTGTTTTAGTGTTGTTAATTACTAACTAGCTGGTGTGCTAGCAAATATCATTGAATGGAGTGTTTCTGCAGTCATGATGGAAACATCCACCTTGATCAAAACATTGTACCATTAATCAAGTAAGAGGTAGAGATGGTGAAATTCATGCTCATGGTATAATGTTAAAACCTATATTTGTCAATAAAATATCCAATAGGTCTATCATGAAAAAACTACAAAAATAATAGTTAAAGCAGTGTTAAAACTGTATAAAGGAAGGATGAATGGGTTAATATGACACTAATGAGAACAAAAACATTTTTAAAAATTGCAGGCACAAATAATTATAAATATTCTCTCTTCCAGTTCATGCCAGGCTGCAATAATACGATTTAAGCTCAATAATTGGTTACATTTGTTAAATCTCAATGGCAAAGTACACTAAGTTCACAAATCAGATGAGTGAACCGCTGCCATAGTACTGGTTTAGGACTAATAATAATTTAAATAGTGGAGATTTAGTGTTATATTTGACTTATGAAATATTGTTCAAGGTTTGATGACCTACGGGAACAACTGCAAGATTCTACAATGACTCAACGGCAGTACGAGTATGACAACACAACAACTCCAGCATGTAACTGGCTGTTTGAACAGATAGAATCTTCACTCCCCTTGCGAGCATTATGGAGGATGATCAAACCTTATGTTAGGTCAGCAATCATGTCACTAACAATAAAATATTAGCAGTATTGCGTTATTAGATAACACATTGTAAGAAATTTATTATATTTAGCACAATTGTATTATGTTATTTCTTTGGAGTCCTGTTAACACTCCAAGTGTCTGTAGTAATTTTTCCAGGATCAAGAATTAAGAGAGGAATTCACCATTACACAAGATAGCATATAGATATTTCTGTGTAATCCTGTTAATTAAAAAAATACAATTTTTTTACATTTATATTTTAGGCCACAAATCATATAATCACAGGAAATAAAAAAAAATCAAGATAGCCTTTTTGTTCCAAATTTAATTGTAATTCAAATATATATTTATGATGTAAACGAATATTGAAAATTTGCATGCTTACAAGACAAAATTTACTTACATAGTTATATATATATATATATAATTATGATTAATTAATTATTATAATGATTAATTAATTTTGATTATATATATAAATGCAATATATAATTTATATGTCTTTGGCCGGTTTTCGATTTATAATAATCCTTAACCCAAGAAGTGGTCAAGTCGTAATTCACGGCACATTTACAAACCCAATAAGAAGTGGCAGGCGGAGACATCTGTTGTCAATTTAGTGAACTTAACACCTTCAAGACCGTGTTGCCCTCTGGGGGCAAGCAACTGAACCTGCTCACACAGTTCACTAAACTGTCAATAGATCATCTAAACTATTTAATGCATTATCACTCGAAATTAAACAGTCAAATGATTTGAGAAAATTTTGTAGAAAACTCACTTCATGGATTTTTGGGATTAGAGACGTATCGCTACGCCATTGTGTTATTCAATAAATAACCTATTTCAGTATATGAACCAGTTAAATTATATCTTTAAAATTTAGTTTTAGTTTTGCAATAAGTTGTGCATTAATTTTTATTTATCTCCAATGAGAACGCTGCGAGGAGCAACTTATCTACAGTTCTGTTTTTTACTTGAAGGACTGGACTCATATGTTTCTAGTTTTTAACCTGTTTTTTGTTTTATTCAAACAAGCCACACTACTTGTAACAGTGGCTAGTATCTTCCTAAACTAAGAAATATGTACTTTATATTGTAACTTGTAACAGATAATGGAGGAATAAATCATTATTTCATCTTATAGGCAAATAAGCGCTTTCTACTCTTAAGCACGGTGGCTGTATTGGTTAACCCTAGAACTGGCAAAGTCGTAATTCACGACGCATTTACAAATTCAATAAGAAGTAGCAGGTGGAGTCAATTTAGTGAACTTGTTTAGCCATTAGCACCTTCGTAACCATGTTGCCCTCTGGGGGCAAGCAACCGAACCTGCTCACGAAGTGCACTAGACTGCCACCGGGCATGTCTTAACCCTAAAAGTGACTAGCTTTTTACTCTTAACTATAACATAAAAATAATTACTACTATCTTCTTGAAATAAAAAACGAATACATAATACGAATACATAATGAAATAAAGTTTAAACAAAAGAAACATAAAACATGCCCCCCCCTTATAACCACTAACCACATAAGCAAAACGGATGTCCATTGCAATCCCAATTATGCCTACAAATGCCGTCAATTTCCACCCAAGCTGTCCACCGTTTATTTAAGGTGGGCCCGCTCTCCGCTATACCACACATTTGCAAGCCAAATTGGGATTGCGTGGACACCTACTACACCTGTTTTGCTTTTGTGGTTAGTGGTTATAAGGGGGGGATTTTTTATTCTTCATATTTCAAGAAGATATATGTTACAGATATATATGAACATATATGTTATATTTTAGGTATGTTACAGTTAAAAGTAAAACGCTTTCCACTTCTAGGGTTAAAAAAAGTGCTTTAAGAATTAGGAACTAGAGACGTCAAGGGAGTAGGGTTGTGGGACTAACTTCAACTAGGGTGCTACAAAAGATCTTAAGGTCGAGGTAGCTTAAGGGTAGTTATACCCTTGCCATGGGGGAAAAAGCGAGTGCTTGTACATCTGCGAAAATATCACCAATAACCCTATACAACCGTCGGCATCGGCAATAATTTTGCCGATCATTGCTTGGAGTGTTAAACATTACCATAGCCAAAATTAACTAATTCAGTCTGTTAGGTTTACTCAGTAACCCCAGGTGACCATGAAACCTACTGAGAAACATGCTAAATCACACATACATAATAGATAGTACCAAGATCATACAGAGTCTCTTAATGATTATATACCAGATTTTCATATAGGCCTAGTATTTTTGTGTTGTATGCTTAGAAAAATTAACGATATAACTAGATTTAACTTTAATATCTCGCTTTAAGATGTGCTAACATTTTGGCTGCAAGGCATAATGACATGGCCAGTTCTGAATCTCATTTGAAAGTGTACTCAATAGCATTTAAAAAAAATCTCATCTGCCCATCACCATGGGTTCTGTGCAGAGGTATAGTCGTGAGTCACATAAGCAGGCCAGAGGTGACTGCTCATGATCTGACAGAAGTCTCCATCTACTTAGCCAGGATCAGCGTGTTACACCTGGACTACTTACTGTGCAAATCAACTGAGACCGAGGGTGCACTCACTACTCGTCAATTTTAATTTTCAAAAAAAGTAAAAACACATAAAACTAAAGCAATTAATGCTTATCTCAGCAACAAATATTGTTGTACGTATTGTCGGAACTTGTAAAAATTATCAAGTTTTACCCGTGTCTAAGTATCGAATTGGAACTTTTATATTCTATTCATTTTCAGGGGCAAGATTCTATATACGCCAGAGACCGTTGTAACAAAGAGAATGATGGATAAATTGAACTCAGCTTTTGAAATAGTCAAAGAACTTCATGACTTCAGCAGTAATCTAGCTTATTTCACCATTCCACAGCTAAAGGAATCTCTAACCAACAACACTTTTCGGCTCTCTTTGATCAAGGTAAATGTTTATGTTTAATAATTCTGTATACAATAGTTCTTGTTTTTTCCGTGGTGTATTCAAAACTACCTCTATTTTGAAAAAAAGGATTAAGGTAAAAATGCAATTTAATTTGGACAGCTGGAATTGTTTTTTAGTTCAATATTTTCTTTGGTCCTTAGGACAAATTCATAAAAATCTTATTTCACCATTCCACAGCTAAAGGAATCTCTAACCAACAACACTTTTCGGCTCTCTTTGATCAAGGTAAATGTTTATGTTTAATAATTCTGTATACAATAGTTCTTGTTTTTTTCGTGGTGTATTCAAAACTACCTCTATTTTGAAAAAAAGGATTAAGGTAAAAATGCAATTTAATTTGGACAGCTGGAATTGTTTTTTAGTTCAATATTTTCTTTGGTCCTTAGGACAAATTCATAAAAATCATGTTTCATATGAATTTATCTTGGATAGTTCCATTTGTTATGAAGTCTTATTGAAACCCAATTTTCCAATATTTTCTGGAAATTAGTTTTTTAAGGTTATTTTTATTATTTCCTCTACCAATTGGTCTTTAAGAGCCCAACTAGCGATGGATGAAGGTCAACATTTCCCTAATACCACACATGCTTTGCTTCATAATACATATGTCGATGATGTAATAACTGGTGCAGACTCTATTGAAGAAGCACTTGAGCTACAAGACCAATTACAGAAGTTACTTAATCGTGGCGGTTTTGAGCTCCGCAAATGGGTCTCAAATTCTGAACAATTGTTGCAGCACTTGTCAGAAGATCACTGAGAGTTTCCAAAGTTCATCTCTCGTTAGATAGAACTGGAGATGAACCACTTTATCATCCAGTTCTATCTAACTGGAGATGAAGTGTGAGAGGATACTCCTACACTTTACAGTTTTAAGACTTTAATGGTCACCAACCACTGACTCAATTTTCTTAAGTACAAAGTGTATAAACCTATCAAATTTTACCACTAAACCTACTGTAAGCGCCATTGCTGAAATTTACGATCCATGTATTTTTTAACTCTTTTCATAATGACAGCTTAATGCTTGATGCAACTTATTTGGACTTTAGGTTTGAACTGGGACTCATCTCTTCCTGCCGAAAAAAACATTATCATTGGACTCACATTGTTGCCGATATTCACTATCTTGTTCAAATTGATATATTATCATGGACACTGAACCTTAAGTCTACAAAAAAAGTTGAATGCATGGGTTCTGTGATGCCTCAGAGAGGGGATACGCTGCAATCATTCATTTCAGAGTCGACGATGCTTCGCATAATGTTAACATCAGTCTGGTCGCAGCAAAAGCAGAGTGGCTCCTCTAAAAAAGGTGACGATTCCGCGTCTTGAACTTTGCACTGCACATCTATTGTCCAATTTGGTCCAACTTGGCATATTATCAACTTGTTTCCAAACTTGTTCAAATCTGGTAACATTTGGCTTTGGAGTGATTCCACCGTTACTATTATCCATGTAAGAGTCCTTACATCCCAAAAGTCCCAAGACTCCTTCATATTGATTGAAAACTTATGTAGGCAACAGGGTTGCACAAATTCAGGAAGCAACAGCACCAGAACTGTGGCACCACATATCAACGCAGGAAAACCAGCAAGATTATAAAATTTCATTTAAATCCACTTGCTGCCCCACATTTTGGTGGCTTATGGGAAAATGCTGTAAAAGGCGTCAAACATCATTTGCAAAGGGTGGTTGGAAAAACAGTATTGACACTTCCTGAATTTATGACACTCACAGTTCGCACTGGGGCCATGTTAAATTCAAGACCTCTAACTCCTCGCTCATCAGACCCATCCGAGTTTTCTCCTCTCACTCCTGGCCACTTCTTAATATGTGAACCGCTGGTGTCGCTTCAATCAAAGTAATTCATAAATACACCTTCAAGTCATCTCAAACATTGGCAACTGACGCAACAGCTCTTCAAGAAAATTTGGCATACACTACAACAATGTCTTAAATGGACAAATAAACATGATCATTGTTATGCAGTCATACTCTAGTCCTCTTCAGTGGCCTTTAGCTTGTGTGGTTCGAGTATTTTCAGGAAAAGATAATAATAAATACAAAGCACTTGTAACATGCAAACTATTTATTTCACAACTGACTTGTAAATATTATGAAAAATCAACAATTACAAAATATGTAATGTAATGTGTAATGTGTGTAATGAAACAGACAAATATGTAATAGTGGTCTCCCCCTAAACTTTCGTACTCAACATTTGGTCGGCGTGGCGTTTCCAAATTTGTCCGTCATCCATCTTGATGTAATAGTGAAGGTGACCATCTCTACTTTGGACATTTCCGTAGCTCCATTTATATTTTTCAGAGTAGTTTCGGACTTGCTCTCGCTATCCTGGTTTGAAGTATCTCACTATTCCTTTGGGTTCTTTGGTTTCATTCTTGTTCTTAGGATGAAGTAGACTTAAATATGTGCGAATCCTCGTATTGAACATCAGGAAGTAAGAGCTGTTACCAGTTGAATTAGGAGCTTGACGAATTTTCATTAGCAGTTGGTGAAGCTTTTCTTCTAGTGTACCAGGTTCATCTGACAAACAGTTGATAAGTTTTTTTATTGCTTGTACAAAGCGTTCGACCTGGCTATTAGATGAAGGATGATAGGGAGCCGTCGTTTTGTGTATGGTTCCACATTTACCCTAAAAGGTACTAAATTCAGAAGAGGTAAATTGACGACCATTATCTGAGACGATAACACTAGGTAGTCACAAAGGTGGTGAATATTTTACGCAGCTCTCTGATTGTCCAAGAAGATGTAACAGTCTTTAAAGGTATGACTTCCACTCATTTGGTGAATTCGTCCACCACCAAAAAGATGTAATTTCCGTTGGTGGGGCCGGTAAAATCTATATGGATTTGTTCCCAAGGTTGACCTGTTAGTTCCCAAGGGTGGTTGATTTCCTTCTTTGGTAAAGTTTGTTTTTGTCTGCACTGCCTGCACTTAGAAATACTATCTTCTATGTCTTTGTCCAACCCCTTCCAGTAGCAAAAATTTCGTGCCAAGGCTTTGGTTTTAACCATTCCCAGATGTCCAAAATGTAGTTCTTGGAGGATATGTTTTTGCAAAGAGCTGGGAATCATTACCCTCCAACCTTTCATGATACAACCATCATGTAGACTTAGCTCACCATCATGATAACCAAAGGGCTCCAGGGATTATCCACTTTCCAAAGCCAGTAGCAACCGTTGCATATTTTCATCCTTTTTAATTTCTTGAGAAATTAGGCTATGGTTTAAGTTGATCGTTCCAATTTGTTTTATATAGAAAATATCAGTCTGGTCCATGCTGGAATTTTATAGTTTTTCGACAGGAAACCTTGAAAGGAAGTCTGCATTTCCATGATCGTTTGTTCGTCTAAACTCTATTTGGTAATCAAAACCTGATAGGAAGTGTGAATAGTTGAAAAGTGGAGTAGCTGGCATGGGAGGTAGGTTTTTATCAGGATTGAATATTGTGACTAACGTCTTGTGATCCGTTACTAGAATAAATTTACGTCCATAGCAGTATTGAAAGAACATTTTTAGTCTCCAGTAAATTCCAGTAGCCTTCTTATCAATTTGGCTATATTTTTCTTCCGGCTTCGTCAGTGTTCTTGAAGCGAAGGCTATAGGCCTGTCACTTCCATCTGAAAATCGATGTGACAGTACTGCACCAAGTCCCACTGGTGATGCGTCTGTCGCCAATACCAAAGGTAAGTTTGGGTCAAAATGAGTGAGAACAATTTCATTTGTAATGATCTCCTTGACCTTCTGAAAGCTTTGTTCGCACTGATAAGCCCACTTGTACTTCTTCCCCTTTTGCAATAGTTTATGTAAGGGATTGAGAATCGTAGCCAGGTTTTCAATAAATCTGTTATAATAGTTGACAAGACCTAAGAAGGTCCGCAGTTCACTGACATTTTGGGGTTGTCTTGCTTGTCTGATAGCCTTAACTTTATCTTCTGATTTATGAATTCCGGTGGCATCGATAGTGTGACCTAGGTACTCAATTTGTAGTGAAAAAACTTGCATTTATCTATATTTAACATCAGTCTGTTCATTTTTATTCTTTGGAGAACCATTTCCAAGCGATTGATCAACTCTTCTTCTGATTTTCCTTGAATGATTACGTCATCAAAGAAGCCTTGAGTGCCTTCTATACCTGATAAGACCTTGTCCATGATTCTTTGCCAAATTCCTGGAGCTACTTTAACCCCGAACATGAGGAGATTAACTCGGAACTGGCCCTTATGCGTGCTTAAGGTTTGAATGTCAGCTCTGGCCTCATCCATTTGCAGGTGTAGGTAAACATCCTTTATGTCCAGTGTACAAAATATTTTGCCACCACTCATATTTGCGAAAATATCTTCGATTTTTGGTATTGGGTATTGCTCATCTTGGATTTGTCTATTCACCGTAACCTTATAATTGGCATATATTCGAACTTCGCCGTTGGGTTTTATTACTGGTACTATAGGTGTTTCCCATTCCGAATTTTCTGTCTTTGTTATTATTCCTGCTGTTTATAAGCATTCAAGTTCCATTTCTACCTTTTGTTTTAAGGCATAAGGTATTGGCATTGCTTTAATAAATGTTGGACGAGCTTCTTGTACCAACTGTAAGTGGCCAAGTTGATCAGGTATTTGACCTGGCTCAAGAACATCCTTGTATTTGTGAATAAGTCCATCCAAACAATGTTTTCTAGATTCTTGTTCGGTTGTTTTTAGTGTTTTTACTTCCTTCCAGTCTAACTGCACTTCTCGTAACCAGTCTCGACCGAAAATAGGATCCAAGTGATTATCCACTATGTATAGTTTACCCGTAAAACTTTGCTTTTTGTATAAACATTGAACAAAAACAATGCCTTTGGGCTTAAATACTTCACCTGTATAGGTTTTCTGTTTGTAAGAAGTTTCTTGAACATATCGTATGGTAGCGTGCTAATGGCTGAACTTGTATCCAGCTCCATTTGGACTGAATTTCCCTCTAACAAAACATCAATAAGCATTTTATCATTATTTATAATATTCAATTTATAAATTTCATGAGTTTCTTCTTGACAATCATGGTTTACATCCTCTTCCGTCTGGTAAACCTTTGCTCCCTTTTCTTGCATACACACACTAGCAATGTGACCCTGTTTTTTGCATTTGTGACATATTTCAGAAGCAAACCTACAGTTATTGGCTCTATGGTTCCGTTGAGCCACAGGGGAAGCATCTTCCTCTTAACATATCAAAACGTAAAGGTTTGTTTTCAATCTTGTGAATGATACTATTTGTAAATTCAATATTTGTTTTGACCAGGGAGCTTTCATCTTTAGCTAGTTCCATTGCTGTATCCAACTTAACAACATGATGAAATGATTTAGTTGTTTTCTCTTGTAGTATCCTAGTTCTAATATCCATAGCTTTAATTCCTCTGATGAACCGCATGCGTAAAAGTGTATTAGCTATAGTTTTCCCTCAACTCTCACATGAAAAATCACAATCTGTTGTTAATTTTTGAAGCTCAGCTGAATATATTTTCACCGTCTCTGATGGCCCCTGATCCCTTGATAAAAATCTATGTTGCAGTGCCCATGTACTCGGCTAAGTGTCGACATAGTCCGAGAGTAACTGATCTAGATCTGAGTAGGTTTTATCAAGTGGGTCCTCAGGCGCACACAAATCGTACAATTTCTGATGTAGAGTTGGAGACAAGACGTGGAAAAGTGTGTAAATCTTGTCTTTGGCCTGCAGACTACGTCCATATAAATGCATAAAGATTTCCAAACGCCTGATGAAGTTCTTGAATGTCTCATCGTCTTGGAAAGGGGTGAAGGATATAGCTGAAGTAAGAGAATGACACATCTGATTACCTATGACGGTCATACTACGTAGTTGAACATCTTTCTCTAGCTCTATTTCTCAGAGAACACTCTCTGCGATCTAATTCAGGGGGGCTTGACTGTACAGAGGCTTGGTGTGAGTCTGTGGGGCTGTCAGTCAACCATAAGAAGACATCACTTTTGCCTTTCACAAGAAAGAGGAGACTTGAGCATCTGAAGACCATCAGGCTTGAGGGGGAGGAGCATGAGTGGAAATCAGAAGTGAAATTTCTAGGGTTAATACTAGATAAGAAACTTATGTGGATCTAGGGTAGGGACAGCCACCCCTTTGTAGGACCGGAGCCAGGTTGTGAACTGGAGGACTTCTATTTTAAATAAACGGTACCAGTGCACTGACACATGCTTTCTCCCTTAAGTAAATTTAAAAAAGACAATCTGTAATAAAACTATCATGTTCTACAAAGTCAATCTAAATATCATTTAATAATTTATTGTTTCAAAAATAATCATCCCATTTCTGAAAATAAAACTAAGAGAGACAAAGTTAAATTAATTATTCAAATTGTATGGGGGGAAACCCCCCCTGGTAATACCAAGCTTTTTTTAGCTGGTTTTGTTCAGGGATTTGACCTTACGTTTAATACCAAGTTTCATGGAAAAAGGTTGGAAAATAAGGAAGAAATTGTTTTTTATATTCTTCATAAGAATAACATTAGGCGCTTTCAGACAACGTACTGCGTTTATCGTGGACAGTAAATCTAACTTTCCTCTGGAACCGTTAGTCGTAAACAAATAATTCAAAATACTAATTTGTTTATTTTTTAAGCTGGTTTCAATGGTACCAGTCAAGCTGTACTTTACTTTTATTGTTTTCGCTGAAAATTTAAAAATTTCATTTTTTTAAGATTTAAAAGCCCATAACTTTTGAACCGTCATTTTTACAGACATGCGGGTGGTGTCAAATTATTTAGTACTCTGTGCACTATAAACTCTCAAATTTTAATCAAAATCGTTAGAGCCATTTTTGAGAAAATTAGATTTTTCACGTTTTTTAAGGGTTTTTAGGGGTGAACTACCCTTAAAAATCAAAAATTCAAAAAAATGAAAAAAACGCCTGGAGATACGGTAACTATATATATATATATATATATATATATATATATATATATATATATACATGCCAAATTTCATCTAAATCGGACCAATGGGGCAGGCTGTGGCACTGTACACATCCAGACACACACACACACACACACACACACACACACACACAGACACATGGACGGACAGACATCACGTCAAAACCCACTTTTTTGGATTCAGGGGACCCCAAAACGGATATATCCACCCTCAACTCAAATTCGAAAATTTTGACGAAAACAATACTTTCTCCATATATTACGTATAAGGGGAGAAAGTAAAAGAAACTAAAGGAGGAAGAAAATGAAGCCAGAGGGAAAGCCTGGACCGTTCTTCGGGGATGCCGACAGGCTAAGGAAATAATAATAATAATAATAATAAGTTCTTTATTCTTCCTTTTTTACAGACAAACAAATATTTCAATATATAATATATAATACGAAATGTCCCCGCAAAGGCAGAGACTGTGCGCGGGGGCAGATCCCTAGCGACTATCGCTCTCTAATTTATGGCGAGTGCAGGGAATAATATTTTTGTGTGTAGAAATATATGATAAAAACAAAAATAAAAGAACCATTAACCATGCGGATGAAGGCAAATTATAAAATAATAATAATGGAAACAAACTAGATACTTTAAGAGCTACAGAAAACGTACATGCGCAACATGCAGTAACATCCACATTATTATCAGACAATCCCTTTCAATCTACATTCTCTGCACATGCACATTCAAAAATACATGAACCCAACCTTACATCCACATTCTAATCAACATTCAAAAACATGCACATTCATTCGATATGAACCAAAAGGAATTCGATTGGAGTTGATTGGAACCAAAAGGTGAGAAAAAAAATGAAAAAAGTGAGTTGGAGTAATATCAAAACTGCATGAGGGAAGATTTGCCCGTGTAACGCGCTCACAGTCAAGCGCGGTATTGGGTGGTAACCAACCCCATGGCAGCCTCCCTTCCGATGCCAATCAACCATCCGATAAGTTTCTTTCTGAACACACCAATGCTACATGGGGCAATATTCCTTAATTCATCAGTTAAGTTTGTATAAATTACATGAGCAATATATAGACAGCCAGTATAGTTAATGGATTTTTCGATCTTTGGTGTGACTATACCGAAGTTTATACGATGACGTGTTAGGTATGAATGTGAAGTTTTTTCAATAAAACTATATTGTCTTTTGAAACTAAATAATGCAACCGTTTTTATGAATAATTGTCTAATATCTAATACTTTTAATACGTCAAACAATCTGTCGGAAGAAAACCTATGGGGTTTTTGAAGCGCTGCTTTAATTATGGACTTCTGGGTAATCTGTAGTGGGTTAACAACATAGTCAAATGATCCCCCCCCCCAGACAAGAATGCCATATTGCAATATTGACTGAACATAAGCGTAATAAACTATTTTTAGATGAGCGTCATCAAGAACATGAGACAGAACCGAAAACATGTAAATACATTTCCTGAGTTTATTATTGACATATAGTGAATGAGCGGTCCAGGCTATTCTTTTATCAAACCAAACTCCCAAGTATTTATAGGAATCCACTCGCTCAATCACTTCACAACTACAAGGAGCTGAGAGATTGCATGTGTGCATTATCAGTTGTTTATTTATTGGGTCGGTAGCAGCCCTCAGGGAGACCGCCATGTATCTGGTCTTTCCCACGTTGACTGTAAGGCCGTTCTGAGTGAACCATTGCTTGACAGTGCGCAGCTCACCCTCCCCTCGCCGGTACACTTCATTCCATGCGGCGCCCTCAAAGAGGAGGGTAGTGTCGTCTGCATACAAAAACATTTCACCATATCTTAAATCAATTTTCCCCAGATTATTTATATAAGCTAAAAATAATAAAGGCCCAAGAGTGCTCCCTTGTATAATCCCATAGTTTATGTTTTTTGTGGCACTTGAATGAGAATTTATTGAAACAAATTGCTGTCTGTTTGTAAGATAGCCTTTGAACCAATTATATTCGTTTCCTGTGATTCCCAAATATCGAAGCTTCTTTAAAAGAATTTCTCTGTCAAGAGAATCAAATGCTTTAGCTAGGTCAATAAATATAAGTAGACAACGTTTGTTTTCTGCAATAAGTTCATGGATTTTATTTGTTAAATTAAATAGAGCGTCCTCGGCAGTTTGATCCTTCCTAAACCCGTATTGATTCTTAATTATTAATTTGTTGCTGAACAGGTACAGGGAGAGTTGCTTAGCCACACACTTCTCAAGAAGTTTAGACAATACACTGAGCAGAGAAATAGAAAGAGAGAAATACTTTGAGGGCATTATATAAGAAGGTCTGAGACCATGATCAGGCTTAAGAAAAACAATCTAAGGATACTGACGGGATTTATAACCAGGCATTGTAGGCTCAGGGGTCATCTGAGCAAGATGGGCATTGTCCAAGAGGGTGAATGTCGCTTCTGCAAATCTGGGGAGGAAACACCTAGACACCTATTGGCCGAGTGTGACGCGATAGGTCAAAAGAGAGCCAGAAGTTTGGGAACACACCAGGTGGCAGTGGAGGACTTTCCAAAGTTAGAACCCCTCATAATACTAAACTTTATTAAGGCATTAGGACTAGATGGGGTTCTCTAGGCAAGAACTAGAGACTAGTCTGGGGGGCACAAAAGATCTCATGGGTCGCAGTATAATCTTTCCCCTAGATTCTGCCACGAGATGATACTACACGTTGAAGCACAATGTACTTCAAAGGAGCCGGTATGGTGGGTCTTCATTAATTCGTTCATTCAAAGGAGTAGGTTACTCTCAAGGCTTGGTGGGTCATGACAACTGTGCCTTGCAGTTCATATGTTCACTTTTATATTTTAAATTATTATTATTGTTCATATGGTTTGTTTATGTTCTTCAAAATAATACATTTCAATTTGGTATCAATTGTCAAAGTCAGTTTTTTCTTTTATATATCACAACAAGTATTACGAGTAAGTGATATTAATTTTATTTTCAACATTGGCCTTCAGGCCTGGTCCTCCAATGCATATCCACACATAAATGTCTAAAAAAGTACTTTATTCACATTAAAAACACGGTATGTTTGTACATTTCAGATCATTTTAAATATTACCTGATAGCTATTTTGGTAAGTGAGACAAATATTTGTACTGGTTTTTTGAGTGATTATATCAGTTTTAGGATTATGGTGTGGGATAAGCTTTGTTTGAATTATTTGTGCTTGTTCATACTTTTCTATTATTCATTATTTTTTCGTCAAATAGATAGTGCAAGTATCTTTTCTTTAGGTTTTCCCTGTCATAGTTTATCATTTCCACTAAGTCTGTGTACGCTATTATACCCTTTCCATAAGGGTCTTATTAATGTCTTAATGTATTAATATGTGATGGTTGTACTGTGTAAGCCTCAATCAAATACTGGATGTACTCGTTAATTTTAGGAATTATACTTGTTTCCTTCACACACTACACTAGTCGTATCGGCAAGATTGTAATTGTTGGTGGGTCCCTTTGGCCTTTCAATCCCTTAACGGTTTATTTTTTTTACCTTAAAGTTCAAAATAAACGGTATCAGTGGACTGACACATACTTTCTCTCTAAATAAATTTAAAAACGACAAACTGTAATAAAACTATCATATTCCTTCAAATTTATCTAAATATCATTTAATAATTTATTGCTTCAAAAATAATTATCCAATTTCTGAAAACTACATAAAGAGTAACAAAGTTAAATTAATTGTTTGCATTTTAGGGGGGAACCTCCACCCCATGGTAATACCAAGCTTTTTGGAGTGTGTTTTGTTAGATGATTTGATCTTACACTGCATACCAAGTCTAATGAAAAACGGAAGAAATGGATTATTTAATATTCTCCATAAGAATAACATTGGACGCTCTCAGACAACGTACTGCGTTTATCATGGACTGTAAATTTAACTCTTCTCTGGAACCGTTAGTCGTAGACAAATAGTTCAAAATACTAAATTTGTTTAGTTTTTTCAAGCTGGTTTCAATGGTGATAGTCAAATCATACTTTACCTTCATCGTTTTCGCTCAAAATTTAAAAAATTGATTTTTTGACATTTAAAAGTCCATAACTTTTGAATTGTCATTTTTACAGACATGTGGGTGGTTTCATATTATTTAGTACTCTATGTAATATAAACTATCAAATGTTAATCAAAATCGTTAGAGCCTTTTTTGAAAAATTTGGATTTTTCATATTTTTTATGGTTTTTAGGGGCAAACTACCCTTAAAAATAAAAAATTATCTTACTTCACAAAGAAGCAAACACTTCAGAAAGCTTATCTGTAAATAAACTAACCACAGGCTTTACAACAATTAACACGACAAAACTGAACCTCTCCGGTCACAATCAGCGGTTTCTAGTCGTCTACGACGTAGCTTAAGGAAACAGTTCATAAGTGAATTCTAACCCATTCAGAGTAAACTAACAAACCACAGTGATGTAACACGGCAAATATCAACACAGAATGTAGTTTAACTATGTATATCATCTCAGGCCTTTTTTAGCACTTTCGCAAGTACAAAATATGTCGACATAAAAGGTTAAGGAGGTAAGGTTATTTCTATTATTCCCTACACTCATTAGGTCCTAAGAGAATTTAAGAGTATAACATTATGAATCTTACAATAGCTGTTAACCCTGCAACTGCTAAAGTCACCATCGCTACAAATTTATACATTAATTAAGAAATAGCAGGTAGTGGCATGTGTCATCAATTAAGTGAACTTTTTAGTAGCCCTCGTATTTGTCAGACGTGCTGCTGCCTGGGAGTTGATATTTAACTATCTCATGGAGTATGCTCTTTTGCCACTAGAGTATGCTTTATAGCCAACTAAGCACTTTCTATGACGGTCATACCGTGGTCCAGTGGATTATGAATGCGCTCACTGAGGAATGAAATGTTTTAAGCCAGTTGGAAGTACGTGTGTTTGAATCCCGACCATGAGCAATCCCAATTTGGCTTGCAAATGTGTGGTATAGTGGAGGGAGACCCCACCTAATATGAACGGAGACTGACTTGGGTGAAAGTTTATGGAATTTGTAGGCTTTATTTCATTTGCAGTGGATACCTTTTTACTCCTTTTACCATTGTATGATTAAAGGGGAGATACGTTTTGTGTGTTTTCATTTATATTGATTATTTTAACCCTACAACTGGTGGGTGTTTTAGCCTTAATTGAATGATAAAATCATCATGCATCATTCCCCCTCTATTTCCCATATTGGTGCCCCTATATTTCGGCACCAATTGCAGTACTATAAATCAGAGTCCTAAAGAAACAACGGTAATACATGATCTTTGTCTATGTTGATGGTATTCCCTGCCTTTAATCATTACCTAAGTCATAATTACTCCTATCTTTAGATATCACCCACGACATAGTTAATCCACTACCGCTATTATCATATATGTTGCGTGAGTGTTAATTAAATAAATAAATAAAACGGAGGACCTTTGCGGGTTTAAAAATACATTTATTATTCAAGAGAAAATATAACACGATATGATGCGGGGAGTGATGAATGATGAATGAAAACAACAATGAGTGATCAGATGTATGTGAAACAGTATGATTACAAAGAGGTATAAAATAAAAAATTGAATTTAATATGACGAAACAATATATGTCTTAGTTAAACATCATCCGTATTCACCACATACTTCATATAATTAATCAACTTTTATTGTGTATCTCTTGGTTAACTCTGAACTTTGTAGTTAGTCCCTGCCTGAGATCATCACTCATATTGTTGAGTTGATCATTTATGAGATCATCATTTATGTCATAGTTAATTCCCACCCACAATCATCGTCTATGTCATTGTTAATCCCTGCCCTCTATTATAGGTCTTGATCAGCAATGGCTAACCAATAGTAAAGGGAACGATTGCAGGCAATTGTGCCTTCTCATACTATTAATTCACCATTATTATCTAAGTTAACTATCCACCTCGATCATCATATTCTTCGTAGTTAATCCAGGTTTGCGATCATTGCCTACATTAGTGTAAATCCCTGCCAGCAATCATTGTCTAGATTAATGTTAATCCTTACATTCATTGTCTTAAGTCATAGTTATACCCGCCCACCTAAAGCTGGCCGCTTAATCAGTATATAGTACATGTGAGTTTGTTTAAATTTTATTCCATGTTTTAGTAAGACACATCATTTAAATTGATTAATGATTTAGTGGACACATATATTTATAAGGCTATCCAGAGAAAATGTACTGACAAATTTTGTTTTCAGGCTTTTTTTGACTCTCCAAGAGGTCAGTCTCTCCTGAATAGCACCGCACTGCATGAATTTCTTGGAGTAAACTATAATCGTTCTATTGAAAGTTTCAAAGAAGAAGTTGAAAGGTAATTTTAGTATTCTACCTCTTGGTTATGCAGTTGATTATTTAATTTTTGTCTTTTGTTCATTTATGGAAAGGAAGGTTCATTTCATTAGAGGAATGTGTCAGTACCTGAAGTCAAAACTTAATCTCACTGGTTCCTGAAAAAACCTGGTACTAAGAACCGATATTGAAATGTCTATACTGGTACCTTTCCGCTAAACCATTAAATTTTAATTTTATTAATATTTATTCCCGGGCATTTTGAAGCCAGGAGACTCTCTGACCTCTGCAATCAGGCATCTCAACCTGGATACAATCATGGACACCATGCTGAAGTATGACAGTTGGCTAAGCTGAGACACGACACTGCTGTGCAATAAGAATAGGGAAGGGTATCTCGACCCTTGATTGCATGATCTAATGTGATCAAAAACCCCGTTTTCTTCCAGCTTGTTTAAGGCTGTTCAATGTCTTATTGAGATGACAAACTTGTTTTTATGTAAGAATTTTGTTTAGATCAGTTAATATTTTATTTGCTTGTAGCTCTTTTTAGCGAATTTCCCATAGGGAAGAAGCTATTACCGTAGGTCTCATGGTAAGACTTAAGCCCAGGACCATGTTATTTTTTCTTCTTTAGGTGCCTAGAGACCAAAAACAATAGTCGTTAAAATTTATATTAATACAGGGTAAAAATGCACTTTTAAAGTTAGAATACAGGGCCCACGTGCCACCGCGGAGCGGCCGTGGGTAAGAAGCGGAGTTTAGCTGGTACAACGCGGTTTCTTAGCCACGGCCGCTCTGCTATGGAGCGTGGGCCCTGTATTCTAACTTTAAAAGTGCAATTTCTCGGTTATCCGTGGACGGATTTCGTTCACCAAAGTATCTTGTAAAAATTTTATAAAGTTAATGGTTTTTTTTGTTATTTCAATTTCAATATTTTTAACCGGCGCAATTTTGAAAATATAAAAGAAAATTAAATGATACTTTGTAAATATTTTTTTAAGTTAAATAGTTCTTTATATATAAAATTTTTTCTATAAAATACAAAATGGCGGCTAGTGGCTAAACGAAGGATTTTTTGACATATGTTTATAGGAAATTTTTTGTTTATTTTGATGAGTACTATTACCCCTCGAAGTTTGTCCCCAACTTTAATGAACACCCTGTATATATATTTATATCGGAGGTTAATATATATATATATATATAAATTTTTACGACTATTGTTTTTAGACTCTGGGCACCTAAAGACGAAAAAATAACATGGTCCCGGGCTTAAGTCTTTCCATGAGACCTACGGTAATAGCTTCTTCCCTATGGGAAATTCGCTAAAAATTGAAATAATCACACCAATTTTTTTCAAGGTTTGACACACAACAAAAATACAATACAAGATTGAAAATAAACACAAGTTTTTCACTTGAAGTCTGTTATATTTTAACTTTCATAGTGAAGAAAATCTTCACGTGGACGCAGTTCCAAGCCAGCGTTGCATTAACATAACATTGGGCTGTTAGCATTACGCACTAATCAGCAAGTAAACTCTCATTAGACAGTAGACAGGCACTGCCCTTTTAAGCACTTACCCAGCCTGTGTAACCCCAATCGCTACGTCTCCCTCGCTTACCTCAAATACAGTGACGAATTAAGTGTGTAATATTATTTCCCGGGAAATCCGAACACCTCTAAATCCAAACAGGCTTCAGCCCCAATTAGTTCGGATTTGAGGGGTTCCACTGTATTTGCAATTTTTATACTCCATGCTGCATTACATTGCACTTAGTTATGAGCGTTATGACGTTGCACCGACAGCTGTACGAGCCATTAATTATCTATAATGACATATGAATAATCTTCCACCTTTCTCCATGTATTTAGTGTTATAAATAAATATAGGCCTAATGTCATACTTAACAATGTTTTTACATTTTATTTGGCGATACTCTCATAGACTCCGGACTAGGCAGTAAAGGTTTTATATACATATAAATGTTTTTGAACTTGGGTAATTTTATTTTTTTATTTAGCTATACAAGTATATAATAATAATATTCTTATTACATATGAAATTTCAAACCAAATGGCTATTTCAGATTTTTTATAAAAAAATTTTGATCATTTTAAGGTAGACCTTTTAACAGACCTGCGTACTCAGCGAATTTCCAAATCAATAATATAATAATAATAGTAATATATGACAAGTTTTATAAAAATCTGTCCATAAACATGAGAATTATTTGCATATTCTCTATAAGATTAACACGGGAAAGAGTGTGCAGGTTAGCTGCTGTGAGGAACACTGAAAGTAGTCATTTCTACCATAAATAGTTTTTATCTTAACATTTATACCAACTTTCATCAACATCTGTTTATAATAAAGGAGTTTGCCTATTCCCTATATGATTAACATGGGAAAAGAGTATGCAAGTTTGCTGCCATGAAAACACATAAACTATGATTTTTAAGCATAAATGGATAGATCTTAACTATGTGAAGGTAAAGGTAAAAGTGTAATCCAAAAATATTGATTAATATGGGAAATATTAAGTTTTCCCTATCCTCCATAAGATTAACATTGGAGCCCCAAAATACCTATACCAAAAAGTATCTCAGTAACTGTTGGAGATTGAAAAAAACTTTGAGGAACTAAATTGTGTAGTTTTTTAAGCTGATTCTAATGGTGAAAGATAAAATTTGAATTTTTTTTAAAATTACATGGGAAAAACACAAAAACCCCATTTTGGAGGTACAAAACTCTCTCCAAACTACCTGTTCCCATTTATCGATATGTGGTTTATGAACTCGTCCAATCAAATATAGGAATACACGTCTCTACCAAATTTGGTCTCGATCGGACCATTTTTATGAGAGTTATCGTGTTCACAGACACATATAGATATACACACACACACATATATATATATATATTTTTTTTTTTAACGACCATTGTTTTTGGTCTTTGGGCACATAAAGAAGAAAAAATAACATGGTCCCTGGCTTAAGTCTTGCCATGAGATCTACGGTAATAGCTTCTTCCCTACGGGAAATTCGCTAAAATGTATATGTTATACTTTGCATAGTATTTAATCAAAACTTTAAAAGTGGCCCAAAATGAGCCGGCATTCCAGAGTTAAATGACCAGCAGCTGGAGGGTTAACAAGAATTAAGATAAAATCTGGCATTTTCTTTAGAAGAGAAGATAAATCCTTGTTTTTAAACCAAAAATATTTCTTTAAACAAAGTGTATATGTTTTGTGCATAAACCAACTATTTGAATAAGTTTTGTTCAAAATGATATGTTTTTATTAAAATCATATAAAAATTATATAACTCATATACTACAATATTGTATAAACATGAAACTTGCACTAAGTTAGAACAAGGTCAAGGTGTACTTTGACCTGCAATATTTTAGTGAATTTTTTAGTGCAATATTTTAGTGCCCTTCTGTGAATTTTTTCTAATTCTAAGAGAGTTTGAATAATTAACAGATAAAAATATAGCAAATTGATCAAAATTCATGTTGAAAATGAAGAACAATATTTTAAATCGAAAGACTAGAAAATTCATACCACTTTACTTGATGAAACCAGACCACTAGATGGATAATGGTTGAGAGTAAACATGAAATATTTATTACAGTATTGCTTATTCAGTTAAATTACTTAGGTTCTAGAATTTGAGCGTTTATCCAATTTTACAAATATACTAATGACTGTTTTGGTAGTTGTGTAAATAAATTCATCAGTTTTGATGTTTGGAATATTGTATCAAAGTTCAAAGGTATGTTAATGATTCAGGAGGTAGACGAAAATGTTATAAAAGCGGTTTTTTTATAGTAAGTTCGCTTTTATAGTGTAGTCCTTAAAGTATGTGTTTGATCCCTTTCAGAACTAGTACTGATGTGCTAAGATAAGGAGTCTATTTTAGTATTAGTTTGCCTAATTTCTAATTACCTGGTGAATGTTTTGTTGGTATCAGATTTCTTGAGCCAAACAACACAGTGTATCGTGAGGAAACTTTTGATCGCCTGATAAACTTCACAACCAACACAACAGAGTTTTTAGAGGTCAGTTGTGAAATGTGTATAGTTTAATTTCTGTAAAGAATTATTTAATTTTATTTTTATTTAATTATTTAATAGCATACTATGATAACATTTTGGAATGTGGCCTAACCAATGATCAAGCTTAGTTTCTATCATCTCAAATAATTCATAAATATAAGACAAATTTGCTAAGTACACAGGTATGATACTATTTATGGGTGTATTTATAAGATCATTTATATTTAAGTTAAAAAAAAATATAAAACATAGGTTTTTCTTAGAAAACTTATTTTGCACTTTTCAAAACATTTTTCGTGCTAATTCGTGCCTGCAGATCTTATCAATGGGTCCACAGGGCAAGTTTGTTTGTTTATTTTAAGACAAAAAACTTTTAAAACAACCACAATAAAATGTGTGTCTGTAAACACTATTACTCTAGTTAAAAAAATCTATGAAATTTGTATATATCTAATTATTTTATCAAGTTCAATATGCAGTAAAAGCTCTCTTAACTAACCCAGGACCAGACCATGGTCGGATAATGGAAAAGGTAGGTTAAACCGAATAATTTAAATAATTTATAATATTTAATATAATATATTAAATAGATGCAGTGTTAAAATCGATAAAAAGGAGGATGATATTAATAAGGTTATACATATTATTTATTATTAATATTAGAGTTTATTTTTGGATTGAGAAAATTCTCATCTATCAATTACTCAGGGTACAAATTACTCAGAAAAATTACTCGCTGACTAATTTCTCAAGTTATCCAAAATTATTTCAACTTCAGATTAGATTAAACTGTTAAAAATTATAGCTGAAACAAACATGAGTTCAGTCTACAAGCTTCATCCCCTCTCTTTAATCTAATCTAGCTGATTGTAAATCAATGCCATACAGTTAGACTGAGAATTCTTTGTACTTATTTGTTTAAGATTTCAGGTTTATTTTTTGTTTTAATAATAAGTATGTTGCATCTTAACACTGCAACCCGTATAAAAGACAGGCTTACTGCTGTTCTTAAAAATCCAAATAATGATTCACATTACAACATACCCACTATTAATTTTTAGTAATATTATTCAAGGATTAGAAAATTAACCCATCATCGGTCCTGTCCAATGTGATAAGTCACGTGAATGGTTGGTATCTAACGCTGTGTTTTCCTTCGATAAAATTTTTTTATGAGCTTAGTTAGAAATATTATTACTACTGTACATTTAGAATGATATATTTGGTAACCTAAAAGTTTTAAAATAAAACAAAAAATTTTATTTTATAAAAAAGTGAAATGATTTTTTAAAGGTATCTGGAGTAATAAATAAGTCAGAACAAGTGTTTAAATATTTTTACTTCTATAATAAGTAATAGAAATAAAAATTGGTTTTCAATTAATTTTGTTATAATAAATATTTACAACATTATGGTGATATAACTAGTTTTCTTGACCGCTGCAATTGTGGAGCCAATACTTGGTTTCTTTCTGCCATGTGCTTTTTGCAAACGTATTTGTCGCATTGTATTTGAATGGTGTGAAACGTCTTTTTCTTGTTGGGCAGAAGTTACACCTTGGCTTTTGTCTACAACAATCTACGACAAAAGAATTGTAACCATGCTCTTCCTCTGTCCAACAAAGAATAATATTGTCATCTACTGTCCTCGACATCTCAAGGAATTGTTCACCACTATTCTAAAGAAGTAACAACTACTTACAAAACACAAATCGGTCTTAAAATGTACATATATAACACCAAACACTAAAACTAACGGACCCGAGTATAGATGGCATCTAACAGACAATGCACGCCTCGCTTTCCCCTCCCCCTGGCCGGAAGTAAATTATCCCTTAATGGTGCGAAACATGTGTGGCACATTTTCCTTGAGGTATTTACTGAGTACCGAGGTGATAGACAAAGAATTTAAAAATATTTCTGTAGAGCATATGGTTTTGTTAGATGTCATCTAACATCCGGGTTGATTTGAAATTCCTTCTTTAAAAAATGTGTGATTGTTCTTCAATAAAGTTAATTTCTAGTATATCCAATACTATAACACGAGCAACGTTTGCTTATATATATATATATAATCAAAATCACTAGTTCAAATTTAATTTTTAATTTACACATGTTTTTTAAAAGTTTCTTAATCACATGACTGATTGTTTATTTATTTATTAACATAAATTTAGTAAAAGTACACTGTGAAAATGAACTAAGATTCGAAACACGTGTCGTTTATCATGAAAATAAAATGTTTAAAGGGAGTTCAAGTTCTTTTAATTTAATAATATATATATGTATATATATATATATGTATATATATATATGTATATATATATATATATGTATATATATATATGTATATATATATATATTTGGATAAAAATCTCGAAAACGGCTCTAATGATTTTCTTTATATTTTGGATATAACTAATTTCTGAGTAGAAAATAAGTTCTAGATAGTTCTAATGTCCAGGAAAATTCTGGTTTCTTGTAATATTAAGTTTAAAATCTATAAAATTAACATTACGCTTATGGAAAATCATAATGTAAACAATACAAATAAAAACATCTGTGTATAACTGTTTGACAGTTGTTGATTGAAGATGATGGTGAACAATATGTGAATAGAGTTTTTGCATAAATATTTATTTTATATATAAATAAAAAATTATCAAATTTCTAAATAATTTGTATAAACTAAAGGGTAAAATAACTGCGTAATAAAAGCAGAAAAAGGTATTTCCAAAATCTGTTGTGTTTTGATAGAAAACGTAGGCCTATTCATTATATTTCTTGAAGCCATTGTAACAAACCAATTAACTGGTGTAAATTAAATTTATCTTTTGCTTTTCAATCCTCATTCCTTTTCTAACAAAATCAGTTGATCACAGGCTAATCATAACTGTATGGATAATTAAATACAGTACAAGATCAGCTAAAACAATTGAGGTTGGTCAAAAACCCATCAACGACAGCCCGATGCCGTAGCACAGTAGCTAGCGCCAGTGAGTATAACCCTTTATACTCACTGCTAGCGCTCAGGTCTCACATGTCGGAGGATGTTAGATCGATCCCCACCCGGGGTCTATATTTTTGTTCAGTGTTTATGCTATATCAATTAAGATGTATGAAATCGGTTTTATGTAAACCACATAAATGTTTTCATTGAGCAATAAATTTGTTTTAGTTTTGCTAATTAACTTGTATAATACATAATATCTTATTCTATCTAAGCAAAGCTTAGTCACCAGGTACTATATGGTTAAAAACCATCACAGATAACACAATTTCTAACAATGGAAATGTTCTGAGTTTGTAGGTTTGCTGTGATGAAGTGTTCTATTTAGCATGTTCTGACTGAATCAAAGAATTTTTTCATAACAGGGTCACCATACTATTATATTACATCACCAAAGTCTTCTTCTAAAAAAGGCATGCATATTGTAAATAAAGGCTGTATATAGAACAAATACTAATATTTTACCCATAGACTCATCATCAACACTTTACCAATAGCTAATAACTAAGACCAGTATTTGGAGAATCTTTGATTTTTAATATATTTTATTGTGTTTTATGATTAAT
Source organism: Nephotettix cincticeps (assembly GCA_023375725.1). Lineage (NCBI taxonomy): Eukaryota > Metazoa > Arthropoda > Insecta > Hemiptera > Cicadellidae > Nephotettix > Nephotettix cincticeps. Next base: position 44,783,672 of record CM041786.1, on the reverse strand, counting down.
ATAGTGTTTTGACTGGTACAAAGTGGTTCCATATGGGACAGAGAATGAAGCAGTAGTTGCTGGGATGGAGTTGGTGGAAACCAATAAGCTGTGGGCACTTGTAGTGTTCCTTGATCCTGGAAATGAAACTCTTAATCCTAACACTACCTACAAAATCAGGTTAGACACAGCATTTTAACAACATCCTTTAAATGAACTTCATCAATAAATATAGTTTTAAACTATGAGCATATTTAATATGGATAAATGGGATGGACAAACTTACAGAACCTTACCATGGTCAGTAACTTATTACATTACATACCAGTATACCAAAAATAACAACAAAAATTTTTTGTGCCTAGAATTAGAATCCAGATTGGCTGCTTGACAGTTGCACACTACAGTCTACTGTGTTGTGTTGTTGTGCACGCTTTTGTTAGGCTTATAAAGCCTTAACAGCATTTTTAGAACATAGTTATTTTTTAAATTCTTTGATTATTTTGAAAATATAAGTAAACTGCAGAAATATAAAATACCGTCGCAGCAGACCTGCGTACTCAGCGAATTTCCAAATCAACAATATAATAATAATAATATTTGACAAGTTTTATAAAAATCTGTCCATAAACATGAGAATTATTTGCCTATTCTCCATAAGATTAACATGGGAAAGAGTGTGCAGGTTTTCTGCTGTGAGGAACACTGAGAGTAGGCATTTATACCATCAAAAATTTTTATTTTTAACATTTATACAAACTTTCATCAACATCTGTTCATAAATAAAGGGGTTTGCCTATTCTCAATATGATTAACATGGGAAAAGAGTATGCAGGTTTGCTGCCATGATAAACACATAAACTATGATTTTTAAGCATAAATGGATGAACCTTAACCACATGAAGCTAAATATAAAGTTTTATCCAAAAGTATTGGTTGATAAGTGAAATATTAATTTTTCCTTATCCTCCATAAGATTAACATTGGAGCCCCAAAATACAACGTACTGTGTTTAGATTTTTTAATATCTTGGTAACCGTTGGAGATAGAGAAAAACTTTAAGGAACTTAATTGTGTATTTTTTTAAGCTGATTCTAATGGTGAAATATAAAATTATAAATTTTTAAAAATTACATGTGAAAAACTCAAAAAACCGCATTTTGGGGTACAAAACCCCCCCAAACTACCCGTTCCCATTGACCGATATGTCTGGTTTACGAACTCGTCCGAGCATTTGTAGGAATACACGTCTCTACCAAATTTGGTCTTGATCGGACCATTTTTACGAGAGTTATCGTGTTCACAGACACATATATATATAATACCCCCGTCGCAGCAGACCTGCGTACTCAGCGAATTTCCAAATCAATAACATAATAATAATAATATATGACTAGTTTGATCATTATCTGTCAATAAATATGTATTATTTGCCTACTCTCCATAGATTAGCATGGGAAAGAGTATGCAGGTTTGCTGCTGTGAGGAACGCTGAAAGTAGGTATTTCTAGCATAAACAATTAATTATTTGAGCATTTATATCAACTTTCATCAACATCTGTCCATAAATAAAGGAGTTTGCCTATTCACTATATGATTAATATGGGAAAAGAGTATACAGGTTTGCTGCCATGATAAACACATAAACTATGATTTTTAAGCATAAATGCATAGACCTCAACCACATGAAGCTAAATATCAAGTTTTATCCAAAAATATTGATTAATATGGGAAATATTAATTTTTCCCTATCCTCCATAAGATTAACATTGGAGCCCCACAATACAACGTACTGTGTTTAGATTTTTTAATATCTCGGTAACCGTTGGAGATAGAGAAAAACTTTAAGGAACTTAATTGTGTATTTTTTTAAGCTGATTCTAATGGTGAAATATAAAATTATAAATTTTTAAAAATTACATGTGAAAAACTCAAAAAACCGCATTTTGGGGTACAAAACCCCCCCAAACTACCCGTTCCCATTGACCGATAAGTCTGGTTTACGAACTCGTCCGAGCATTTGTAGGAATACACGTCTCTACCAAATTTGGTCTCGACCGGACCATTTTTACGAGAGTTATAGTGTTCACAGACTCACATATATATATATATATATATATATATATTCATATATATATATAAATTTTAACGACTATTGTTTTTGGACTCTGGGCACCTAAAGAAGAAAAAATAACATGGTCCCGTGCTTAAGTCTCGCCATGAGACCTACGGTAATAGCTTCTTCCCTATGGGAAATTCGCTAAAAATTTTAACGACTATTGTTTTTGGTCTCTGGGCACCTAAAGAAGAAAAAATAACATGGTCCCGGGCTTAAGTCTCGCCATGAGACCTACGGTAATAGCTTCTTCCCTATGGGAAATTCGCTAAAACAGAAATATATAAACTTGAGTCAACGACCCAAACAATTTCAATTTTAAATATTTGCTGCATGTGAATTGCCTTGCTGTGTATTCCATGCTGTGGAATAGTACAGCATTATACACAAATTTCATGCATATACGATTTGTCACAAAGAAACGGTAAGAAGTCAGATTTATAAAATTTGTAATACCATACCATAAATGCTAGAATAAATCATTTTTCCAGCAACACTGACGGTACCACAAAATAATTGAAAGGGGATAGTCCATTGTATGGTCAATAAGGTTGTCAGATCATACATTGATTTCTCTTTCATCAAAGATATTGTGTACCAGGTAAGAGTGTAAAGTTTACAGGAACTACAGATGAGAGGATAACACCAGAAATGTTAAACAATGAGTGGACGGAGATTGATTACAGATTGGACTTATTGAAAGCAACTCATTTAGAGCTTTCCTCTTTTGGTTGTAGGTTAGGTTAGGTTAGGTAACGAAATATTTCTATCAATTGAAACTGTAGAAGTTTAAAAAAATGTTTGGTGCGCATGGCAGAGATGTTGGCCCTACCTTGCCTCACACACAGACGAGTCAGAGGCTGAAGAACTGACAATAACATCAACCATCCTCAGTGGCATAGTTTTATTCATTTTCTTGTTGTATGTTTTAGTTAAGCCACAACTATATATATATATATATATATATATATATATATATGTATATATATATATATATGTATGTATATATATATATATATATCAGGTGTTCATTAAAGTCGGGGACAAACTTCGAGGGGTGGTCTCATCAAAATAAACAAAAAACTACCCATAACCATATGTCGAAAAATCCTTTGTTTAGCCGCTAGCCGCCATTTTGTTTTTTATACAAAAAGATTTTATATCAAGAGCAAAGTTTGGTTTCTGTATCTTAAATGGCTCTTGATATAAAACTTTTTGTAAAAATACAAAATGGCGGTTAACGGCTAAACGAAGGATTTTTCGACATATGTTTATAGGAAATTTTTTGTTTATTTTGATGAGTTTTATCACCTCCCAAAGTTTGTCACTGACTTTAATGAACACCCTGTATATATATATATATATATATATATATATATATTCTTCATAAGTGCCAAATGACTTTTATAACTACTTTAAAAATTGTATAGTTGTGTACTGAATGAATGAGTGTTGGTTTTGCAAATTTTCGTTTTAATTATAAAAAACGTTTTCAAGCAAATAGAAATAGTGACTGTGTACAACATGAAAACACAATAAAACATAAATAAATTCAAGGAAAAGTTTACAATAAAAATTTTGAAATCATATGGTTTTAGGCAGTTGAGTTGAATCATTTATTTATATTAGTAATAAACTATCTGAGATTTAATCCTGTAGGAATTTTGATTTTAAAACCAACTGGTGTGCCAATTCTGAATTTCTTAAAATAAGTTGGTTTCTTTTCCTTGAATTTATTCATGTTTTATTGTGTTTTCATGTTGTACATAGTCACTATTTCTATTTGCTTGAAAACGTTTTAGCGAATTTCCCATAGGGAAGAAGCTATTACCGTAGGTCTCATGGTGAGACTTAAGCCCGGGACCATGTTATTTTTTCTTCTTTAGGTGCCCAGAGTCCAAAAACAATAGTCGTTAAAATTATATATATATGTATGTATATGTATCGGTGAACACGATAACTCTCGTGAAAATGGTCCGATCAAGACCAAATTTGGTAGAGACGTGTATTCCTACAAATGCTTGGACGAGTTTATAAACCAGACATATCAGTCAATGGGAACGGGTGGTTTGGGGGGGGGGTTTGTACTAAAAAATTAGGTTTTTTGAGTTTATCGTAATTTTTAAAAATTTCTAATTTTATATTTCACCATTAGAATCAGCTTAAAAAACTACACAGTTAAGTTCCTTAAAGTTTTTCTCTATCTTCAACGGTTACCGAGATATTAAAAAATCTAAACACAGTATGTTGTATTGAGGGGCTCCAATGTTAATCTTATGGAGGATAGGGAAAAATTAATATTTCCTATATTAATCAATATTTTTGGATAAAACTTGATATTTAGCTTCATGTGGTTGAGGTCTATCCATTTATGCTTAAAAATCATAGTTTATCTGTTTATCATGGCAGCAAACCTGCATACTCTTTTCCCATGTTATTCATATAGGGAATAGGCAAACTCCTTTATTTATGGACAGATGTTGATGAAAGTTGGTATAAATGTTAAAAATAAAAATTATTTATGGTAGAAACACCTACTTTCAGTATTCCCCACAGCAGCAAACCTGCACACTCTTTCCCATGTCAATGTTATGGAGAATAGGCAAATAATTCTCATGTTTATGGACAAATTTTTATAAAACTTGTCATATATTATTATTTATATGTTATTGATTTGGAAATTCACTGAGTACCCAGGTCTGCTGCGACGGGGGTATTTTATAATTAAAACGAAAATTTGCAAAACCAACACTCATTCATTCAGTTCACAACTATACAATTTTTAAAGTAGTTATATATATATATATATATCTGAAAACATATATGAGTACAAGCAAGTGATTCAAAGGACATGGGACTTGAGTGTAGATGAATATCCTTACTAAAAATGCCCTCTGAGGTGTGATTTTGATTTTTATGATATTCTGACTTTGTTGAAAATTTTTAAAAGTAAGAGTGAATAAAATTTATGAATTCCAATAAAAATTTAAAAAAATTGATATCCATAAGCCAGCAAGAAAGAACTTTCCAAGGAAACATTTTAAATTAGTTAGTATTAATATAAGTGTACAGATTGATTTAAACGACATGCAGTTTTAATCGAGACAAAACTCTGGATACAATTATATTTTTATTTTAACCTTTTGAGGAGTAATGACAAATGGGCTCGTTTGAGTACACTCCTCATGTGGCGTTTGTTCCCCCTGAGGATCCACGTCATATGACAGGATGACGTATATTTGATATTTCTTAAATTATTACTAATAAATTAAAAATTTATAATGGTTTATTACACCTGAAATCATTTAAGTAAAATAGTATTATTTAAAAATGAATAATTTAGAACTGATGCGTAATTTACTAGGCACCGTAAATTATGTTTATCAGGTTGGTATCGTTGACGTTTCTCGAGAATTGGCTTAGCGCCAATTTGATAGTGTGCTACTTAGTGTTCAACTGATCTTCTTCTTGCTAGGTTATCCTAGTGATTTTTGTTGCTGTTTAGCAATTGACTCCTTTGTGCCTGTAATGGCCAATAATGGGTGATTACCGCTATACCCACATCTTTGTTTTGAAATATATCACCCAAAACATGTTCTAAGTGATTTAAATTATATGAAAAATGTGTTTGTAATATGCTTTTTTATCCATTTATTGTAGTAATAAGTTATATTTAAAGAAATCCATAATTTTTTTTCTACATAGCCCTGATATTAGCCACGTCACATGACGAGCATTCTCCTCAACAGGTTAATACATACTTTTTCTAAGAAAGCTTATGTAGTACCTGTTAAGAATAAAACTGGACCGGTGGTAACGGAGGCAATAAAATCAATTCCATACGCTGGTATCAAGAATATTCATTCTAATAACGATAAAGAATTTTTCAATAAACATTTTCAAACCCTCATGAAAGAGTTAAATATTAATCACTATCACACCTTTTCTACTACTAAATTTGCAATTTCAGAACGATTTATAAAAACTTTAAAGAACTGGTTATTTGGAGAGTTTTCTGCTCAAGGGAAAAATGGTTAGACATGCTTTCAAAGTTGATTGAAGAATATAATAACAGAGGTAGGTAGAGGTTTGGTAGGTATGAAACCAAATACTGTGAGTGAAAAGAATTCTAAGGCTATATAATAGGACAATAGGAGCTTGTCCTAAAAAACACCTGAAAACCCTAAATTTAAGGTAGGAGATGTTGTAAGGATTTCAAAATATAAGGATGTGTTTAGTAAGGGGTAAACACTCAATTGAACAGGTGAGCTGTTTACAATAGCATGAGTAAAGAAGGCAAGACCTATTACTTATACTACTATATACCTGTTACTTTACTATTATATATTGAAAGACGGTAGAGGTAATATAATTAGAGGTGGATTTGATAAGGAAGAATTATTAAAGATAAAGTATAAGGACAAGGCGCACAAGGTTTCTCGAATCCTGCAAGATCCATGCTTTGTGAAATTTGGTTTTATTTTTAGAAATATTGTTGTATAATATTAGACAGTAGATTGAATATGAATATGGGTCGGTTTTTACAAATAAAACTGTCCAAAAAAATCTCCATTAGAATAACATGGGAAAAACGTCCTGATTATGTTGGCTCTACAGCCCTATTCTCACTACTCTATATTTATAGGTTCTATAAAGCCGGTATATTTTTAACATTTTAGATAGAATTTGTAAATAAAAATTTTAAATAGAAATTTTAATTTTGTAATTTTGAACTGAGCAAAAACCAAATGTGCAAAAATTGCTCACCATGTTATTCTTATGGGAAAAATGTGCCAATTCTGACATCTCTTTACCAGTTTCCCTTATTTTATCTGTTCTGTTTGAATGGATTACAAAGCTATTTGGACTTCCAATGAATTAAAGATAATAACTTAAATACTCAGTTGTTTTGTGATTATCACAACCACAACATTTTATAATCAAAAATAATTCAATTACCCCTATTTTATCCATTCTGTTTAAAATTACTGACTGGTTGCTACAAAATTTAATGAGAAATCTTTGCCTAACACGTTCACTCATGTGTGGTGACTCGTGTGTCTGGCTCTGCATGCGGCGACTATTCTACAGTGGCTGACACACCTTGTGGCACATATATTTTTCACACCTCTAATGTGATATAAGTGGGGGGTTGCACTGTTATTATTAGTTTTATTAGTAGTATCTATTTATATACATATTTATTTATGTATGAGTCAGTGGCAACTCACACTGCACTGTGGTTAATTTTTATTACTTACTATTCTTATACTGCGGCATGAGTCACGGGTGACTCATAAGTTTTTCAAGCAAGTAAAATAGTTCCTATGCATTTTCGACATTTAATATTTGCGTAATTATTGTTTGAGGTTATTTTACTGTCTGATGGTTTGAGTATTCTGTTTGTTGTCTTGTAAATAACTCAAGATTTTGGTCGAAATCATAAGTCGGAAGTGATCAATGCACTGCGGCCATAAAAAGAAAGGAGAAAATTCACTGTTTCTTTTTTTAACAGGCCAAATTACCTTATTATTATAACCTCAAATAAAATATTCTTATAAAATCTTAATTGCAATTAATCAAATAAAGTCTATTGTTTGGAAATCCTCAAATCATTGGCACTTTCATTGTTCAAGAGCTATATCTTCACTAACCCAACATTTTTAACAGGATGAATGTTGAGCGTGTGGACAACACAGAGTTCATTCAAGACTCCCTTCAACGTCCTGGAGCAAGACTCAGGCCAGCATTTGACCTCAAGTATATCACTTATGGCTTTGCATATCTGCAGGACATGATAGACCATTTGATTATTGAGGAGCACACAGGATTAACAGAAACAACAGGAACCTTCCTACAACAGTTTCCGTACCCTTGCTATGTTGAAGATAGGTATGAGGTTTGAAACTATCATAAGTTTCAATATGCTTTACACTGTTTTTATAGTTAATTTTTTGTAGTTTGTCTGTTGAAATAATTTTATAGTTAGAATCAGTTTTAGCAATTAACCAAGGACATTTTTAAAATAAGTAGAGGTGTGCGGATATCCAAAAAACTCGGTTCGGATTCGGATCGGATCGGATATCCGAAACTAATCCGAATGTATTTTAGATATCTGATAAATATCCGAATTTTCGGATAGACTGTATATTTCAGCAATTTGTACAAAAACAACGAGATTCTCGTGGAGTTAATACCCGCGAAGCCGGAATAATATTTGCTTAAAAGACGTATTATATAGTCTTTCATCAAAACAATGTCACACACACGGTTTATTTAGAAGTTTGGAAAGATCAGGATTTTGAATGATTTTAATTGGTTTAGATATTCAAATTAAATTTCAAATCATTATTCTGAATTAACTAATCGATAATAAACAATGAAATAGTGAATGAAACAATCGAATGTAGCAACAACCAAACCAAAGTAAGGTTACGGCTTCCTGGTTTTTGTAATGCGTAGTAGACGCTAATAATGGCAAAATGCCAGCGCTGCTGTGTCCTTTAGTGCACGATAACTAAATATCGTACTTCTATTGTGACTACATCTTATTAGTACTCCTTTACATTTATCACGGATATATTTAATGATGATACGTCCTTGAGGTATCAACTAATTATTTTTAATGAGTTTTAAAAATGTTTTAATCGGTATAAATAAATATGATAATACGACTTTTACCGATACCTATACTATGACTAAAGTAGTACTGTAGTACATCGCTATGCACGACTGAATTGAATTGTTGATTTAATGTTATTGGTAACAAACCATCATAATAGATCGTTTTGCGATGGGGTTTCCAGCAAAAATAATATTACTTCATTCTGATCGTCTACGTAGACGATCAATTGTTTAGTTATCGCATTCTCAACTACTCCGGGTTTGAGCAATACGATAAAGTGTTGCCAAATTTACATTTGGCTTATTTTGTCGTTCGGTGTTCACATAACCAACAAATTTTCCACTTGTTTTCAATCTACATTTTCTCTTTGTTAAATGAATTTTCGTTATTAGTTTAACATTTTTAGATAATTTTAAGATGAATAATTAACTAGATTACGACGAAGTACCATCATTTCACGGGTTTCAATATTGTTACACAGCCGATCGGGGTATTTTATCTGCCAAATATTCCAACTCTGCGCCTGCGCACAGGCCTTTGTTTGATAGCAGCTGCACTGCCCCTGCCGATACGCAGATAGCCGATGGCATCGAGCCATCGTCATCTGTCAAATCTTGATTCTTAGTTAATGGTGATTTGTTTTGACATGGAAATGTCTTAGCTCTGGGGGGGGGTGTTGGCGATTTTTAAGATGGAAAACATGTAACAGGTTTCCATAGAAACTACCAGACCTATGTATTGAGTTTTAATACAAAATAATAAGAACAGTTGTTTAGACGAACTGTGATAATTATTCCCTTTAGACATATCCATGAACCAACCTATTTCTGACAGGGAAGTACAGTAAATACAAACATTTTTATCATTGTAATAAATAAAATAATTGAATCGTGAAATAAAATTGAGAATTAGTTGATGATTAGTAGAATGAATTGATGAATTAGTAGAAAGTTGATGTCATTTGATGGCGAATTATAAGGTTTCTGTTGATTTAATTTGTGAATTACGCCATATTAAAATTTGTTACTGGTACTTTAAAATGCAGTGAAGTAAACATTTTAGTTTTGTTGTTCATCCTATGAAGAATTTATGATTTTTTATGTACCATTTAATAATTTTGATAACATTTTATTGATTTTTTCCTAATTTATTCTTAGATAAGTCTGATTTCACTTTGTTATTGCGAGTATCCCAATCCGAAAACTATCCGATCCGAACCCAAACTATCCGATCCGGATCCGATCCGAATTTGAGCTATCCCATCCGAATCCGATTCGAAAAAATAATTCACTATCCGCACACCTCTAAAAATAAGGCTTTTAGGCTGGCACTGTTCGACGTAGCAAGGTGTGAGTGTTGAGGTTAGAGAGAGTGAAAGCTGATGAGTAAGACAGTGATACCAAATTTCTCGCAGCACATCACAGTGAATCTCACATTTTATGAGGTACCGTACGTAAACCGGTCTTGAGTCGGTCACTTTTTACTATTTTTAGGTTTAATCCTGTCTGCTGTTGAAATCAACAATAGATATGTGTCGATTTAATTATGTGTCTATTATTAAATATACCCCTGTATCTCAAACCTGTATATGTGTCTAAATAAAAATAATAAAAAATAAAAAAAATAAAAGTGACCGACTCAAGATTAAAAATGGTGTTGAGTCAGTCACCAACCTAAATAACATTATAATGTCAAAACTAACCTTCCCCGTCTGACTTCGGACACATATTTTGACTCTACAGCTTGTTTGCAACATTAACAGGTAGGTCGTTGTGATACAGTAGGTACAGAGTCAAGTAGGAATGACAATATGTACAAAGAGATATTATATTAGATATTATATAAAAAGTCATAGAAGAAACTACTACAGAACAATGAACACAATAAGCAGCTTATTACTATAATAATGATATAGAAAAAGAAGTTAAAATGTGGAAAAGTTACAAAATGGTATAGCCATCAAAGGAATATTTAAATTTAAAAGAGACAAGCCTGTCGTCTTTGTAATTATTAAAAACTGGAGGTCCCATGTTCCGGACAACCTGGTCATAGTCTACAACATAGGCATCTCTGCTCAGGCCACTTAAACAAGCTATTGCCGATATTTCTGGCAAAGTTGACCTGCAATCCTCCACCAGGAACAACAAATGGCTAGTCCCATGAAGTATTTCATGGATCTTTTTCCTGAAAATTTAACCAAGAGCCAGTCTCCCACTTCTATATATTCTCCTAGAGCCACCTTTGCCTCAACCTGAAATAAAATGAAAGAATAAATATGTTTAAGCCTATTGTTTTTCCACTTTAAAATATAAAATTGTGGAATTTGCTAATACATAATGATATAAAAAAGAACAACTTATGATAATGATAACTTATGATAACAACTTAATACATAATAAGATATAATAATAACAACTTAGGTATGATTAATATAGTATGCAAGCCAATTACCTGGTTGCTGCAAGAAGGTCCTGGCTCAAGATCCCCGTTGACATCTTCCTCTTTCTCATCCAGAATTGTCTTTTGACCTTGGAGACTTTCTTGGGTGACGGCCACGCTGGAACCTTTTTGGTGCAACAAGATTTTGCCTTAGGGTCTCCATCTATCTTAACGTCTTCCACCGAGGTGCTCAATCCTGGAGGAACATTCATTTTTCGTTTCCTTGGAGCTCAAGGTTGACTTCCGTTCCCATAATGGAGGTTGGATAAAAAGTCAACCACTGCCTCACCATCTAATTCTTTAGTCTTCTTGTTGGGGACTCTTGGGGCAGCCCAGGTGCTGGAAGCTTTTTTAAAACTTCCGGTGAATTGAGTGGAACAATGCCACAGGTGCAGAAACCTTACTTCAGATTCATTTCTTGATTTTCAGCTATTTTATTTTATTTTATTTTGTGTATTTCTACGCCAGTGGCATTTTTAACGTTTTGATGGGGAACGGTCCAAACCCCGGTCTTGTTACTACCTAACGTCGACCTGTTGTTAGGAAGCATCATTAATTAGTAGCCCAATGACAAATGGCGACTGGGTCCAGATTCGACCCTTGCGGGATTCGATCCGGCGACCTTCAGTTTTGAAGGCGGGTATTATAACCACTACACCACCCAGCCAGTGCTATTGCATCACATAACATTTTCAGCAGCAGGGGAAACATGTGTTTTGGAATGGAAGACAGTCGGCGATCAGCTACATAAGTATTTGTCCAGTGTAGACTGACAACATGTACATACTGTGGTAAATCTTTGTTGAAATCGGGCATTATTACAATAAAATGGTTTGCCTTAGTTCAAAATATTTTTATTTACACCCACACCTAGATCCCCAGGATTATATGTATGTATTTACTGTTTGCATTGAAAATTTAAACCTAAAATAATAGTTTATTATAATCTTATTTTCAACTGGTCTAGGTTCGTGATGGCAATATCCCGTACATTCCCTCTGTTCATGGTGTTGTCGTGGGTGTACACTTGTGCGATGATTGTCAAGTCTGTGGTTTATGAGAAAGAGCAACGGCTGAAGGAGACTATGCGGGTGATGGGGTTGGGGAACTTGGTCCACTGGCTGGGCTGGTTCATCGACAGTATCGTACCCATGATGGCTACAATTGTGGTGCTCACTTGTGTGTTGGTGGTGAGTGTTCCTGTAACTAATCATGTAAACATAACACACTAAAACTAATTATACATCTATACTGGAAATATGATTTTAAAATTTTTGATACCATCTATCCAATACTATAATACAAGCAATGTTTGTTTGTATATATATATATATATATATATATATATATATATATATATGTATATATATACATATATATATATATTTATTATTAAGTTCAAGAACATTATAAACCAGTACCCTTTTTTTTTATTTTATTAAACTGACATGTTTCGGACCATAAGTTCTTAAAGTTCATAAGGTTAAGTACCTAATATATTAAAGTTATTATTAAATGTAAATAAATGTTTGTCTTTATCAGCAGCTGATTTTCATGTAGTCTTTGGGATGTAGTTGTATGATTTTTTCAAATGTAATATTTTTGTATGTGTTTGCATTTTATTTATTAATCTGTTGGGTGGTGTTTTGTAGTTTTTGTAAATGTGTAATTCTTCTTTTAGTCTAATTTAGTGTTCTTTGTTCCAAATTCAATTATTATATCAAGGTCCTCTTCCAAACTTTTAAAATTGTGATGGTTCTTTATCATGAGTTTGGCTACATTTGATTTCATGCTAGTATAATTTTTATTAATTAAAAGCGTGTACATGTTCTTTGTATCTGGTTGTGAATGTTCAGCCGGTTTGTCCAATATAAAACATGTAACATTGTGGGCAGTTTATTTGGTATATTCCTGATTTGTCAAAATTATTAGTAGTGTGAGTGGTTCTGTTTATCTTTTTAGTGATAAAGTCAAGGAAGTTGTTTCTGTTTTGAAGCTTTTTCTGTAGTTAGTTTTATTAAATGTTTTACGTATTGCTCTGTTAAATTTTGTGTTGTATGGTAAACATATATATGTTATATATGTTGGATTTTGTTTATTTTCATTTTGTTGGTTTACAGGTTGTTGTTTCTTTTCTTTAATCGTTTTTAATTTCTTCCTCATCAGATTGTCAAGGTTTATATTGTACAACATAAACTATTTATTTACATTTAATAGTAACTTTAATATATTAGGTTAAGTAGAACTTGTAAACGTGGCCTTATGTTCCGAAACATGTCAGTTAAATTAAAATAAAAAAAAGGGTACTACTTTTTAAATGTTTTTGGACTTAATAACAGTTATAATAATTGCCCTCCTGGCCTTAAATAAGAAGATATATATATATATATATATATATATATATATATATATATATATATACATATATATAAAACTGGGGATTTTACAAGAGGTTATTTGGTAATATGACACACCTGCTCAAGACGCAGAAGCAAAATGAATCATGAATGTCATTTGTCATTCTCTGTTATAAGCTAAACTTCTTCCTATCATAGTCAAATTAACAACTGATTATCAACAAATAGAATCTGTTAGAGAGGTTTTATTTTGTTCCAGTATGGCAACATATTGAAGCATGCTAACCCGATGTTGATCTTCACGTTCCTCAGCATCTATGGCGTAGCAACCATCGCACAGGCATTCCTGCTCTCCACTTTCTTCTCCAAGGCCAATCTGTCAGCAGCCTGCGGAGGGATCATCTTCTTTGTGCTCTACCTCCCATACAGCTTCCTAGTACGGTGGATCCTCCAGATGAGCCCGTGGATTAAAGTTGGCCTTGTAAGTTTTAGAAAGATCTTTTGAGAAATCTATTGTTAGAATATGCAATCACACTGTGATTCTCTCATGGCTATTTTTGAGTATAGTCGACTACCTTTAATCCGGACACTTCCCTATCCAGATTAAACGAATTCCGGACCATCCGGCGGTTTTATATGTATAAAATACAAGCTGTACTGGCGTACAGTATCTGTATAAATCACATTTTAAGACAATTGTAAAGCTTACTTTCCCAAACATTACAGGTTTTTGTGTCTAACTCACTAAATCGTAGTTTTTTGTGATGTTGATAAATTCACCTTAAAATAGGGATGAACGTGAAATTATAAAGCACCGCAAATTTAACCTTTAAATAAATAAATAAAAAATGGTCTTTATTAGCAAGCGTTTCTCAGACAAAATAAGCTGTTTTTCAGAATAACTCTTGTCAATAATTTTGCAATCATAATAAAAATCAAATAAACTTAGCATCTAAATTCATACAAAAGTGGAACTACAATATTTTTACATTGACTGTACTGTTTAAAAACAGTTTTATAATTCTTTTATATCTGCTCAGAGTGTCGAGCCGTTTAATTAATTGGGTGAGGCCAAAGTAGGGTATGGTAGCATGGTCCCGCCTCCGACAATTATTAACAAATCTCAATGCTGATTTTCAAATTGGTTGGAGTTTATTCAGATTTCTTTTAGATAAACTGTTTCCATACACTGGAAAACAATATTAAATACACCCGTCGCAGCAGACCTGCGTACTCAGCGAATTTCCAAATCATTTATAAATAATAATAATAATAGCCTATATGACAAGTTTTATAAAAATCTGCCCATAAACATGAGAATTATTTGCATATTCTCCATAAGATTAACATGGGAAAGAGTGTGCAGGTTTGCTGCTGTGAGGAACACTGAAATTAGGCATTTCTACCATAAATAATTTTTATCTTAACATAAACTTTCATCAACATCTGTCCATAAATAAAGGTGTTTGCCTATTCCCTATATGATTAATATGAGAAAAGAATATGCAGGTTTGCTGCCATGATAAACACATAAACTATGATTTTTAAGCATAAATGGATAGATCTCAACCACATGAAGCTAAATATCAAGTTTTATCCAAAAATATTCATTAATATGGGAAATGTTAATTTTTCCCTATCCTCCATAAGATTAACATTGGAGCCCCACAATAAAACGTACTGTGTTTAGATTTTTTAATATCTCGGCTGGTTTGGGTGTAAAGGGGCAGACTTCAGCGAAGAGTCCCAGATATACCTTACCACCAACTTCTCCAGAGTCTTCAACAAGAAAGAAGACAATGAAATCGGCCGAAAGGATTTCGGGTCCGTGTAACTATTCTTACCCGGTTTTGGGATGAACGCTATCCTGGAAGTCCTCCATGCAGCAGGAACATGTCCCAGAGCCAAGCTCGCTCTAAAAATACTACAAAGGGCCGGGAGAATGATCTCTATGCCCTGTTGTAGAAAAACCGGCCGGACTCCATCCGGACCCGGTGACTTGAAAGGACTTAGAGAGCCTATAGCCCACCTTATCCTGCTGTAGGTGATGATCCTGCTGGCGGCACCCCACCTGGTTGCACAGGCCCTCCGTGACGCAGACTCACCTAATTCACCAGTTTCTCCACCAATGATGCATCCAGGAAAGTGTACCTCAGCCATACGTTCCAACACCTCCTGTGGTCTGTGGAATAACTCACCATTAGGTCCCTCCACGGAGCCCAGAGTCAGGGTTCTGTCCTTGGCCAAGACCCTGCGCAACCTGGAAGTTTCCTCAGTGCCCTCCAGCCCCGAGCAGAAAGTATGCCATGACTTCCTCTTTGCCCTTCTGACAGCGAGGTTATACCTGGTGAGCATGCTGTGGTAACAGTCCCAGCTGTTGTTGGACTTCGCCCTTCTGAATAGAGCTCTTACCCGTTTCCTCATGCTGGCCAGTTCAGAATTCCACCAGCTGCATTTGGCGGACCTAGCCTTTGCTAATGGACAGCTCTCCTCGAAGGAGGAGACAATCGAGTTCCCTAGAAGGCTTGCAGCCCTATCCAGTTCATCCGTATCCTTGGCTCGTAGAGCTTGCACATCGAGTTTTTCACCAAGTTTTCTTTTGAAGACAACCCAGTCCGTCTTCCTAGGATTCCTAAATTCAGACAAAACAGGCACAAAGTCCCCTATAGCATAGAGGATATGACAGTGGTCAGAAAGAGAGGGTTCAGGAGAGACATGCCAACCTATGACCCTGCCCTGAAGCCCCTCAGAATAAAGTGTTAAATCTATCACAGAGTTACCAACTCGACTAGAAAAGGTTGGCACAGAGCCAACATTGGCTATAAACAAACTGCTAGATGCTATAAAGTCCAGAAGCTGCCTACCTCTGCGGTTTGTCTCCCTACTACCCCAGATGGAGTTGTGGGAGTTGGAGTCACACCCCACAAGCAGGTACACCCCCTCCAACGCAGCACGGTCCACCAGCGCCACCATTTCAGCCGGAGGGACTGCGTCCGCATCTCCAGGCATGTAAACGGACGCAAGGAGGAGCGGTTTGCCAGAAGACCCACATATCGTCCGAACTGCAACGACGTCCCTGGAACAGAACTCGAGAACTGGCGAATGGGCCAGGCCACTTCTGACCCACACACAAGCCCTCGAGTTGGAAGCAAAACAAGAGATTAGTTGCCCCCCAAGGGCACCTAGTCCTGAAATTTTCCCATTCCGAACCCACGGTTCTTGAATGAGAGCAACATCCACAACTCCTCTAGCTGTGGCCTTGTGTAGGACTGCAGTCGCAGCCTTACTGTGTTGCAAATTTACCTGGAGGAGGTTTAGTGTCATCCCCAGATGGTGCGAACCCCACACCCGAGAGCACCCTTAAGGTAGTTCTCGAGATCCCCAGGTAGGTATGCCAGCCCCTCTCCTTCAACAAAAGAGCGCTGCGTTCATCAATGATTATAACTAATGATTGATGAGTTTTGTCCTTCCTGCAGCTGACCACCCGCCAGCCCCCAGTCAGGATTCCAGGATTCTGAACCTGCACAATCTCCAAAATCTTTTTGGGTTCGAGGTCGCAGGCGCGCCCTTCCGCCCGCAGAAGAACCTTGGCGGACCGCAGGAGATCCTTGTGATCCCCTACAACCACCTTGGCGCCCTCCTTGAACTCAAGCCCGTCAAACGACCTCTTGACCCAGGACACCGTCGCATCACTGCCACAGGCGATGACAAGAGCTCCCAGCTCCTGATAAGTATTGTGGATCTGAACCGGTTCTGTCTGTTCGATAACCTTATCGAACATAATTCCCTGCAACAGACCACAATCTTCGGCAGACAGTTTCACCTCCGGAAACGATGTCGGGACAATGGCGATCTTCGTCATCATTAGGCGATCCTTGTAGGAACCACCTGCAGACGTTGACACCATCGGAGCCGGCGTGTTCTGACCCTCCGCCGGGGGTTTGAGATCCCATCGGGGTTTCTTTCTCACAGGAGCAACTGCCGCCTTGGTTGCCCTGCGCATAGGTGACACACCTTTATTGTCTTTCAGCTCCCCTTTGGGGCTGGGGGTTTCAAGCCGCTTCCTCTTCATCAGCTTGCGGTACTCCTCTCTCGGAAGCCAAGTCCCATCCTTGGTCTTTCTCTCCCTCACCAGCTCCAGCCTTCGAGCGTACAGCCCCTTCCGCTGTTCCTTGGTGAGCGAGGCCCAGACCACATCGTCTGAGATGTCCAGGACAGACTCCTGCCCTGGCTTTCCTTCTGATGTCATCGTACCAGACACATCAGCCTTCGATGTGTCTGAATCAACATCATTAGCGATGGAAGGTGCCCGGACAGCCCTGTGCGCCATCTCCAACACCTCCAAGGGTTCCAAAATATGCCGTTGTTTGCCCTCCCCAGAATCCACGGGCAAGCCCTCCGAAGAGGGGTGGGATTGAGTGCCAGTGCACTGACCCACCTGGGGTATATCCGTATGTTTTACATCAGCCATTTTTCAAGGATTGAGAATTTTTGTGTTAGCAGTTTGACGACCATTCCGCAAATGTTGCTCCGCTCGCCAATATCTGAAGACTGGGCCCTTTCGGAGTTGCACCCCTCATCGTCCCCAGCTCAGTCCTGAAACAGCTGCACACATACCTGTCCCAGTCGGCAGTGCAGTGGCCGTTGAGTAATTACCAATCACTCCGCCCTTCCGCTAACTGAGTGTTAGGCCGTTCCAGTGAACCTCACCTCCGCCCCCACACTCTACATGAGACGCTGCTCCCCGTCTCACGGGCAATTTGTCGACCGCCAGGTCTAGATCCGCTGCCTTCTGCTAAAAACAGGGGCACCCCAAGTAGGCTGTGTGCAAGCACACAGCACGACCGGCAACCAGGCCAATCGGGCAGCAAAAATGCTGCTTCACAGCGGTCTTGCAGAAGCAGTATGCCCCACGAAACTCGTGTGGCACTGACTTCTGCCTGGGGGCCTTACGGTACCCCCTCGCCCCCACCGAGGCCCTTACTAATTTAATCTTCCTCCGGCAGAATATCCTTTAACTTAGAGGCCTTACAGCCGTCCCAGGGCTCTTTGACACATGAGGTGTCAAATTTATTTTACATAATGAAAAAACGGAACTCTAACTTTATATTAATAAGATTATCTCATACCTGTTCACTATAACCTGAGAATTATAAAAATCTTGGCTTTACAATACTGTACATATTAAAAGAAATCTGTTATTTTCTTATGCTTTTTCGCTTAAACTGTTTTCTTGAACGCATATTGACCCCATATCCTCATAAAAATTACATCCACAGCTGATGCAATATCTGTTGCTTGATGTGGAGCAACTGGCGACGTTGTTGCTCATTCCAGTGCTGCCCTTCCATCCACATGAGTCAAAATTCCCGCACCGACCTTGCCATTTCCCGCTTCACTGAAGATCCGCTTCACTGAACTCAATTGTAAACTGAACTGATGTTTGCGATGTTATTCATTTATATTTAGCCTGGAATTAAACAAACATGTTTAAGCCTGTTGATTTCTGCCATGAGAAACCACATGCTGATGCCTCATTTCCAAGAAGTAGTCTGGACCATCCAGCGTCCGAACCATCTGAGTCCGGACTAGAGGGAGTCTATTGTTTGTATAATTAATTATTGATTGGCCCAAGGACCTGAATTCTGAAATCTTGATTTATATTTATTTGTGGATGAATGAAACTAGGACTAAAAAATATATTGTCATTGTTCATTGATACCTGCAGAGGTTTTCAATAACTTTTGTGATAGATTTATTTATTAATTTCAGTTTTTTTAGCGAATTTCCCATAGGGTAGAAGCTATTACCGTAGGTCTCATGGCAAGAGTTAAGCCCGAGACTATGTTATTTTTTCTTCTTTAGGTGCCCAGAGACCAAAAACAATAGTCGTTAAAATTTTTATATATATATATATATATGTATATATATATATATATATATATATATATATATATATATATATATATGTGTGTGTGTGTGTGTCTGTGAACACGATAACTCTCGTAAAAATGGTCCGATCAAGACCAAATTTGGTAGAGACGTGTATTCCTACAAATGCTCGGACGAGTTCGTAAACCAGACATATCGGTCAATATGAACGGGTAGTTTGGGGGGGTTTTGTACCCCAAAATGGGGTTTTTTGCGTTTTTCACATGTAATTTTTAAAAATTTCTAATTTTATATTTCACCATTGGAATCAGCTTAAAAAACTACACAATTAAGTTCATTAAAGTTTTTCTCTATCTTCTACGGTTACCGAGATATAAAAAAATCTAAACACAGTACGTTGTATTTTTGAGGCTCCAATGTTAATATATATATATATATATATGTGTGTGTCTGTGAACACGATAACTCTCGTAAAAATGGTCCGATCAAGACCAAATTTGGTAGAGACGTGTATTCCTACAAATGCTCGGACGAGTTCGTAAACCAGACATATCGGTCAATAGGAACGGGTAGTTTGGGGGGGTTTTGTACCCCAAAATGGGGTTTTTTGCGTTTTTCACATGTAATTTTTAAAAGTTTCTAATTTTATATTTCACCATTGGAATCAGCTTAAAAAACTACACAATTAAGTTCATTAAAGTTTTTCTCTATCTTCAACGGTTACCGAGATATAAAAAAATCTAAACACAGTACGTTGTATTTTTGAGGCTCCAATGTTAATCTTATGGAGGATAAAAAAAATTAATTTTTCACTTATTATCTAATATTTTTGGATGAAACTTGATATTTAGCTTCATGTGGTTGAGATCCATACATTTGTGCTAAAAAATTATAGTTTATGTGTTTATCATGGCAGGAAACCTGCATACTCTTTTTCCATGTTAATCATATGGAGATTAGGCAAACTCCTATATTTATGGACAGATGTTGATGAAAGTTGGTATAAATGTTAAAAATAAAATTTTTGATGGTATAAATGGCTACTTTCAGTGTTCCTCACAGCAGCAAACCTACTCACTCTTTCCCATTTTAATCTTATGGAGAATAGGCAAAAATTCTCATGTTTATCGACAGATTTTGACCAAACTTGTCATATATTATTATTATATTATTGATTTGGAAATTCGCTGAGTACGCAGGTCTGCTGCGACGGGGGTATTTATGTCTCTGATGGTTGTTAACACTTAAAACGAAACATCGGTCAAATTGACCGATCGGTAATTTTACTACGTAATAGTGGCTAAACTGCTTGACCTTGATGGCTGTCACCCCCGGTACCTTCCCCCCAATCATCATCATCATCATTCGAAGGGGCGGATTTCCCAAGGCGCTTCAGCCGTTGCAGCTTTTTGCGCACCCCTAAAATTCTCTTTCCTGGAGAATCAGGAATCTTCTAGATGAAGAGATCTGCAAAACTGCAGCATCCTGTCAACGAGCTCGTCAGGAGGCAGAAAACTAACCCTTACCAAGTTGCCCAGAGTGGAGGACCTTACCTCTGCCAGCTCCGCGCAATCAAAGAGTAGATGATCTGCAGTTTCCTCCTGCAGATAACATTTCCTACACAGGGGGTCGCCGTTGAAGACCCCCATGCGCAGTTGGTGCTTCCTCAGATTACCGTGACCAGTAACGATACCTGTGACAAGTTTGGCATCCTTCCTGCCAAGTTTCAGGAACCTCTTTGCAACTTGACGAGAGGGAGAACAAAGATTGAGCTTGCTAACTCTATGCAGGGAAAGTTCAGCCCATCTTTTCTTATGACAATCCCTGGCCCAGGAATTGATAGTCTGAAAAACCGCAGCGCGGGAAACACCACAGAAGGGTTGAGGACCACAAAGGGGGGATGATGCAGCCCTATTGGCCAGCCCGTCTGCCACTTCGTTACCATCCACCCCTGAGTGCCCTGGAACCCAACAAAGGGTGACTACATTGTGTCTACCTACACAGGACACAAGCCTAAAACAGTCCCACACAACCCTAGAGTTGAACTCTACCGAGTCCAAAGCTTTAAGGGCCGCCTGACTGTCAGAGAAAATATTGATAGAAAGGCCCTCATGACCCAGCATCAAGATGTCTCTGGCACATTCCATAATGGCAGTGATCTCGGCCTGGAAAACAGTGGGGAAGGTCCCCATGGAAATACCTGACCGTACGTTGTCCTGCACCCCGTAGATGCCTGCTCCTGTGCCCCGACTGCTCTTGGACCCATCAGTGTACCACTCCTGATCACAGGGTGGTAGTGGGCAGGCTCCATCCTTCCATTCGTCCCGTTGCGGAAAAAGAACTCGGAAAGACCTGCCAAAAGAAAAGGTTCTCGGAAGATAATCAGAGGGCATACCTAAAATGTCGCTCCGAACTATCCCCGAAATTCTGGTATGACCACGTAATTCACCTGGCCTATTCCAGAGGCCCTCTCCACAGAGGCGGTATGCACCCATTCTGGCAGTCATCCTGATGTGAATGTCTATGGGCAAAAGATCAAGCAAACAGTCAAGAGTAGCCCCAGGAGCGCTGCTGATCGCCCCTGTGATCATGAGACATGCCAGCCGCTGAACGGCTGCCAGCCTTTTCACAGCAACACCTGAGTCCATCTTGGTCCACCAAACCAAAGACGCATACGTCATAGTTGGTCTAACTACTGAAACATAGAGCCAATACATTAGCTCCGGTTTCAGTCCCCATGCTGCGCCGACCATACGCCTGCATGCAAACAGAGACCACTTACCCCGGTCAATAACCCGTTGTAAGTGAGATTCCCAGCAAAGCGTCCGATCCAGAATGATCCCAAGATACTTCACCTGGTTTTGCAGGTTGATCAAACTCCCCTGCAGTTTGAGCGGGCCAACCCCGGTCAGCTTTTTCCTCTTGGTAAATGGTACAGCAACCACTTTAGAGGGATTCACAGATAGACCGACCTCATTGCACCAACCATCCACAAGCCTTAGTGCAGAGTTCATGAGGTCAGTAACTGTATTGTTAAACTTACCTATCACAAGGATGGCAATATCGTCAGCGTATCCTTGAGCAAAGACACCACTGTCATTAAGCCTTCTAATAAGGCTGTCTACCACCAGGTTCCATAAAAGGGGTGAGAGAACGCCTCCCTGTGGACAGCCCCTTGTTGACCTGGCTACTACCTCTACTCCCTGCAGAGAAAGTTTCACATACCTATTGCGTAGCAGTGCCTCAATCCATCGGCAGATGACATCGCTGAATCCTCTAGATCTAGCGGCGTTCAACATGGCATCCAAGGCCGTGTTGTCAAAGGCTCCCTGAATGTCCAGGAACGCTCCAAGTGCCACCTCTTTATGGTCAATAGCTCCTTCAATTCTGCACACCAACTGGTGCAGGGCGGACTCGCAAGACCTACCCTGAATGTAGGCATGCTGGTTTGGGTCTAAAGGGGCAGACTTCAGCGAAGAGTCCCAGATATACCTTACCACCAACTTCTCCAGAGTCTTCAACAAGAAAGAAGACAATGAAATCGGCCGAAAGGATTTCGGGTCCGTGTAACTATTCTTACCCGGTTTTGGGATGAACGCTATCCTGGAAGTCCTCCATGCAGCAGGAACATGTCCCAGAGCCAAGCTCGCTCTAAAAATACTACAAAGGGCCGGGAGAATGATCTCTATGCCCTGTTGTAGAAAAACCGGCCGGACTCCATCCGGACCCGGTGACTTGAAAGGACTTAGAGAGCCTATAGCCCACCTTATCCTGCTGTAGGTGATGATCCTGCTGGCGGCACCCCACCTGGTTGCACAGGCCCTCCGCGACGCAGACTCACCTAATTCACCAGTTTCTCCACCAATGATGCATCCAGGAAAGTGTACCTCAGCCATACGTTCCAACACCTCCTGTGGTCTGTGGAATAACTCACCATTAGGTCCCTCCACGGAGCCCAGAGTCAGGGTTCTGTCCTTGGCCAAGACCCTGCGCAACCTGGAAGTTTCCTCAGTGCCCTCCAGCCCCGAGCAGAAAGTATGCCATGACTTCCTCTTTGCCCTTCTGACAGCGAGGTTATACCTGGTGAGCATGCTGTGGTAACAGTCCCAGCTGTTGTTGGACTTCGCCCTTCTGAATAGAGCTCTTACCCGTTTCCTCATGCTGGCCAGTTCAGAATTCCACCAGCTGCATTTGGCGGACCTAGCCTTCGCTAATGGACAGCTCTCCTCGAAGGAGGAGACAATCGAGTTCCCTAGAAGGCTTGCAGCCCTATCCAGTTCATCCGTATCCTTGGCTCGTAGAGCTTGCACATCGAGTTTTTCACCAAGTTTTCTTTTGAAGACACCCCAGTCCGTCTTCCTAGGATTCCTAAATTCAGACAAAACAGGCACAAAGTCCCCTATAGCATAGAGGATATGACAGTGGTCAGAAAGAGAGGGTTCGGGAGAGACATGCCAACCTATGACCCTGCCCTGAAGCCCCTCAGAATAAAGTGTTAAATCTATCACAGAGTTACCAACTCGACTAGAAAAGGTTGGCACAGAGCCAACATTGGCTATAAACAAACTGCTAGATGCTATAAAGTCCAGAAGCTGCCTACCTCTGCGGTTTGTCTCCCTACTACCCCAGATGGAGTTGTGGGAGTTGGAGTCACACCCCACAAGCAGGTCCACCCCCTCCAACGCAGCACGGTCCACCAGCGCCACCATTTCAGCCGGAGGGACTGCGTCCGCATCTCCAGGCATGTAAACGGACGCAAGGAGGAGCGGTTTGCCAGAAGACCCACATATCGTCCGAACTGCAACAACGTCCCTGGAACAGAACTCGAGAACTGGCGAATGGGCCAGGCCACTTCTGACCCACACACAAGCCCTCGAGTTGGAAGCAAAACAAGAGATTAGTTGCCCCCCAAGGGCACCTAGTCCTGAAATTTTCCCATTCCGAACCCACGGTTCTTGAATGAGAGCAACATCCACAACTCCTCTAGCTGTGGCCTTGTGTAGGACTGCAGTCGCAGCCTTACTGTGTTGCAAATTTACCTGGAGGAGGTTTAGTGTCATCCCCAGATGGTGCGAACCCCACACCCGAGAGCACCCTTAAGGTAGTTCTCGAGATCCCCAGGTAGGTATGCCAGCCCCTCTCCTTCAACAAAAGAGCGCTGCGTTCATCAATGATTATAACTAATGATTGATGAGTTTTGTCCTTCCTGCAGCTGACCACCCGCCAGCCCCCAGTCAGGATTCCAGGATTCTGAACCTGCACAATCTCCAAAATCTTTTTGGGTTCGAGGTCGCAGGCGCGCCCTTCCGCCCGCAGAAGAACCTTGGCGGACCGCAGGAGATCCTTGTGATCCCCTACAACCACCTTGGCGCCCTCCTTGAACTCAAGCCCGTCAAACGACCTCTTGACCCAGGACACCGTCGCATCACTGCCACAGGCGATGACAAGAGCTCCCAGCTCCTGATAAGTATTGTGGATCTGAACCGGTTCTGTCTGTTCGATAACCTTATCGAACATAATTCCCTGCAACAGACCACAATCTTCGGCAGACAGTTTCACCTCTGGAAACGATGTCGGGACAATGGCGATCTTCGTCATCATTAGGCGATCCTTGTAGGAGCCACCTTCAGACATTGACACCATCGGAGCCGGCGTGTTCTGACCCTCCGCCGGGGGTTTGAGATCCCATCGGGGTTTCTTTCTCACAGGAGCAACTGCCGCCTTGGTTGCCCTGCGCATAGGTAACACACCTTTATTGTCTTTCAGCTCCCCTTTGGGGCTGGGGGTTTCAAGCCGCTTCCTCTTCATCAGCTTGCGGTACTCCTCTCTCGGAAGCCAAGTCCCATCCTTGGTCTTTCTCTCCCTCACCAGCTCCAGCCTTCGAGCGTACAGCCCCTTCCGCTGTTCCTTGGTGAGCGAGGCCCAGACCACATCGTCTGAGATGTCCAGGACAGACTCCTGCCCTGGCTTTCCTTCTGATGTCATCGTACCAGACACATCAGCCTTCGATGTGTCTGAATCAACATCATTAGCGATGGAAGGTGCCTGGACAGCCCTGTGCGCCATCTCCAACACCTCCAAGGGTTCCAAAATATGCCGTTGTTTGCCCTCCCCAGAATCCACGGGCAAGCCCTCCGAAGAGGGGTGGGATTGAGTGCCAGTGCACCGACCCACCTGGGGTATATCCGTATGTTTTACATCAGCCATTTTTCAAGGATTGAGAATTTTTGTGTTAGCAGTTTGACGACCATTCCGCAAATGTTGCTCCGCTCGCCAATATCTGAAGACTGGGCCCTTTCGGGGTTGCACCCCTCATCGTCCCCAGCTCAGTCCTGAAACAGCTGCACACATACCTGTCCCAGTCGGCAGTGCAGTGGCCGTTGAGTAATTACCAATCACTCCGCCCTTCCGCTAACTGAGTGTTAGGCCGTTCCAGTGAACCTCACCTCCGCCCCCACACTCTACATGAGACGCTGCTCCCCGTCTCACGGGCAATTTGTCGACCGCCAGGTCTAGATCCGCTGCCTTCTGCTAAAAACAGGGGCACCCCAAGTAGGCTGTGTGCAAGCACACAGCACGACCGGCAACCAGGCCAATCGGGCAGCAAAAATGCTGCTTCACAGCGGTCTTGCAGAAGCAGTATGCCCCACGAAACTCGTGTGGCACTGACTTCTGCCTGGGGGCCTTACGGTACCCCCTCGCCCCCTACCTTCCCCCCAAACCCCTTTCCGTAATATTTGGTCATTTCCAACTAGTTGGCAGGACGTTGTCGTACATATTGGACGAATTGTGTGATTACGGTCGGTCACATTTACCGCGTGTTTCGCTTACCGGCTAGCAATCGTCGGTCGAATATACCTGTGATTATACCTTGTATAATATTGTAAAATGCTGTAGTAAAACGCAACAAACAAAAGAATACCTGCTAGAAGTAAAATAACAGCTATATTACCCACTATAAGATCACAAATATGGCCTTCGGCAACAATCCTATACGGATTTTTTCCCGAGGCCAGAGCTGGTCGTCTTGAAGCGTGGATTTTGAAGTTTCATTTTTTCTGTCACATGATCTTTGCGTGATAAATATATTATTTGTCATAAAATGTTGTAAAACATCATTTGTTACTCATGTGATTGCCAAATGATACATAAAAACAATAATAAACACACTAAACACTAATAAAGCACAGTGACGGTCAAATTGACCGTATGTTTCTCTTAGTGTTATAATAATTATGTTACGTTATAAGTGTTAAATGTTTCAAAAAGGTTACTACACCAATAGTTCCCTTTGTTGATCCACTTTTCTGCATTTTAATTTATGCAACTTTCTCCACCAAGTGAATTTTTTTTGTTTATTTTATTTTTGTTTGAGGTCATTAAGGGGTGGTTGACCCAAGCAGTACATGTTTGATCAATAGACGAAAAAATGTTCAATCACATCATTTTTAAATAAGTTTGTTTTCAGTTTAATTCTTTAATTTTTGTAACAAAATAGTTTTGTTAAATTATAATGTCATGAAATAGAAGGGTTAGTTTGATGAGTGTAATGGTTTATGATGACATACAACTTTCTCATAGATTATATAAAAAAATTATAAATGTTATATAATAAACTTAAACTAAGTATGCCAATTACCCTTTATTTAACATTTTTATTTTAAAAGCCTACATAATACATGCATAGAAGGCTACACATACATTGGGGGTTTCTCCAGGAAAAACCATGTTAAGGGTGGAGTGGCAGGCTACGCAAAAGAAGGCCTGAAAAAGCATGTGTCACTCATACGAGTAAGCGGAGAGGAAACGGAACTAACCTGCGAAACAGCGCTTTTTGAACTGAAGCTGAACAGGCAAACTCTGTTGATGCTTGGAGTATACAGACCACCAAACGGAAACCTAGAGCAAGCTTTAGATATCCTCTCAGAACAACTGGATAATGCGCTCCGAGCTGATAAACAAATAATAATAATGGGGGACATCAACGTAGACAACCTAGTCGACAACACGGAAAAGTCTAAAGTAAAAGAACTCCTCATCCCATTCAACATAACGAGGCTGAACCTGCCACCCACACGGGTCACCAAGGACACCGCAAAATCAATAGACTGGATATGCACAAACATCGACCCACAACAAATCAACACCTCTGTCTTATCATCAGGACTATCAGACCACACAGCACAACTAGCAATAATCACAACCAACAAACCCAACACAGAAAACAACAAAGAGAAAAAACGAATTTTCAACAAAAACACAACTGATACCTTCAAAAACAAATTACAGGAACAAAACTGGGAAAGTGTATTGCTAACTCAAAATGCAAATGAAGCATATGATAATTTTCATAACATAATCCAGACGACACTGAACTACGCTTGTCCAATAAAAACAACAAAAACCAGACAACACAAAGGAAATCAGTGCTGGAATCAAGAATGCGCCAGACTCAAGAACGAGTACATAAAAGCCCTAAGAGCAGAGCACAGGTCTTGCAGAGCATAAAGCTAGAACAGCTGAAAAGAAAAAGGAATATGACCAATATCTAAAAATGCTCAGGAGAGAAAAAGCTGCTGCCCATATCAACAGGGCAGTGAACAAACCGAAAGCGCTGTGGGAAACAATAAACTCTGAGAAAAAGGCTAAAACAAGCACTGACAACCAGCTCAAACTCCAAATCAACAACACAATAATAGACCTTGCCAATTTAAAATGGACCCAATGGAGGTCTCAAACCATATCAATGATTTCTTCTCAACAATTGCAGAAAGAACATTGCATAACAGTAACAACATAAGAAATACCATTGTACCAGATCCACAGCCAACAACAAACCACATTTTTCAGTTCAGACCAGCCACACAAGAACAAGTTCTCAACTTAAAACTTAAAACCGAAAAACTCAGCTGGTGTCGACGAAATATCATCCAAAATGTTAAAAAACTGCAAAAACGAACTCTACCGCTGACATACTTAATAAACAAATCTCTTACACAGGGAATATTTCCTGACAAATTAAAAATCTCTAAAGTTTACCCTAAATACAAATCCGGACCAACCACAGAAAGAAATAGCTACAGACCAATATCTCTAACATCTACGTTCTCAAAAATAATAGAAAAGCTAGTACTCGACCAACTACTACAATTAACAAAGCCACCTTGAACAACACAATCTTCTCAATAATCAGCAACATGGATTCCTTAAAGGCAGATCAACAACCACAGCCTTAATACAACTAACTGAATACATATTAGACCAACTAGAGGAAGGCTTCACTGCGACAAGTCTTTTCCTCGATTTTAGTAAGGCTTTTGACTGTCTAAACCACGATCTCCTAATACGCAAGCTGAGGAGTCTGGGAGTGAGAGGGGAAGCATCAAAATGGTTCAGCAGCTACTTCAGCCACAGAAAACAACTTGTGGAAACAACATACATAAAAAACAACATAAAATGCAAGGCCCAATCCAGAACTGCTGACATACAAAAAGGAGTACCACAGGGATCAGTACTGGGGCCAGTCCTGTTCCTCTTACTCACAAATGACATGCCGGGGGGGATAGCGGAAGCTGTACATACCGTCATGTTTGCAGACGACACAGTTCTCACGTTTGCCGATAGATCAATGGAAATCCTAGAAGATAACACAATCACACAATTCAACAGAACAAAACAATACTGCTCTTCCAACGACCTGGTCCTTAATGATAGTAAAACAGTAAAACTCACTTTTACAACCAAACGCAACAATCCAGCCATAACACTACCTGGACTACTCACCCGAAACAGCACTAAATACCTAGGCGTCATAATAGACTCCAAACTCACCTGGAAGCCCCACGTGGACCAACTTTGCAAAAAGCTGTGCTCTGGCCTCTACGTCATGCGTAGGATAAAACAGGTATGCAGTCCAGATGCAAACAGAGTTGCCTACTTTGCCCTCTTCGAATCGCACCTCAGGTATGGAATCGAAACCTGGAGGAGCATAAAAAAACAACTTGGAAAGGGTGCTTCTCAAGCAAAAAAGAGCTATTAGATGCCTGGCGAACCTAGGCTACAGGGACAGTTGCCGAGAATCTTTCAAAGAACTCAAAATCCTTACAGCAGTCTCACTTTATATAAAACAAACAATCATCCATACAATCACAACTACACAACCAAGACACAGCGACCTCCATCAACATAACACAAGAAATGCAGCCAACTTCTCTCTTCCGCAACACCACCTGAGCCTCTTTGAACAAAAACCTACTTACAACGGAGCTCTCTTTTTCAACAAGCTACCAGATTACCTCAAGAAAGAAGATCCGAAACGCTTCAAAAACCAGCTGACAGCGTGGCTCCTGGATAGACCTTTCTACGCAGAGGGGGAGTTCCTGAACCCATAGACTGTAGTACCTTTCAAATAATATTGTTATATTGTATTATAATATTGTATTATACACACATATACCTAATTTCTGACTCATAACTGTTCTCAAAGAATATGTTAAATAAAGAATTGTCTTGTCTTGTCTTAATGTTTCGGTTCATCATCCCACTATCAACAAACATATATATATCTTATATATTTAATACACTAGGCCTATTTTTGTGATAATTGTTTTGGAGCGGCGGTGCTACTAATCACCATGTCCAAGGTGTCGTTATAAGGGTCTTAGCATGTAGTTTTGCCATCAATTAAAAACATTTTGGAAATTCACCGTGGACATGGAAAATAATGGGGTCAAAGTCGCGATTTTCTCCATAAACTTAATATAGAAGTAAACACCGACGATCGAGAAATCAGCTGTTTATTTACGTAGAGCTGGCAATAAAACACCAGTTTTTATTTACAGAAAACCAAAACATAACCAAAATGAAAATCTGTTGGGAAAATCTAAACTTGGTTTCTAAGTATAGTTATTATAATGTAGTTATATATTGTGCAGTTGATGAGTAAATAGAAATACTCGGAGACAAACATTGCGTGAGTTTATGTTTACAGCTCGACACAACGGAAGTAACAGTTTTTCAAATAACACACATTGGTGACCTATGAAAAAAAAGCTAAACGTTCGACATAATGGAGACTGGAAGGCGATACCCTGTTACCGTTCAGTCTCCAGCACACACAGTTCCCGATTATTGTGGCATTTGCTATGACGCTATGACCATTAACAAAAATTTGGGCCAATATTTGGGTAAGGTTGGAGTAGTTCTCCCAGAATCGGTGTTTGGTCACGGCCAACTATATGTCTTAGCAAGTAGAGCCCGATCATTTGATGGACTCAAAGTCTATATAAAAGATGGAAAACACCAAGGCCGACTTCGTCGAGACAACCGTATTTATACTCGGAATATTGTTTATAGAGAAATTTTATAATGTTTTTTAATAAAATAATTTTTATCATAGTTAAATTGACTTGATTTTTTTTAAATAGCAACACTTAAGATTGAGTGCCTACACGCATTGGTGGACAGATTGTCTCCTTGACAGCGCACGATTTCGTGCGCCAGGTACGCTAGTATATATTTAATACACTAGGCCTATTTTTGTGATAATTGTTTTGGAGCGGTGGTGCTACCAATCACTATGTCCAAGGTGTCGTTATAAAGGTCTTACCATGTAGTTTTGCCATCAATTAAAAAAATTTTGAAAATTCACCGTGGACATGGAAAATAATGGGGTCAAAGTCGCGATTTTCCCCCATAAACTTAATATGGAGGTAAAAAGCGACGATCGAGAAATCAGCTGTTTATTTAAGGAAGTGGTTAAATAAACAAATCAAATCTGACAGTTAAACATGGTTCCTTCTTTTTCCGTGTAGTGAAGACATCATCGAACAGCTGGCAATAAAACACCAGTTTTTATTTGCACAAAACCAAAACATAACCAGAAGGTTGTTCTTCGCGAAATTCAGCAATTTTGGAGAAACTACCAGGCGAATATGCAACCTATTATAGCTTTCAGTCTCCAGCGCACACAATTCCCGATTATTATGGCATTTGCTATGACCATAAACAAATATCAGGGCCAATCTTTGGGTAAGGTTGGAGTAGTTCTCCCAAAATCGGTGTTTGGTCACGGCCAACTGATGTCGCAGCAAGTAGAGCCCGATCATTTGATGGACTCAAAATCTATATAAAAGATGGAGAACACCAAGGCCGACTTCGTCGAGACAACCGTATTTATACTCGGAATATCATTTATAGAGAAATTTTATAAGGATTATTAATAAAATAATTTTTTATCATAGTTAAATTGACTTGATTTTTTAAATAGCAACACTTAAGATTGAGTGCCTACACGCATTGGTGGACAGATTGTCCTTGACAGCGCACGATTTCGTGCGCCAGGTACGCTAGTAATTGTTAAACTAAATAGTGAAACTTATATAAATAAATTCTTTATTTCCAAATGTACATAAACAGTTCACATTACTTTACAATTTGCTACAAGATATTGATGGTAAATATCCAATACTATAATACGAGCAAGGTTTGTATATATATATATATATATATATATTTGCACACAAATCTCAAAAACGGCACTAAGGATTTTCTTTAAATTTTGGAAATAACTCATTTCTGAGTAGAAAATAACTTCTAGATAGGTCTAATGTCCAGGAAAATTCCTGTTTTCTTGTAATATTAAGTTAAAAGTCTAAAAAATTAACATTACGCTTATGGAGAATCAAAATGTGAACAATACAAATCAAAACATCTGTTTGTAACCGTTTGACAGTTGTTGATTGAAGATGGAGGCGAACAATATGTGAATAGAGTTTTTGCATTAATATTTATTTTATGTATGTAATAAATTAAAAATTATCAAATTACTAAACGTTATAAAAAACAACGTTACTAAACAATTTGTAAAAAATAAAAGGATAAAATAACTGTGCGAAATAAAAGCAGAGAAGAGTATTTTCAAAATCTTTTGTGTTTTGAAAGAAAACGTATTCATTCCATTACTTGAAGCCACTGTAACATACCAATTAACTGGTGTAAATTAAATTTCTCTTTTGCTTTTCAATCCTCATTCCGTTTCTAACAAAATCAGTTGATCACAGGCTAATAATAACTGTATGGATAATTAAACAGTAAATGAACGGCTAAAACGATTGAGGTTGGCTTAAAGACCTTAAACGGCGAAGCTCAATTGGCAGATGCCGTGGTCCAGTGGTAGCGTGTTAGCCTCGTAAAACGATGGTCGCGGGTTCCATCGCCATTAGGCGCAATACTTTTTGTTCAGTGCTATATTAATTATGATGTATTAAATCGGTTTTATTTAAACCAAATAAATGCTTTCATTAAGTAATAAATGTGTTTTAATTTTTCTAATTAATTTTTATAATTCATGTCTTATTATATACGAGCAAAGCTCGGTCACCAGGTACTATATTGTATAATCACATATTTTTATACATGCTTATGTAGCATCTTACAGCTATAAATAAAATTGTACAACTTGGATAGCCACCTCTCTAGCAAAATTGCTGTATAGAGGTGGAATCACAGAAAAGAGTCCAGTGTGCCGGTGACTCCCATTGACTCCCAATTATATAAAATACTGATACCAAATATATAAAATGTTAATACTTGGTCTACATATTTAGTGCCTATGCATAAATGAAACTTAAATCATGTAAGGCTTATCATAAGCAAATGAAGATGAATAAAAATACCCCCGTCGCAGCAGATCTGCGTACTCAGCGAATTTCCAAATCAATAACATAATAATAATAAATATATGACAAGTTTTATAAAAGTTTGTCCATAAACATGAGCATTGTTTGTCTATTCTCCATAAGATTAACATGGGAAAGAGTGTGCAGGTTAGCTGCTGTGAGGAACACTGAAAGTAGTAATTTCTACCATAAATAATTTTTATCCTAATATTTATACCAACTTTCATCAACATCTGTCCATGAATTAAGGAGTTTGCCTATTCTCCATAAGATTAACATGGGAAAAGAGTATGCAGGTTTGCTGCCATGATAAACACATAAACTATGATTTTTAAGCATAAATGGATAGACCTCAACCACATGAAGCTAAATATCAAGTTTTATCCAAAAATATTGATTAATATGGGAAATATTAATTTTCCCTATCCTCCATAAGATTAACATTGGAGCCTCACAATACAACGTACTGTGTTTAGATTTTTTAATAGCTCGGTAACCATTGGAGATAGAGAAAAACTTTAAGAAACTTAATTGTGTAGTTTTTTAAGCTGATTCCAATGGTGAAATATAAAATTGGAAATTTTTAAAAATTAAATGTGAAAAACGCAAAAAACCCCATTTTGGGGTACAAAACCCCCCCAAACTACCCGTTCCCATTGACCGATATGTCTGGTTAACGAACTCGTCCGAGCATTTGTAGGAATACATGTCTCTACCAAATTTGGTCTCAATCGGACCATTTTTACGAGAGTTATCGTGTTCACAGACACATATATATATACATATATATATACATATATATATACATATATATATACATATATATATATACATATATATATATACATATATATATATATATATATATAAAAATTTTAACGACTATTGTTTTTGGTCTCTGGGCACCTAAAGAAGAAAAAATAACACGGTCTCGGGCTTAACTCTTGCCATGAGACCTACGGTAATAGCTTCTTCCCTATGGGAAATTCGCTAAAATCACTAAAAATATATATGAGATATAACAAACCTATTTATTACATTAAAACAACCAAACTATTAGTACTAATATTAGTACAACCTCCACTAAATATAAAAAGTACAAAGTACATAAATATAAAGGTGAAAACCAGAAACTAGACAATATAACACAACATCTTAATCTAATAAAAAAATACAAAATAATAATAATAAAATTTAACAGAAGTGGTAAGGATGCAGAAAACTATTTGGAAAAATTTTTGATCAGCCAATTAACAGTTCTATGTCCCTCCTAGTCAACAACCAATCTCTGAGATTTTTCAGAAATAAAAATAACGTCATCGAAGAAGACACAGAGACAGGCAAGGAATTCAAAAATTTAGGACCTTATAAGCCTCTATCCTAGGAAAGGGTGTAGAGACACGGTTTAAGTTTTGCAACCTTTCTGAATATACATTTAAGTTACCTTGCAAATGATCTCCTTAAGAAAAAAATTCGAAGAACACGATATACATATAAATTTCTAAGAGGAAATATTTTCAAAGTTACAAAGAGTGGAAATGATGATAAACGCCTCCCTGCTCCGGACATAATTCTAATTATCTTATTTTGAAAAACTATCAAGTGATACAAAGTTGAAATATAAGTCCCACCCGAGCAAGATTATCCGTATTGCAATTTTGAGTTTACCAAGGAGTGGTACACAGTTCTTAACCCAGTCCCGTCTAATGACGTACATTGTACGTCAGCATATTTCGCTAGACAGATGTCTAATGACGTGCGTCCCGCGGCGCGGCCAGCGGGGTGGTTATGAGCAAACAATGTGCGTTGCCTGCTTATAGTTTATCATCTTATTTAGTGTCAAATGTTCCGTATTCAATTATTTTCTCGTTCGCACAATTCGTTTAGCGATTGTATTTATTGATGATAATATAGTTATAATGATTATCATTTAAAGATTTATCATTAACTATTTATTACTGCAGGTAACTGGAAGATCTGCCAAGTGAAATGAAGGAATCTTTTGAAAATAAAATAAAATTTTACGAAACAAAAGTACCTACTTGTTTCTAAGTCTACAGCTTGGAACTGGTGAATAAGTAAAGTAATAATTTTTTTTCTTGCTAAAAGTGATTTTATATGCAGTTAAAGAGTATAAGGAACAGGGCAAAGAAATCTAAACATATAATTCATGAAGTTACTGTTAATTCTTTCACGCTAATAGTGTCACGCGAACGCTAATAGTGTAGTGAACGAGGCTCGATTTTCGTTCAGCCCGGGTGGCCTCAGGTGTCAACCGTTCTTCCCGACAGGAATGGGTTAAAACTGGGAGAGGGCATACAAATTTCAAAAAATAAAATTTACGAAGAACCATGTACATATAACCCTTAATTTTTGAGACATGCTCTTTCCAGTTAGTTTTTTCATTCAGAATGAGACCTGCGCCGGCGCCGTGTAGTGAAGACTCAGACTAGAGATGTCAATGTTATGATTTATGAGCAGTAGTGGACTGTTGAGGGGAAGGGGTATCATGTGACCAGTCAACAGCAGGTGTACATGCTGTGAGAAGGGTTGGTGGGGGGTTGACCTACCTAAAAATAGTCTACGGACAGGAAGCCCAAACGTTGTTTCCTGGAAAATTTCGAATTTACCAGGATATTTTACCATTGTTTTTATATAAAATTCTAGGGACCAAGTCAAAACTGCGAAATAAAGAAGTTTTCGAATTACAGAAGTTCGAATTATCCACATTCCACTGTAACCGAATTTTCATAATTTTTTCAAAAATTTTAGAGAAAACTGATAACAAGGAAATTTATTGCCAGAAAGATTATCAATAACCCTCTGAACTTCCTCAGGACATGTTGGGTTGCAAAAAAGGTTTTGTTTACCAAAGGAGTGTGAAAAAAAGTAGTGTAATCAGCAATATCGATTCCATCAAGGGACTCTGTATCCCTGGTCAATTCATTCACAACGTTTACAAAGAAAATATTAAATTCTGTGGCAATCTAAGATTTATCAGTTACCAAAACATTATTATTAGACTTGGAGTATACTCCTGCTATTTCATTTCTTTTTCGTTTGATACCAATAATATTATTAATTGTTTCCCACTGTTTTTAACATCTGTTTTGATTTGTTCAAATAAATTATGATGGTAATTTGTTTTTTGTTCTTTCATATCCTTTTTTAGCTTATTAGTTGGAAAAACCTTTGAAATTTTTTATCATTAGACTTCTTTTTAGACCTAGTATATAGCAAATTTTGGAATTTTTGCCATTTACAAAGCTCAAAAGTCATCCAGAGCTTCAATAATTTGATCTTCAATTTTCAAATTTTCCAAAAAGTTGGTAAATCCAATGACTTTTTTAAGATTTTAGTATCCCAGGTTGACATCAGACTCATTGTATACCGAGAACCTGTCTGTGTCCTGTAAGATATTACACAGTTTATGAAAATCTATTCTAAAGAAAGTTTCCCCACCTGATTCAACAATATTTTCTCCAGATAAAAAAATGTCACACACTACTACATCATGATCGCTTATGATAGAAACACAAACTTATGCTTATGCTAAGACTTATGCTAGAAACACAAAATGGTCCAAACAACTATTGCCTCTTGTTGGAGAATCAATTAATTGTTCAAACCCATTACTTGCCATTATTGCTAAATAATTATCTACATGGTGTGACTGTTTAAGTAAACATAAATTCATATCTCCTGCGATTAACAAGTTACGTTCGGATGAAACACTTAACAAAACATTTATATCCTCCTATATAATTATATAATAATTAATCTCTATATAATTAATCCTATATAATCGTGATTAGTGTAAGAGGCAATTCCCTAGCTGGTTGCCTAGCCACGTACAGTTCATTCACATAAACCCAACATATTGATAAATAAAATGCAAACACATACAAAAAATATAATATATTTGAAAAAATCATACAACTTCACCCCAAGACTACTTGAAAATCAGCTGCTGATAGATATCAAACATTTATTTACATTTAATAATAATTTTAATATATTAGGTTAAGTGAACTATATATATATTTGTTACTAACTTTAAAAACGCAGTACTCTTTTTTAATTTGTATATATGCATACGAGTATATATATATATATATATATATATATCTTCCTTTTCTTTATCATAAGTTGTCTATCTTCTACCTATCTGTAAGGAACTCATGTCGCTTCAGCTATTCATAATTTTTGGTTATCCTCATTACTGTGGATAAGATATTTGAAAATTAAAACTTGGGGGAGACTAAGTTTAAACTTTATTGTAGAACATAAATTTTTAACACAATTATAATGGATTAACTGTACATGTTTTTCTATTGATACTCATATTTGGCCAGCATTTCATAATTGATATTAATATACCGCTTTTACCTGTTTCCCGGTAGGCGCTATCATCCAATGTAGCGTTTGGGCTGGGCGCTGGCTACTTGTCTCTATTGGAGGAGCGAGGCACTGGTGTCTCGTGGCCAGATTTGTGGCAAAGCCCTCTCTACGGTGATGACTTCAACTTGGGCTATGTTCTGGTTATGTTGGTTGTCGACTCTATAATCTACTTCACCCTTACTTGGTATATTGAAGCAGTTTTTCCAGGTAATATTTTTTATATACTAAACTGTATGGGTTCAACCAATTTCATACTTAATTTAACTTTTCACTTTGTTAACTGTACAAGTACCATGGTACAAAAAAATACTAAAATCCTCTGAAGTAGAATTTTAGCTTTTATCCAGGCACCCGAGATAATCAGAAAACGTAAAAGTTAGAAGAATATTTTAAGCATTAATTGTTGAAATTTATCTTAAGGCAGTTTTTGTTAACCCTAGAAATGGCAAAGTCGTAATTTACGACGCATTTACATATTCAATAAGAATTGTCAGGTGTAGGCATCTGTCGTGAGTTTAGTGTACTTGTTCGACACAATCGCCTACGAGACCGTCTTGCCCTCTGGGGGCAAACAACCGAAACTGCTCTCATAGTACACAAGCCTGCCACCGGGCAGGTCTATAACCAAGTAAGCGCTTTCTACTCCTATGCACTGGGTGGCTGAACCGGCTAACGGGCTACGCTGACGAGCGTAACGTTCTAGCCATTCGGAAGTGCTAGGGTTCAAATCCCGACCATGAGCAATCCCAATTTGGCTTGCAAATGTGTGGTAAAGCGGAGTGGAGGGCCCACCTTAAATAAACGGTGACCGGCTTAGGTGGAAGTTGACGGCATTTGTAGGCTTAATTGGGATTGCAGTGGACACCTGTTTTGCTTTTGTGGCTAGTGGTTATAAGGGGGGGGCATGTTTTAAGCTTTTTTTGTTTAAACTTTGATATTTCAAGAAGATATTAGCAATTATTTTTATGTTTCAGTTAAGAGTAAAAAGCTTGCCACTTCTAGGGTTAAGAGTCAGACATTTGACATGCTTTACTCAAACAACAAATCAGGCATTAAAAACAATAGGTGAGGGAGGACAGTTGGAGCCATGATCTGATTGGCTAGATTTGTCCAGCCAAGGTTATAAGTAAACCCGGTGGCGGCACTCTCTTCCCTTCTTGTTTAATTTGAACTTAAGTCTTGGCCTATACCTGATTAACCGACTGATGAGTGGGGATTCTTCCTGGAAGCTATTTATTAATTTTATTCATTGTTCATTGTTACGGATTGTTACAGCTTGTGCTGTCTCTCCGTCTCCAGCTTCCATAGCTTTCGGCCGGTGCACTCGCTGATTTGAAGGCCTCTTTTCGCAATTGCCTCCTGAATTCCCATCTGCCAACTGCGTTTGGTTCGTCTTCTTTTCTTCCTCCCTGTGAATCCATTCCAATACCAGCCGTGGGAGTCGGCTCTCCTCCATCCGATTTACATGGCCAAACCAGACAAATTGCCTCTTTTGTACCTCGTCCACTATGTGTCCTTCAACTTCCATTTCCCTTCATATGTCCTCATTCCTCACCCTTTCCAATCTTGTCCTCCTACAACTTCTCTTCAGCACATCCATCTCCATAGATAACAACTTCCCCACATTCCTGGCTTAAGGTCCCAAACTTCTGAGCTATATAGTACTACACTTTGCACCATAAACTTATAAATCCTCTTTTTATTTTTCTTTGACTCATCTCTATCCCACCAAACAGAATTGAAGGCTCTTGTTATTTTCCTCCCTCCCTGAATTCTATCCTCCACCTCTCCACCCCTGCTTCCAGACTTGTCAAACATAACTCCTAATTATCTAGCTTTTCTGACCCCCTTGATTACTCCATCTTCTAATGGCAGACTTTCCACAGTTTTGTTTTATTAATTAATTTCAACAGGAATTAATTCCCCATTCTTGGATGTGTCTCGATTTTCGGGGATAGAACTTTTAAAAAAAGAAAAACAAATTTTCATGCTTTTAAATTTAAACAAAAAGGGCGAAATTAAAGGATCAAAACGTGATTTGAAACACGTGGTTGCAACCTCCGATTATTATAGTTAATTGCTTTTAAATTCTAAATTTAATTTATATGTAGTGCAGTGTAAGAATAGTGAATTATTGAATCATTATATTGTAATTTATTGTGTGAACAACATGTGTAGCAGAAAACTGTTAGTAGACTAAGTTTATTACTGAAAATTCCTTAACCTTTCAAGCCTGGAATTTTAAGAGCCCTTCCCAACACACCTGGACGGCATTATTTTGGGATTTGGTCCATTTAATTTACTATTACGACACTACACTTCACTAACAAAACATGAAACACTTGTAGAGATAATAACTAATTATATTTCAGTTCAAAACACTGTCAAACTAATACAAAAACAATTCCTTCCCACATTACATCAGACAACAGTAAACAAACAACAAACCAAGTGGTTATCGTCTGCTCTTCCAGCTGAGATTTTTTAGTTTTTCCTCCTTTCAAAGACAGCAGAATGGCAAAAACAATTATGCTAGAAAGGCAGACAGCGTCCTCCAATATTGAGAAGCTCCCAATAGTTCTAAAAAATCCTGTAAGGTAGCAGCAAAATGCATTACTGACAAAAACTGCAACACCGCACCGCCTGTCGCATATAGAACACGGTGACCAGCGGCGGGCTTGATGTTGGCCTGTGTGCACAGTACATCTTGAACAGAGTTGAAGGGTTAAATAGCTTTTTTCTAGTTCAATTTTTCAATCTTGGCTAAATACTAAAATTTAATTATGTAAATTAATTTTGTATCTTTTTGGTCAATCAATCAATCAATAAAACTTCCAGTTTTATTGATTTAAAAATTTAAATTCTAGGCTTAATGTATTATCATAGTAGAGATCAATATGATTACTTAATTCAAAAAAAAAAAGGTAACTCAGAAATTGAGTAATTTCTATTAGTAGGAATAGCGACATCCATCTGCATGCAATTTACAAGAGAGCATCCCTAAGGACTTTAAATTCATAATTAATAGTCGGTTAAGAACAGTAAATAATAAAATAGTCGGCTTCTCAGCACGAGGTTTATGGAGGGCATGACAGTTTGGAGGTACAGTAAAAGCAAACATATTTTTTCTCATTGCCACCCTCTTGAAGGGGACTACCCCTAAACTTGAAGTCCTGCTCAATAAACACACTTTGTTAGTATTAAGATTTTGTACATTGGCATAGTAGTTAAAACAGGCCTAATAGATAATTGGTTTGGAGGGTGTAAAATTGGCTTTTTTATTTGTAAATAACTTCAAACTATCCAAACATAAAAAAATCACTTATCAACTTTGTCTGATATGAATTTCTAATAGTCATTTAATAGTCAGCCTTTCTATTCTTTGACTATACCTAAAATTAGGGCAAGACAATTTAATTCTGTATAATTCAATCCAATTTCAGTTAGTTTAATTTGTTCTATTTGATTATCTTATAATTCACTGGTGCCTCATTGGGTCCAGCCACCCAAACTCCACTGTGAAATAAGATCTTCTGCTATCCAAAACCTGTAATACAAACTTTTAACACATTCAGTGCTAATTTCGTTTAGAGTGTTTTGTTAAAGTGCACTTTCGAGCATAAAGCAAAAACACAAGAGTATTATTAAAGCATAGAATGACCGCCACAGAGAGGAAGCACACCAAAATTTGTGGCAGATCACACATAAAACGCAGCAATCAGATCAAAGTTCTCAGTACGAGACTGAGCTCACACTGAAGCAGGGTTATTGACATAGCTCAAGGACAATATCTCGCCCCGAGGGAGTGGTGCTGTCACCATGGAGCGGATATATTCGCCCCGCTCAATTAAATTGTTAAGAGATAATTAATTAAGAAATTAAAATATAGTAAGAGGGGTGTAACATTTTTACTGTTTGTAATTTCTCACTTGTTAAAATAATTTTTTTACATTACAAAAAAAATTGGAGGTTTGGAGAGCGAATTGTTCACGAAGTTGTTAAGTCAAATTGGTTGCCATAAAGAGGTGTGTAAGGTAATGATTCCTGGAACTGCCAACCAGCAACAAAACATATTTTTTACAAAAACGAAAGCGACTCAAAGCAAATTCCATTGTGTCACCGATGAAGGGTTAGTTGAAATTTTGATAGCGAATTTGCTTGGAGAAGTAAGCTATTGACATTAATTTACACTTAAGCTCGGGACCAAAGTAGAAGTTTATAACTGACCACCTGGATATGTTTTCGGGGGTTATTCAACATTTGATATATATGTAAACAAATTTGTCGGCCCGATGACATCTGCATTTATTATCGGATTTTTAATCCAATTTGGTGGTGCTGTGCCTTTCTGTAATATCTTGGGCAAGTTCATTTTTAAAAAACAGTCGGACAACTATAACTGCACTTTTAGGGGGATCGTGTATCTCAAAGAGGTTTTTAAGAAATTTTACATCTAATTTATAAAAAAAATTATTAGCACCTTTGGACTCAGCTCAAAAATCATACAAGTTAGTAAATTCAATATTTTATCTATGGCAAGTGGTTACTGAGGTAAAGATTTTATCCATGCTATTTATAAAACTATATGATGGCCATTTAGAAAGTAACAAATGTTTTGAAATAAAATAAAAATATTTAATGAGATAATAATTATAATATATACATTTGAAAGAGCAAAAAAATACTATTTTTCTACGTAGTCACCAAACAGATTGAGGCACTTAT
This sequence comes from Nephotettix cincticeps, assembly GCA_023375725.1. NCBI lineage: Eukaryota > Metazoa > Arthropoda > Insecta > Hemiptera > Cicadellidae > Nephotettix > Nephotettix cincticeps. Next base: position 44,741,459 of record CM041786.1, on the reverse strand, counting down.
CATAGCCGTGGACGAGCTTTGGAATCCCTTTGTCTTAGAATTCCGCCGCCTTCAGCCACCCGGTGACACACAACTGCAACTCCTCGTCATTACCAAAGCGCTGTGCCGCTAACCAAGCCTTCATTTTCGGGAACAAGTGAAAGTCACTTGGAGCAAGGTTTGGACTGTAGAATGGATGAGGGAACATCTCCCATTTGAATGAGTGAAGAAGATCTGGCGTGCGATTTGCCGAGTGAGGCCGGGCATTGTGATGCCAAAAAAAAAAATTTTGTATGTCAACTTTCCTCTATGTTTGTTTTGAATTGCTCTTCTAAGGTTGAGCAAAGTTTGACAGTACTGCTAGAGTTTATTGTCGCACCATGTTCAAGATAGTCAATAAGAAGCACACCATGCCTATCCTGAAACACAGTCGCCATAATCTTTCTGTTTGACAAAGTCTGCAAGCATTTTCTTGGTTTTTTTTTCGGGGAACCCGTGTGCCCCATTCCATTGAATGTAATTTTGTCTCGCAATTGACGTGTTGCACCTATGTCACCAGTTACGATCTGATCACCATCATCTGAATGAATCACCATCTTTATGGTAGGCATCCAAAAATATTATTGCCATACGCAGACCTTCATGCTGGTCAGTAAGCATTTTGGCACCCATCGTGTATAAAGTTTGTGGTAACCTCGTAGCTTTTGATTGACAATTTCAATCAACAAAGTCATTGAAACCTGTGTGAAACAACGTGAAAGCTCCGTTATTGTAAAGCATAGATTTTCCCGAATTTTCTGATTCCCGACTTTGGCAACCATTTAATCTGTGACAATGTTCGGTCGTCCACTCTCCACCTCATCATGAACGTTAGTGTGGCCATTTTTCACTCGTGGTATTTTCAATTGCAGCACACATTTTAACTTGGATGCTGCAAGATTGCGCAGTGCAACGTCACTTTCAGTAGTACAGCTGGAAAGCCACTGAATAGGAGAACACGTCTGTACTTGAAAGTACGCGATTGGGGTGCGCCTAGCGGCATCAGACAAAAACGTTTGTTACTTTGTGAATAGCCCTCATATATATATATATATATATACATATATTTATTTATTTATATATATATATATATATATATATATAACCTACATCTCTTGTCTACGCACTGACGCCATTACAGTCTGATTCTTCATTTTATACGTTGTTTACTGAGTGGTTAAGATGCCTCCGACAATCGTGAGTCCCGCCGCTTGTGAAGTACGGGCTGTTATACGATTTCTCAGTGCTAAAGGCGTAAAACCGATCGATATTCATCGTGAGATCTGCGAAGTTTACGGACAAAACATTATGAGTGATGGAATGGTAAGGAAATGGGTGAGAGCATTTAAAGATGGCCGCACAAATGTGCATGATGAAGAACGGAGTGGGCGTCCTTCGGTCGTTAATGAAGATTTGGTGCAGAAAGTGGACGAAAAGGTTAGAGAAAACAGGCGCTTTACAATTTCATCATTGTGCGACTGCTTTCCTCAATATTCTCGTAGTGTTTTGTATCGCATTGTGACCGAGAACTTGAATTACCGGAAATTGTGTTCACGTTGGGTTCCAAAAATGTTGACGGATTTGCACAAAACCCAACGTTTAGGCAGTGCATTGACGTTCCTTGAGCGGTACCACAAGGAAGGTGAAGATTTTTTAGACCAAATTGTTACTGGTGACGAAACATGGGTGGCCTACGTTACACCAGAATCGAAACAACAATCCATGGAATGGCGACATTCATCATCACCCAAAAAAGTGAAGTTTAAGCAAACAATTTCTGCCCGGAAAATCATGTGCACAGTTTTTTGGGACAGAAAAGGAGTATTGCTAGTGGAGTTTCTGCATCGTAATGAGACAATCAATGCAGCGTCTTATTGTGAGACATTGAAAAATCTGCGTCGTGCAATCCAGAACAAAAGACGTGGCAAGTTGAGTAAGGGTATAGTTTTGCTGCATGACAATGCCCGTCCTCATGTGGCTAATCGCACTAAAGATCTCATCAAATCTTTTCAATGGGAAACTCTAGATCATCCTCCATACAGCCCTGATCTGGCGCCCAGCGACTACCATTTGTTCCTGCACTTGAAGAAACACCTGGGCGGTCAGCGTCTTCAAGACGATAACGAAGTCAAAGCATTTGTGATACAGTGGTTAACAAGTCAGGCGGCAGAATTTTATGAGGAGGGTATTCAAAAACTGGTGCCACGTTATGACAAGTGTCTCAATATTCACGGAAATTATGTAGAAAAGTAGGTACAGGCTTTCATGTAAAAATAAAATTATTGCGATATCTTTGCACGTCTTTTTTTAATTCCAAAACGGTACTTACTTAAAAAACATGCCTCGTATATGTAATGAATATGAATAAATACTGTATATATTATTTCAGACATCCCAATTAAGGTGACTCAACTTGATTTTAGACAAACCATTCTAGATAGAATGGTGAGGTAAAATGATTACTTACAAAATCAATCCCAAAGTACAACGTTCAAATGTAATACTGTTTCCGAATACAGAGTGTTCCATAAACTTAGGGTAACAAACACAGGAAGTTGGAGATCTCTTCCTTCACCCCAGCATGCTTCATGTGATCTAGTTTTTAAAGCTCTTTCTAATATCACTAGACAGAACTTCACTTCAAAAGTTAAGTAAAAACATGATATGTTGATAGGTGAATTTGGGATACCTAAGCCCTGGTACTTTCCTGTAACGAAGTCCTATTGGTGTGGCACTTCACATAAAACTGACTGGACAGACAGCACGGATAAGTTAATTGAGAATGAAGAGTGTAAGTAATGAATAGTTAACAATAAGTAATTAAATAAATGTATTTAAGTTACTGGATATATGCTTGTTAGTTGTTATATCATCGATGTCAATATTCAACCAATATTATGTGTTGTATCTCACACTTTCACCCAGTAACTACCAATAAACTTACTTCTAAGTGAAAATATCAATCATTTTTTCTCATAATTTTCAAAATTCAGAATGTGATGGTGGCGTTTCTTATAAACCAGAGACTTGGAAATCACAAATTATTGACAGTTACAATCGATAGTCTGTGAATGTGGTGCTCTATTATTAGATAACTAGATTAGATTACCTTTTGACATAGCAACCTACCCAGGTAGGTATTTTAAGGCAAGTATGAATGAGAAATGAGTAAAAAAATGATTGTGGCAAGATCTTGCAATCTTGACTGACATGTTCCTTAGACAGGACTGTTAATTAATAGCCCAATAGCCAGTGGCATCTAAGGGACTTACAGTTTAATGTGGAATCCGAACCACTGCCTCTGAATTACGAACTGATCTAATTATGAGGATGGTTTTTGCGGATGAATGTTGCATTCAATATTCCGGACACTAATCCACACCAGAGAATATCTCATCCACCGACCATCGCTTATAAATATCCACAATTGCTGACCTCCAAGTAGCTGAATTTACAGAACATGCCACTGTCCAAGGACTGAAGTTTTCTTTGGGGGAATATGCCCTCAAGATGAAGTATATACCTCTGCTCAGATAAAATGGATGAATATATTTTTAAGAGATATATATTTTTTGGTTATAGCTTACTATGGGGTATGGTAGGGACTTTCTTGCTGGAGCTGATAACAGGAATAACTTAAGCCGGTAATAAAACTGATGCTAATAAAATGAAATTTGAATTTGAAACTTATGATTTTAGTTATTGAGGCTCATGAGAATTTTGAAAGTGAACCAAAAGGTATGCGGCGAGGTGTGGCTGTTCACGGTTTGGGGATGGTTTACCACAATGGCAAAGTTGCTGTCAATAACCTCAACATCAATTTTTATGAGAATCAGATCACATCCTTTCTTGGACACAATGGTGCCGGTAAAACTACCACAATGTGAGTTTAGTTTAGTGATCGCAAGTTAACTTTAATGTACTTGGCCTTTTTCCATACTCAAAAATGTAAAAAATTAGGTAATTTTATTTTATTTGGTAAAATTTAAGGATATAAGTTTTTAGAGAAGTGTAGGATTAGCAAAACTATCTGAGTTGTGGCGAAGCCAAGCTGAAAGTTTTTTGGTCATTCTTCACTACTTTGTTTCTTTTCTCCAGGTATAATAATTTATTCACTATATTTCTCAATTTTGAATACATTTAATTTTTTGGTTGCTATTTTGAAAATAGAGTAGGAGGATAAAGTTAGAGGTAAAAAAAAAATCATATAAAATTAACCAGGATACTGTATTTTAGCCATGTACTCTGTAAAGTGTTGTGATTAAAAATTGGAAACTAGTAAAATTTAAGCTCCTGTCATAAAATATTTCATCAGCATTTCATGTATAGATCATGCTAGTGGCCCATGCAGGATTCAATTACCTACTTACTGCTGTGGCCACTGGTACCCAAGATGGTACTTGGCCTCTCCAACACACTGCCTCCATAGATCTCTGCTTCTCGAATCTTCCTTCCTTCTGCCTAGCTTCCTTAAGTCTTTTTCCACTTGGTCAAACCATCTAAGTTTCGGTCTTCCAAGGGGTCTTTTACCTTCTGGGTTGTTCTTTAAAACGTTCTTCGATAGGGAGTTGTCATCTTTCCTTAGAATGTGCCTTGCCTATCTCAACCTTCTGCTCCATACTTCAGCGACAATATCCGGATCCTTAAATAATTCTCTTAGTTCCCAATTATGTCTCAATCTCCATTGCCCATCCTCAAAAATCGGTCCGTATACTTTCCTCAAAATCTTGTTCTCAAATACAATAGTTTTCCTTTCTGATTTCTTGCTTAGTATCCAATTTTCTGAACCATACGGGAGAACTGGTCTGATTATTGTCTTGTAAATCCTGAGTTTGGTGGTATGGGATATTATCTTTGAGCTTAATAACTTTTGACAGGCCGAAAAACTTTTCTGTGCTAGGTTTAATCTGTTTTGTATTTCTATATCTTCATCATTATTGCTGGTGAGGATGACTCCCAAATATTTGAAATTCAATTAATTGAACTAAATGTTTTTACTGATAACTAGTTTATTTCTTAGTGTTCTAAAGTCAAAGATGATATAGAAATATATTATTTGATTGTCAATTAACTAAACCATCAATTACCACCCTTGAATGGCTTAATTTTTTTTTTCAAATCTCAAATTATTTTTCTGCATAAAGATAACTTTAAAAATGTGATTTCTATAAATTAAACTCTATTGATTTCTACTCTAAGGTTATTAATAAGTACTACAGCGTAACTTGGTTATAACGTTATTCTAGGGACCAAATAGTTATTAATGCTATTTTAGAGTAACTTTATAAAAGAGTTATTAATCCAAAAATCAATACCACATAAATAATAAAAAGTTTAATTTTCATGAAATATGCATTCTTAAATGGACATATGAACAATATATTTTATGTAAAAATATTAGCATAATCAAGTTTTTTTACTGAACAAATACATTAACCCGTTGGCGTAGCCATTTTAAGCAATGTGCCAAACCCAGGTCTAGCAATTAAAATGAATGAATTTGTAGAATTTTAGAAAAACCTAGATAAGTTTTGTAATTTACAACCGATTTCAGTCTAATTTTTACCTACATTTTTAGGACTAGATTTTGCAAAAGAAAATGCCCTATTAAAGTATATAAAAAATCCATTTATTTCAATAATAAAACTATACGGTACTTATACAAATTGAAAGAAGAAAAAAATCTGCATACGACACAATGGCCTATGCACGTAGTGAGTTCTTATTTAATAATACAAATTTTAAAAAATACTTGGATTGCCAGGAATTAAGTATATGTCAATTAAGTATATTAAAGTATAAAGAAAAAATAATTATTAGTTTAAGTCATATTAAAAATAAAAGGTACCAGTGGACTGACACATACTGTCTTCCTTAAGTAAATTTAAAAAGACAATCTGGAATAAAACTATCATATTCTACAAAGTTATTCTAAATATCATTTAATAATTTATTGTTCAAATTGTATGGGGGAAACTCCCCCCCCCCCGCCAATACCAAGCTTTTTTGAGCTGGTTTTGTTCGGTGATTTGACCTTACACTTCATACCAAGTTTCATGGGAAACGGTTGGAAAGTAAGGAAGAACTTGATTTTTTTTATATTCTCCTTAAGAATAACATTGGGCACTTTCAGACAACGTACTGCGTTTATCGTGGACAGTAAATTTAACTTTTCTCTGGAACCGTTAGTCGCAGACAAATAATTCAAAATACTAATTTGTTTAGTTTTTAAGCTGGTTTCAATGGTACCAGTCAAGTTATACTTTACTTTTATTGTTTTCGCTGAAAATTTAAAAAATTTGATTTTTTTGACATTTAAAAGCCTATAACTTTTGAACCGTCATTATTACAGATATGCGAGTGGAGTCAAATTATTTTTTAGCCTGTGCACTATAAACTATCAAATTTTAATCAAAATCGTTAGAGCCGTTTTTGAGAAAATTGTATTTTTCACGTTTTTTAAGGGTTTTTAGGGGGGAACTACCCTTAAAAATCAAAAATTCAAAAAAATGAAAAAAACGCCTGGAGATACGGTGACTATATATATACATGCCAAATTTCATCTAAATCGGACCAACGTGGTAGGCTGTGGCATTGTACACATCCAGACACACACACACACACACAGACACACGGACGGACAGACATCACGTCAAAACCCACTTTTTTGGATTCAGGGGACCCCAAAACGGATATATCCACCCTCAACTCAAATTCAAAAATTTTGACGAAAACAATACTTTCCATATGTATATGTATAAGGGGAGAAAGTAATAGAAAAAAATAACTATTGATTTATGACAATTATTAATTTAAGACAGTTACAGTCTTTAAAAATTAAAACATGAAAGGTACAAATTACAGCTATAGAATCTAAACAACAATAGGAAGTTTGTTAAGATAAACAGGATAGCAATAAAAATAGAAAAATTTGCTTTGCATGGGTTGGATATGAAATAAATATAGGGTATTAATAGTAACTTATATTCAGAGAAATTTTCAATTTTGATCTCGAATTATATTAAGATGAAATTGAATTTGAACAAAATTTATTTACAATTTTTTGTTAGCTGTTGTTATTTTAGCTTAGTTGTTACTAAGCTTATCTCTACTATTCAAGGTCATTCAACATTCCATTGACCAATTTATAAAGAATAGTCAGACTGATTAATTTCCTTCTTACACAAAGCCGTTTTAAGTTAAATAATGACAATAAATTATTACACAGAACTTGATGCGGATATGCATAACAATTACAATACAAAAAGCTGAGAAATCTACATTGTAGCCTTTCACATTATTTTTTTCTTTTTTTAATTAGGATCAACTTTAAAAATGGGATTCCACAAACAGGCAGCATTTAAACCTAGAATATATGTGGTATCCGTGTCGACGTTATGGCCGAGCTGTGAAACGACTAAGCCCACAACGTGGATCCATCGGTACCGCTTCTCTCTCGACCGAACCAAGACGAAACTGAAACCCGACAGTAAACCAGACCATTAATCACAGCCAGCTTTAATTTTGACAAACTCCCCAAATGAATTGTATCTTGACCCTTTAAGACCCTAAACTGCTATTCGGAATAATTTCGGAGTCGATCCGAAGATTTTACATTAAGCCAATATTCACGGTTTCAATTAAATATTAAATTATCACATCTGGTAATATGTTATAGACTAGTTCCTATCCTTCCCCTATCCCCCCCCTTAAGTTAAATTTAATTAATCCATAATCTTAAAACTAGCACTTATCGATAAATCCAAGAGGAGCTCCTCCTCCCGACACTGGAACCAGACAACGTGTCCCGTAACCCCTACGCGTCCTTTCCTACCATGGTGGGGGTCGCGGTCAAGGTTCCTTTTCGCGTGACGTCACGCTGTGTTGCGGGCCTCACAGCTATAATAAACGAGTTGCACTGTATTAATATTTTTGTGTGCTAATTTTTAATTCAAAATACAATATTATATATAAACTGTACCACCAATATTGTACTGCTATTGTAAAGCATATTCACTCATACATTTTATGTTAAGTGAATATCTTAGCTAAAAAAATTCATCTTGTTTTAAAAAATCCCTTTTTATTATACGAGGGTTGTCCGTAAAGTAAGGTTCCCAGTGATTTTACTCAGTGAAAAACATGTTTATTTGCATAAACTCGTACATATTCCAAAAGTTCAGACTTTTTCCTATTTTTCTATGTAGTTGCCACCGAGGTCAATGCATTTTTTCATGCAGTGAACCGGCTTTTAAATTTCCAAGTCAAAGAAGTCTGCCGCCAAGTCGTGCAGATAGCTGAGAATCGCTTTTTACAGCTCTTCTCGGCCGCCGAAATCCGTTCCACCAAGATGTTTATTCATATCAGGGAAGAGGTGGAAGTCACTGGGGACTAAGTTCGGGCTGTAGGGTGGGTGTTTGACGATACCCCATCCAAAGTTAGCGATGAATTCGTTGGTAACGTTAGCAGTGTGCGGTCGAGCGTTATCCTGATTCAAACGCCCCCCTTGGACAGTATTACCCCTCCTATTGGTTTGAATGGCATGGCGAAGTTTTTGCAGTGTCTCGCAGTAGCGGGCAGCGTTGATTGTTTCACCGTTGGGCAAGAATTCGCACAACGATACGCCTTTCCTTGCCGGCACTTTGCGCTTGCTTGAATTTTCGCTGAACGGTCCTCGTCATGGACGTTGCTACGCCCGTTCTTGAACTCCCTGTACTATTTGCGCACATGTTGTACGCTCATACACTTTTTTCAATATTTTTCGAACAGCTCTGGGAATGAATTTCCCGGACAGAAGGTTTTTGGCAGTCAAAAAACGCGCAGCTGAGCGCAGCTCACACCTGGCGGGCCAAGCAATAGGAAACTCCATCTTGTTCGGCTGTCAGGCCAAGACTGAGCACCGTAGACACTTCGCTGTGGTGGGGATTTGGAGTGGGGGAACCCAGGTACACAACAAAACCGTGGGAACTCCCGTCGCAGCACTATTGTCGACTGCAGCGCTATGGGAACCTTACTTTACGGACAACCCTCGTACATAGTATAGTTTTATTATAGGTTCAGAATATCTGTGATCTAATTCGTTATTTACCTACACCAATTAGATCTTTTTAGGAGTAATTGACTAGGGGTTTCCAATAGTAAACAATTTTTTGAGTTTTATTATCTAAACAATTTGATCATGTGATCGAATCCTGGTCCCAATTATTTGGTTCAGATGATAAGCTCTCACTGTACTCTGTATTTAAGTACTAAACTGTGTTACTCTGTACCACAGCTTAATTAATTGATATGAAAATTACACTGGATGGTTCAATGAGATGATTGGGTTGTTCTAAGATAGCATACGTTTCCTGATATGATTTTTAAAGTATAATGATGTTTATGGAATTATGTTTTTGGATATTATACATCTATTATTATTATTATTATTTTCTCATTTTTATTATAAAGTAGAACTTGGATAATTCGAACCTCAAGGGACCAGAAAAAAATTCGAATAATCCAAAAATTTGAATTAGAAAAGTTTTTGAAAGTGGTTGAAATAAACAGTAAAACATCATGTTTTAACGTTGTATATTAAAAAAGTTAGGTTAATGAAGATATATTATTGATTAAAATTCTAATTTTGTTAAATGTCAAAATTGGGTTTGGAGGGATCCCGAAAATTTAGCTATTTCAAATTTTTTCTTAAATCCCTTCTCTACCTCCTTGATTACCGCTATTTATTCTTGCGACGTCAAAAATTTGTAGGTTCGCTGTTCGCTTTGACGAATCGAACCAGTTCATACACACGACATGTTAACATGAACGCAGACGAAGTCACAAATGCCATCACGAAACAAAGACAACGAATATCGGAAACCACCATCAATGATACGCACGTTACTGAACTGCGCCGGCGCCGTGTAGTGAGACTGAGACTAGAGATGTCAATGTTGTGATTTATGATCAGTAGTGGACTGGTGAGGGGGAGAGGTATCATGTGACCAAACAATAGCAGGTGTAAGTGCTGTGAGGGTTGGCGGGGGATGGGCGTGTTGATCTAGCTAAAAATAGTCTACGGACAGGAAGCCCGAACGTCGTTTCCGGGAAAATCGCACACAATGACTTGTTCTCTTTATAGATTTACGCTGCAAAAATTTGAATTATCCAAAAAATATTGGAATTAACCAGGATATTTTAACATTGTTTTTATATAACATTCTAGGGACCAACTCAAAACTTCGAATTAAAGAAGTTTTCGAATTACAGAAGTTTGAATTATCCACGTTCCACTGTATAGCTCAGCTTAAAACTAAACAATCTTAAAAACTTTTTTAAACAATTCAAACCCATGATTAATTTTTAAATCACATTGTTTGTAATATAATTTTTTCCAGTTCAATTTTAACGGGGATGTTTCCACCAACCAGTGGAACAGCATTTATTTATGGCCTAGACATTCGCAAGCATATGGACACAATTCGTAATAGTCTTGGAATGTGCCCCCAGCACAATGTTTTGTTCAATCTGTGAGTATATGTGGTAACAGACATTAATTTTACTAACCCTTTCACGAGTGTGACGAGTGTGCTAAAAGTACATTTTCGTAAGGACATTATATGAAGTCCTTACTGTAAAAAGAACTCATTTTAATAATACATTAATTAAAATAAATAATGTTTTACGCTTATTTGCATTAAATAAACAAGTTTTTGTAAAAAACCTGGCTCTTTATTTTTCACTTTTATAGTCATTTTTTTAGATTTACAACATTACTTTACTAGACAAATCCCCCTTTGTACATATTGTAATAATAATTTTCGTGTGGTTAACCGACACAATTTATAATTTTTTAATTGCAGTAAAACATTTTTATTGTATTACAGTAAACTCTCTCATATCCGGACTAATGTGGCGACGGCCGATCCGGATAACAAAAAATCCGGATATGAGAGGGCAATAAAACATCCGGATATTAAATAAAAAAACCACTTTAATAATATCAAAACTCAAAAAATCACGTAATACAGTACAAAGTGGTACAGAACTAGAGTAATACAATTTTTCCTCCATTGTAATGACAACCCTTTTTATTTTTTTTCCGGCCATAATAACTTATTCCTACCCGAAACTAAAACGAACCGTTACAAGAAATACAAGGTCACTGAAGCAAAATTAAGACGACACTGACCACGGAGGCAGGTGTTGTCACTACAGTACACGTGATGCGTTTGCTTGGCTATTGGGGTGGGTACGGACAGGTGTGGTGGGGAGGTTTATTGTTTCGTAAGTCATTGACCTTGCACCAGATAGCACAGAATACAGATGGTAGCGCTAGAGACTCAGGTACTCGGGACTAGGGTGACTCATCGTTTCCCTATTTCGCTTTTGAACATTACCGCTGTCAATATGGCTTCAACCCCGCGTTCGGCGATCGGCGGTCTACTAACCGGCCTACAAACATCGTTCGTGACAACTGGTTTAACAAACATTGACCTCCTAGAGTAATTTTAAATTTTTGCATTCTTTCAAAATCACGTCCGGATATCGGAGGGTCCGGATATGAGAGGGTTTACTGTATTTAAAATTTATTTGTTATATTTAAAGATTTGTTTTAGTAATTTTCTCTTTCTTAAAATGACTTGGTGATGAGAAGGTAGCCCCAGAATCACTGATAGAATGAAAGAACTAAATACTTATTCTTTTGTTAAGTGATTCTCAAGTCATTGTGCTGTTTAATGATGTAAAACAAAGCTTTAGATTGAGTAAAAATCAAACTAGCACATTAAAAATCCCTCTGTGTAATTTTTGAATCATCACTCACTGTAATGCACGTTCATAAATCATTATTCTTTCATGTAAGTTTATCAAATTTACTAATCTATTTTTACTGGACTTAATTTTTGGTCATTTTTATTATAATGTCATACAATAAATTAGATGCTTTTAATGCAAGATGATTATAAAGAATAGGTGGTTCCGTCCTGACTTGCAAAAACCACAGTGGAGGAGGAAACAGACCACATCCAGACCTGCTGGGTGTAAAAATTATAGACATGGAAAAGGGTTATTTAAATTATGTATCAATTTCTTATGTATTATTTTCCTTTTTTTAAGTTGAAAACCACTCATTTACCCTTTTGGAGAAGTAAACAACACAGAGTAATCTAAATAAGTATATGAGTGCCCTTTTAAAGTGTGTAATATGAATTGGCTCTTCTACATTGGGTAAATTTGTATGAGAAATGACATATAGAAATATGACATATGACTAAAGACGTATTATTCTTATGTACTGCTTATTATTAGGAATATTATATATAAATAACATATTATGCTGTATACCGTTCCAGAAAAGCCTCTCGTGAAACTAAGTACGTAAAAAGTTATTTTTCCCTAGTTCATGCAGTTCTGAAACTCAACCTATTTTCATATAATTCATAGATATCATAAATTAAAATGTAGTGTGTGTGTCTGGTGGAATTTATTTATGTTTACAGACATTTAAATTACTTACTTACTTGCTATTATATTTACATGGTTAATCTACATCATCATTAATTGATTGATTGACATTAAATCAGTTAATATTATGTTTACAATATTGCAGGACCCGAACCATAACCTTAATGGAAAATATAGCAGTATTGCTGTAAACTAATAAATATCAGTTTAAAGAGATATTAATAAGTGATAGTGGCAAAATCTACCACCAGATGTAACTTAATTGAGTTGAGAAATATTGTGCTTTCTCAAAATTCATAAAACTTATATTAAGTTTTTTTTATTTTTAGACTGACAGTGGAAGAGACACTGTGGTTCTTTGGACTGTTGAGAGGCAAGGACCCAGAACAGGTGAGGTTAATGTTCTGTTTGGACACAGATCATGATTACTTGATTTTATTGTTAAAAAAATGTTAAGTGTAAATGAAACATACCAATTGTTTAACAAATCCCAGTTGTTATCAGTCTGCTGATGAGGAGGGTTTGCATGTCCTCTGAGCTCCTTTTTATCTGATCCCGCAAAAAAGGGATCAGATAAGAAGCTCTTTTTTATCTGATTCTCCTTTTTCTAGGATTGTATTGATCCGTTTTTGCATAAATTATAGCTTGACGAAAACTTGTGATAATTTTTATTGCTGTATTCATAGTGTATCACTTTGACTAGAAAGTATGAAAAGTGTAATTATGATTTATTAAGTTCTAATATAGTTAGTGTATGGGCTGCAGCCCGTACACTGCACATATAAATGTTATATGCGCAGAACAAATTGTCGGTCAGTCATCTTCCTAGTTGCTAGTACATCTTAAATCTATAATCTACAGTTGCGGCCAGAATCTTTATAGATTACAGATGTGCTAAACACTATAAAGGTGACTTTGACTGACAGTTTGCAGTGTACATATAACATAAATATGTACAGACACATCTATAAGCCACTTATGACATGCTTCCTCACAAGGTGTCCCCTCTCACTAAGAACCTGGGACTCTCACAATGTGTCTTCTCTCACCAACCTGTCTGGTGTGATTCAGTACAAGTTTTACTCATAGTCGCCTTCCTATTTGTCTAACATATATTTAATCTATTGTTTTCAGGTACGGCCAGAGATTGAACAGATGATACAAGACCTGGGACTTCCTCATAAGGCATCCTCTCTCACTAAGGACCTGTCTGGTGGTATGCAGCGCAAACTGTCTGTTGCAGTTGCTTTCATTGGTGGCTCCAAGTAGGTTGTATCATCAAAACCGCTCTCAAAGTATAAATAAAATTAAAGTTACAGCAACAAAATAAGATGTATCAATGATTTTTTTTCATGTCACAATTAATTGATTTTAGCGACGTATTAAATGTATATATTATCTAGTTTACTTTAAAGGGAGAAAATATTTGTACGCTCACTGATACCGATTATTTCATTTTCAACCTTGCTTGTTTTTTAAAATTATTTTCTATTATCATTATGTTGTAATATTTATCAGTAATTGTTCAGTTATAAAAATAATTTTAAAGAATTTGTTAAAATCAATAGAAAACGGTAAATTGAAGAGGCTTGACAGCATACCCTCCTGGGTATGCTGGCAAGCAGCTCTAGACCCCTGTCTCGAGCTGCTCAACCAAAGATGGTAATGGTAAAGTCTATCAATGAACGTTTACCACATAAAATACTGGGGTTAAAAATTCACAGATAATAAATACCTTGGTCATTCTGCAGTTCAATGGTGGTAGCTATAATTTGCAGACACGAGGATAGACATTTATGGGCTAAGTGTTGCTTGCTGCGGCAGCCAAATTCTTTCTCGATCGCGGATAAGCTCCAACATGGTTAATCCGCTCGCAGATAATAGGGAGTCTACTGTATATCTACAAAACAGGTTGTTTGTATATTTATATATACATTTTTTGTTTGAAGTTCATGCGCTCAGACACCGTTAAACGATTTGTCTTGAAAAATGGTACACTTAGGTAAAATTTCATGGAGAAGGTTTATGGATCATCAATTTTCTTGTAGCTCAATTGTGTTTCTCCTTAAAAGCCAAAAAAGGATCCCATACCATGGAACCAGAACTTTGTTTACCTTATAAATATTTTCTTTCCAACAGCAGGCTATTTGCTGTACAATATCTGTTAGTTGAAGATATAACGGATCAAAGCACTTGCATTTGTTTTATTATTAAATTAATTAATTATTAAATTTGTTTAATTTTTAGCGAATTTCCCATAGGGAAGAAGCTATTACCGTAGGTCTCATGGTGAGACTTAAGCCCGGGACCATGTTATTTTTTCTTCTTTAGGTGCCCAGAGTCCAAAAACAATAGTCGTTAAAATTTATATATATATATATATATATATATATACATATATATATATATATATGTATGTATATATATATATGTGTCTGTTAGCACGATAACTCTCGTAAAAATGGTCCGATCGAGACCAAATTTGGTAGAGACGTGTATTTCTACAAATGCTCGGACGAGTTTGTTAACCAGACATATCGATCAATGGGAACGGGTAGTTTAGGGGGGGTTTTGTACCCCAAAATGGGATTTTTTGCGTTTTTCACATGTAGTTTTTAAATATTTCTAATTTTATATTTCACCATTGGAATCAGCTTAAAAAACTACACAATTAAGTTCTTTAAAGTTTTTCTCTATCTCCAACGGTTACCGAGATATTAAAAAATCTAAACACAGTATGTTGTATTGTGGGGCTCCAATGTTAATCTTAAGGAGGATAGGGAAAAATTTATAATTCCCATATTAATCAATATTTTTGGATAAAACTTGATATTTAGCTTCATCTGGTTGAGATCTATCCATTAATGCTCAAAAATCGTAGTTTATGTGTTTATCATGGCAGCAAACCTGCATACTCTTTTCCCATAATAATCATATAGGGAATAGCCAAACTCCTTTATTTATGGACAGATGTTGATGAAAGTTGGTATAAATGTTAAGATAAAAATTATTTATGGTAGAAATGCCTAATTTCAATGTTCCTCACATCAGCAAACCTGCACACTCTTTGCCATGTTAATCTTATGGAGAATAAGCAAATAATTCCCATGTTTATGGACAGATTTTTATAAAACTTGCCATATATTATTATTATTATTGTATTATTGATTTGGAAATTCGCTGAGTACGCAGGTCTGCTGCGACGGGGGTATTTATTTCGTTTCCATTTTGGTTTCAGGGTTGTATGGGTGACTAAACAGTTTACATCTTAACTTTGACTTCTTCTTGCACATTTTGTTATTGTGTTATGTTATTACAGTTTATAAGGGTCTGAAATTTCACACACACATTTCCTACACCTTAACTCAAAAAAACTTAATATTCAACAATTAAAAAAAGAAAATATCAATCTATTCCTACAAAAGGAGTTTAACGGTATGTTTTTCAGTTCTGGTTTTTATGGTCCGCATAAAAATATTGTTTTGTATTACAGCGAACTCTTTCAAACAGGTGATAAAGTAGTACTTTTTGGGCTCTGCTGACCTAACTAAATGACTTAAACATTTTTGTTGGTTACATATCGTTTGACCAATATGTAGCCTCAAGCTGACTACGCTTGAACATGTTACATGAGTAAGTGACGAAACCAGTCATGTTACATAAAAGTGACCATTTTAGCTACTCTGACGATAAGGTAAATTAAAACCATTAAACCATTAGTTTACAAGAAAACTAAAAGATCTATTGGAACATAAACTTTAACTTTACCTTATATAACCTTAATTATTTGCCTTTATTTTCTATCCTTCTTCCTTCACCTCTTATTTAGTTTTCCCTGGTACCAAATGGATTTTTAGCTCTAGTACCCTAACGGCAGATCCTAGTGTAAAAGCTAAAGGGGATGTTTCCTTCTAACTTTTAAGATATACTACACCAGAACTTAAGCGAGACACGAGGACATATAGGACATTACAACTTAACCGTCACTCCTACATGGTTGAGATGTTGTGATTACATTAATAGGTATTCTAATTACTAAGGACTGCCGACAACAACCAGAGGGGCCTGGGGTGGAGTACCCAGCCAGCAAAGCTAATACAGTATAATTTAAAGAGTGTGGTTAACTTAAGCAATAAATTAATTTTGATTCCCTTTTTAGCGAATTTCCCATAGGGAAGAAGCTATTACCGTAGGTCTCATGGCGAGACTTAAGCACGGGACCATGTTATTTTTTCGTCTTTAGGTGCCCAGAGTCCAAAAACAATAGTCGTTAAAATTTATATGTATATATATATATATGTATATATATATATGTATATATATGTATATATATATATAATTACATATATAATTACATGTGAAAAACGCAAAAAACCCCATTTTGGGGTACAAAACCACAAAACATTTTGGGGTACAAAATTTCCTATAAACATATGTCGAAAAATCCTTCGTTTAGCCGCTAGCCCCCATTTTGTATTTTATACAAAAACCTTTATATATAAAGAACTATTTAAGATACAGAAACCAAACTTTGCACACATATTTAATGGCTAAAGAATAAAAACATTCTCAAAGTATCATTAAGTTTGCTTTTATATTTTCAAAATTACGGCGGTTAAAAATATTTTAATTTAAATAACAAAAAACCATTAACTTTAAGAACCGCCGCCATTTTGAAAATATAAAAGCAAACTTAATGATACTTTGAGAATGTTTTTTTATTTAGCCATTAAATATGTGTGTGAAGTTTGGTTTCTGTATCTTAAATAATTATTTATATACAACGTTTTTTGCATAAAATACAAAATGGCGGCTAGCGGCTAAACGAAGGATTTTTTGACATCTGTTTATAAGACATTTTTTGTTTATTTTGATGAGTACTATCACCCCTCAAAGTTTGTCCCCAACTTTAATGAACACCCTGTATATGTTATGTGTTATGTTATGTGTATATATATGTTTCTGTGAACACGATAACTCTCGTAAAAATGGTCCGATTGAGACCAAATTTGGTAGAAATGTGTATTCCTACAAATGCTCGGACGAGTTTGTAAACCAGACATATCAAACAATCAGAACGGGTAGTTTGGGGGGGTTTTGTACCCCGAAAATGGGTTTTTTGCGTTTTTCTCATGTAATTTTTAAAAATTTCAAATTTTATCTTTCACTATTAGAATCACCTTAAAAACTACACAATTTAGTTCCTTAAAGTTTTTCTCTATCCCCAATGGTTACCGAGATATTAAAAAATCTAAACACAGTACACTGTATTTTGAGGCTCCAATGTTACAATGGTTACCGAGATATTAAAAAATCTAAACACAGTACACTGTATTTTGAGGCTCCAATGTTAATCTTATGGAGGATAAGGAAAAATTAATGTTTTACTTACTATCCAATATTTTTGGATGAAACTTGATATTTAGCTTCATGTGGTTGAGATCCATACATTTATGCTTAAAAATCACAGTTTATGTGTTTATCATGGCAGCTAATCGCTTATTCTTTTCCCATGTTAATGATATAGAGTTTGGGTAAACTCTTATTTGTGAACAGATGTTGATGAAACTTGATATAAATGGTGAAAATATAGATTGTTTACAATAGAAACACCTACTTTCAGCACTCCTCACAGCAGTAAACCTGCATCTCTTTCCCATTTTAATCTTATGGAGAGTAGGCAAATAATACTCATATTTATTGACTGATAATGATAAAACTTGTCATATATTATTATTATTATTTTATTGGTTTGGAAATTCGCTGAGTACGCAGGTCTGCTGCGACAGGGGTATTAACTGACATTCCAAAATTATCCAATTCAAACCGTAAATACCTGATCTGTGAGCTACCCAATCCTCGTCATAGATAAGACATGAGTTGAAAATGACTTGTAAGTTATGTGTTTCAGAACTGTTATCCTGGATGAACCTACTTCTGGAGTGGATCCATATTCACGGAGATCAATTTGGGAACTACTCATTAAATACAAAAAAGGTGAAATGTTCATGATGGCTATTTGTAAGCATTAAATATTTTATATTTTCACTGAAAGAAGCAATATAAGACTGCACAGACTATCCTCTGAAAGTGTAGTGTTTCTTTAAATTTTCAGATAAGTAAATTAAACTGTTTGTAAAAATACTAAAGTTGTGATAGTTATCTGATGAATCTCTTCATGCATTGTCAGATCGCACTGTAATCTTGACTACTCACTACATGGACGAGGCAGACCTATTAGGGGATAGAATTGCCATCATAGCTGACGGCCAACTGCAGTGTTGTGGGTCCAGTGTATTTCTGAAGTCTCGTTTTGGGGCTGGCTACTACCTAACAGTGGAACTTAAACCAGTGGTAAGTATATTATTACAGTTTTAAGTTATGATAGTCATTATTTTCAGCCGATAAATACACACACACAATGTGGATCTGTTAACATGATAGCTCTAGTAACTCGTTTGGTCCAATCAATCCAAATTTGGTTGAGATGTGTATTCCTTATTTACTCGTATGAGGTAGTAATCCAGATATATCGGTCAGTCAGAACGGGTTGTTTGGGGGGTTTGTACCCTTAAAATGGGCATTTTGCATTTTTCATATGTAATTTTAAAAAAATTTTACCTTTTAGCGAATTTCCCATAGGGAAGAAGCTATTACCGTAGGTCTCATGGCAAGGGTTAAGCCCGAGACCATGTTATTTTTTCTTCTTTAGGTGCCCAGAGACCAAAAACAATAGTCGTTAAAATTTTTATATATATATATGTATATATGTATATATATATATGTGTCTGTGAACACGATAACTCTCGTAAAAATGGTCCAATCAAGTCCAAATTTGGTAGAGACGTGTATTCCTACAAATGCTCGGACGAGTTCGTAAACCAGACATATCGGTCAATGGGAACGGGTAGTTTGGGGGGGTTTTGTACCCCAAAATGGGGTTTTTTGCGTTTTTCACATGTAATTTTTAAAAACTTCTAATTTTATATTTCACCATTAGAATCAGCTTAAAAAACTACACAGTTAAGTTCCTTAAAGTTTTTCTCTATCTTCAACGGTTACCGAGATATAAAAAAATCTAAACACAGTACGTTGTATTTTGAGCCTCCAATGTTAATCTTATGGAGGATTAGGAAAAATTAATTTTTCACTTATTATCTAATATTTTTGGATGAAACTTGATATTTAGCTTCATGTGGTTGAGATCCATACATTTGTGCTAAAAAATCATAGTATATGTGTTTATCATGACAGCAAACCTGCATACTCTTTTCCCATGTTAATCATATGGAGATTAGGCAAACTCCTTTATTTATGGACACATGTTGATGAAAGTTGGTATAAATGTTAAAAATAAAATTTTTGATGGTATAAATGGTTACTTTCAGTGTTCCTCACAGCAGCAAACCTACTCACTCTTTCCCATTTTAATCTTATGGAGAATAGGCAAATAATTCTCATGTTTATCGACAGATTTTGACCAAACTTGTCATATATTATTATTATATTTTTATTTTATTTGGAAATTCGCTGAGTACGCAGGTCTGCTGCGACGGGGGTATTTTTATTTTATCATTAGAATGAAAAAATAACAAAAAAGTATATTTGAATTTAGTCTTATTTATAATCCTTAAATCTACAAACATCATCACTTTGAGATAAGAAAATAAAACACATTACGTTGTTCAATTGCAAAATGTTGATAGCAAACTGTATAAATTATCATAATATTGATACATTTGTACAAACAGCTGTACGTTAATTGTCCTACAAGCACCTGTCAGTCCCATTTATTATCCATTTAATTTCAATTTAAACAAAATTCTTGGCTAAAAAAATAATAAGCAGACCATCGCCATCCTAGGTGCCCAGAGTTAAAAGAATTATGTTAAAATATTTTTAATTTAATATATATAATGCAAACTTTATATTCCTAGCATGAATGTCATGTCAATCTTAATGGAAATAAGCAAACTCACTATTTATATCAACATATAATAAACAACTGTCGTATATTATTATATGTGTCTGCGGGCCCGAAGATATTACTCAATAAGGCAATCAGCAATAAACTCTTAATTCATTTTTAAAAACCTTTTTCATCAACAAAATAAATGGCAACAAGTATCTGCTAACCATTTGTATTCGTTCCTCCAATGTTTATGGATGACTGGGTTGTAAAAAAAGAATAGAAATGGGACTATTGCTGTGGAAAAATTGAAACTTTCACCACATTTGTTTTGAATTCTCTTCTTATGCTGAAAATATTTTTTTTTATTTAATGGGGAAAGTCTATTTTTTTTCTTGTATATAATGTATAAAAAATGAGCAGACCTGCGACTCAGAATTTCCAAATCAATAAAATAATAATTAAAAAATATGACAATATGGTCAAAATCTGTCGATAAACATGGGAATTATTTCTATTCTAATAAGATTAAAATGGGAAAAGTGATATTTGCTGCTGTGAGAACACTGAAAATTTATTTTTAACGTTTACCTGCATTTTCACTCTTATAATAAAAGATTTGCCTAATCTCCTATGATTTTGGGAAAAGATTGGTTGCTGCTGATAAAACAAACTATGATTTTTATATGTATGGATTCTACCACATGAAGCTAATAACAGCAATAATACAGTTAATTTAAAGAGTGTGGTAACTTAAGATAAATTATTTTGATTCCCTTTTTATTTCCCATAGGGAAGAAGCTATTACCGCCTGCATAGACTTAAAACACCATGTTATTTTTTCGTCTTTGTAAAAAAAATGTATAAAAAAAAATATATAATATAAATGTATTATAATATGTATAATATATATACAAATAAAATACATATAAATTCATGTAAAAACGCACAAGCACGCAGATTGTCAGTCCCCAACCTCTTCCAGATCCGATTTGAATGCACTGGGGTTGAAACAAAACTGGTCTTGGCTAGATGTAGGAATACACTCTCTCATTTGGCCATGGCCAACTGTTAAAAAATTATGTTGAAGTGACTCGGACAACTCATAAGGTAAAAATGCAAACTTTCAGTATATAAAATGCAGTAGAACTCCCATGTCCGAATTAAGGACAAATATATAGTCAAATAACATAATCAAGTTTTTATTTTAATGCCAACATAAAAAAAACTATGTCGATATTGCACTATTTTTTATTGAATTAAATTAATAAACAATATTTTCACATGTTTAAATATAAAAACAGCTACAATTTAAATAAAAATCATTGTTTTTTAAACATCTCCTAATGGTTTTTCGTCTTCATGTTTTTTTCAGCCAAAAGACTTGAGTGAATTGCAAGTGGATGGGGGAAGAATTTCACGCTACATTGTGTTTTGAATTCCTCTTCTTGAAGGGGATTCGGCACTGAAAAGGGTGATTTTTTTTATTTAATATGTGGTATATTTTTTTTTTCTCTGCATAATGTATAAATACCCCCGTCGCCAGACCTCTACGTATCTTCGAATTCCTAATAATAATATTAAATTTTTTAAAAATGATATTATTTGAGTTCTCAAAATTTTAATAAATGGGAATTATTTGCCAGATCTAAACTTAATATGGGAAAAATAATATTTCGAAAACTTTTTTTTCCGCGACACATTAAATACAATACTATTAAACAAAATTTATTTTTGAATTTTTTTTATCCATTAAAAAGATTTGCCTAATCTGCCTAATATGTCTAAATAAGTAGTAAAAATTTGCATAATGCTCATGTGGTTTAGATATATCAAATTTTGTCTTGAAAAGCTAAATATGATTTTGCAAAAAAGCTATAAGAAGCTGTAAGCGAGCTAATACAGTATAATTTAAAGAGTGTGGTTAACTTAAGCAATAAATTAATTTTGATTCCCTTTTTAGCGAATTTCCCATAGGGAAGAAGCTATTACCGTAGGTCTCATGGCGAGACTTAAGCACGGGACCATGTTATTTTTTCGTCTTTAGGTGCCCAGAGTCCAAAAACAATAGTCGTTAAATTTTATATGTATATATATATGTACCGGTATGTATATATATGTATATATATATATATATAATTACATATATAATTACATGTGAAAAACGCAAAAAACCCCATTTTGGGGTACAAAACCCCCCCAAACTACCCGATCCCATTGACCGATATGTCTGGTTTACGAACTCGTCCGAGCATTTGTAGGAATACACGTCTCTACCAAATTTGGTCTCGATCGGACCATTTTTACGAGAGTTATCGTGTTCACAGACACATATATATATATATATATAAATGCAGTAGAACTCCAATTATCCGAATTAATGGGGACCGGGACCCATTCGCATAGTCAAATATTCGGATAATCGGAGTTTTTTTTTTAAATTGCCATTACAGAGAAAAAAAGCTATGTTTTGATATTGCACTATTTTTTTATTGAATTAAATGTAAGAAACATGATATTTTCACATGTTTTAAATATAAATAAAACGTACGTACAAGTTTAGAAATAAAAATCATTGTTTTTTAAACATCTCCTAAGCTGTTTTGCGGTCTTCATCCGTTTTCGGGCAGCCAGGTCACACATTCGCTTGACGGTGAGCAGTTGCAAGTGGATCGCGGGGGGAAGAATAATAGCGCTCTTAGACTTTTTTGGACAAATTTTTTTTCTGAAAGTGATTCGGATAATCGGCGATCCGGAAGGTCGGAGTTCGGATAATTGGAGTTCTACTGTATACATATATACATATATATATATATAAATTTTAACGACTATTGTTTTTGGTCTCTGGGCACCTAAAGAAGAAAAAATAACATGGTCCCGGGCTTAAGTCTTGCCATGAGACCTACGGTAATAGCTTCTTCCCTATGGGAAATTCGCTAATAGAGGTTTTTCGGTCAATTTGTAAGGGTTTTTAAAAATTGATATTCTGATTTGAGTTCTCAAAGGATTTTGATAAATTTGGGGTTTTTTTAAAGCCAGACATCTAAACTTAATATTTAGGTAGATTCAAAATAATATTTCGAAAACTTTTTTTTCCGCGACACATTAAATACAATATACGTTTTCTCTAAACAAAATTTATTTTTGAATTTTTTTTTTAGTACCTAATTAAATTAAGATTCTGATTCTACCTAAATATTTGCCTAATATTGTCTAGAATAAGTAGTAAAAATTTGAATAATGTACCTCAAGTGGTTCTCAAGATATATCAAATTTTGTCTTGAAAAGCGTGAAATTTCAATGTTGCAGAAAAGCGTTTGTATAAGAAGGTGTAAGCCACCGTAATAAATGATATATATAAATGAAAATAAACTGATAAAGCTTAAAACCTTTTTAGCGAATTTCCCATAGGGAAGAAGCTATTACCGTAGGTCTCATGGTAAGACTTAAGCCCGGGACCATGTTATTTTTTCTTCTTTAGGTGCCTAGAGACCAAAAACAATAGTCGTTAAAATTTTTATATATATATATATATATATATATATATATATATATATATGTATATATATATATATGTATATATATATGTATATATATATATATGTATATATATATATATATATATATGTGTCTGTGAACACGATAGCTCTCGTAAAACGGTCCGATCGAGACCAAATTTGGTAGAGACGTGTATTCCTGCAAATGCTCGGACGAGTTCGTAAACCAGACATATCGGTCAATGGGAACGAGTAGTTTGGGGGGGTTTTGTACCCCAAAATGGGGTTTTTTGTGTTTTTTATATGTAATTTAAAAATTTTTTAGATTTAATCTTTCACCATCAGAATCAGCTTAAGAAACTACACAGTTTAGCTATTTAAAGTTTTTCACTATCTCCAATGGTTACCGAGATATGAAAAAATCTAAACACAGTACGTTGTATTGTGGGGCTCCAATGTTAATCTTATAAAGGATAGGCAAAAATTAATATTTCCCATATTAATCAATATTTTTGGATAATACTTGATATTTAGCTTCATGTGGTTGAGATCTATCCATATATGCTTAAAAATCATGGATTATGTGATTAACATGGCAGCAAACCTACATACTCTATCCCCATGTTAATCATAAGGAGAATAGGCAAACTCCTTTATTTATGGACAGATGTTGATGAAAGTTGGTATAAATGTTAAAAATAAATGTTTTTGAAGATATAAATGCCTACTCTCAGTGTTCCTCACAGCAGCAAACCTGCACACTCTTTCCCATGTTAATCTTATGGAGAATAGGCAAATAATTCTCATGTTCATCGACAGACTTTGACCACTTGACTTCTCGTATATTATTATTATTATATTATTGATTTGGAAATTCGCTGAGTACGCAGGACTGCTGCGACGGGGGTATTATTGTTACATAATCATAATAGCCCACAAAATAGATAAATGCCAATTAGGCCTAGGCCCAAAAAATATTTTAAAATATGCTATAAAAGTCTTAATGTTTCAAAATGTTCAAAATGTTTTTCTTGTTTCGCACTGCAGTATTTATTTTACTTTTCTTCACTCTACCCATATTTAGTATTTTAGCTTGTAAAATAGTCACTAACAATTACACATAAACCAAAACAGCAGACAAAACTCAGTTGTTTGTTGACATTGAACAACTGGGCTAAGGATCAACTGATCACCTGACTCCACAGTTGATGTCATATGTTTTTTTTGTAATGACAAAGAGTATAAAAGTAAGTAAATTGGTGAAAGTGTCATTTATTTGAGGCTCTGACTATTTGTAAATACAGACTTATACTATACAAAATCCTATGATATAAAACATAAGCTAAAACAATACGTAATAATGGCAATGACACGAAATCGCAAAATTTCGCGAACGTGCAATATCACAATAAATATTTTTTTTTTTTTAATAACATTCAGACATGGCTTATTGCTTTTTTATGTAATATGGTTCAATGTACAAAAAAATAAAAAAAAATTATTTTTTTTATTTTTACCTATTTTCAGTGCCGAATCCCCTTAAGAAACTTTTTGCATATTAATCTGGGTTTTCTTTTTAAATGTCTTCTCAAATCAATAATAATACATAAAAGGCTTGATCAATATCTGTAATAAGTAAGAGGGTTTACCTATCCTCCATAAGATTAACATGGGGAAGAGTATGCAGATTTGTCGCTGTGTGGAATGCTGAAAGTAGACATTTTTACAATAAACTATTTTTATTTTGACCATATACCAAGTTTACAATATTTGTCCATAAATAAATAAGTTTGCCTATTCTCCATAAGATTAATGTGGGAAAGAGTATGCAGATTTGCTGCCAGAAACAGGAACACTGAAAGTAGGTATTTATAACATACAAATTTTTATTTTGACCATGTATACCAACTTTCATCAACATCTGTCCATAAATAAAGGAGTTTGCCTATTCCCTATATGACTAACATGGGAAAAGAGTATTCAGGTTAGCTGCCATGATAAACACATAAACTATGATTTTTAAGCATTTGAAGCATATTTTTTTAGCAGATTTTAAAGCATAAATTGATGGATCTCATCCACATGAAGCTAAATGTCAAGTTTCATCCAAAAATATAGATTGATAAGTAAATTATTAATTCTAATACTATAATACGAGCAAGATTTGTGTGTATATATATATATATATATATATATATATATATATATATATGCACACAGATCTCGAAAACGGCTCTAAGGAATTTCTTGAAATTTTGGAAATAACTAATTTCCGATTAGAAAATAAGTTCCAGATAGGTCTAATCTCCAGGAAAATTCCGGTTTTCTTGTAATATTACGTTTAAAATAAAAAAATTAACATTAAGGAGAATCAAATGTTGGATTAGATTATTGAAATGGCGACCATACCACAAGGTAGGTATTTTAAGCCAAGTATGAATGAGAGTTGATTGTAAGATGATTGTGGCGCAGTCTTGTAGTCTTGTTACTGACTAATGCTGACATGTTCCTTAGACAGGACTGTTAATTAATAGCCCAACAGCCGATGGCAACTAAGGGACCTACAGTTTAACGTGGAATCTGAACCACGACCTCTGAATTACGAATTGGTCTAATTATGAGGATGGTCTTTGCGGATTAACGTCGCTTTCAATAGTGTGGATGTTAATCCACACTAGAAAACACCACACCCACCGACCATCGCTCACAACTATCCACAATTCGTGACCTCCAAGTAGCTGGATTACAGGATGACGCCACAATCCCAGTCTGTATTGTAATGTAAACAATACAAATCAAAACATCTGTGTATAACAGTTTAACAGTTGTTGAGTGAGATGGCTTAACAATATGCTCTTTGTAATAGAAGTTATGTGTATAGAAGTTTTACATATAACATTATTTCATTTATGTAGCCTATGTAATAAATGAAAAATTATGAAATTAGTAAACAATTTGTAAAAACTAAAGGGTAAAATAACTGTGCGAAATAAAAGCAGAGAAAAGTATTTCCAAAATCTATCGTGTTTTGATACAAAACTTATTCATTGTATTGTTTGAAGCCACTTTAACAAACCAATTTATGTAAATTAAATTTCCCGTCTGCTTCATAATTGTCATACCGTATCTAACACAATCAGTTGACCACAGTTTATTCATAGTCGTACGAATAATTATTTTAGCTCCAACAATAACGCCTGGGTAAAACATGCTGAATCACATCGCAGTTTAGCTGGGTCTTAGCTCATTTCCAACACGGCGGACTCATGCGTTAAAGATATTGAGATCGATCCCCGTCGAGGCCAAAAAAGTTTTATTATTTTTATTATTTGCATTGCTAATAATAAATTATAGCATAAATAATAAATAAATTATATAATAGTAAATTATATATTTATTGTATAATAAATACATAGATATACATAGATAAATTTTTGTTTTAAGTCTATGCAAGTTAGTAAAAAAGTTTGTGTAAATTTTTCAATAAAAAATATCATTTTCGTTTTTTGTTTTTATTTCAAGAACGCAACTAAAACATTATGTTCTTTTGCCGACATAAGTAAAACATATAATTAAATAATTATTAAAGTATTTTTATTATTAGTATTATATTTATTTCCTTAAAATTGTCTTATTCTATCCGAGCAAAGCTCGGTCTCCAGGTACTTATTTCTTATCCTCCATTAAATTAACACTGGAGCCACAAAATACAACGTACTATGTTTAAATGTTTTAATATCTCCATAACCGTTGGAGATAGAGAAAAACTTTAAGGAACTAAACTGTGTAGTTTTTTAACCTAATTTTAATGGTTGGAGATAAAAATTTAAAACTTTTAAAATTATATATGAAAAACAATTTTTTAGTACAAAACCCCCCCAAACTACCCCCGTACCCATTGATCGATGTGTCTGGATTACGAACTTGTCCGAGCAAATGTAGGAATACACGTCTCTACCAAATTTGGTCTCGATCGGACAATTTTGACGAGAGTTATCACGTTCACAAACACACACACACACATATATATATATATATATATATATACAATTTTTACGAGAGTTATTGTGTTCACAGATATATATATATATATATATACATGTCTATGAACACTATAACTCTCGTAAAAATGGTCCGATCGAGCTTCTTCCCTATGGGAAATTCACTAAAAATGTTTGAATTTTATCTTACACTATTAGAATCAGCTTAAAAACTGCACAATTTAGTTCCTTAAAGTTTTTCTCTATCTCCAACGGTTACCAAGATTTTGAAACATCTAAACACAGTACGTTGTATTTTGGGGCTCAATATTATCTTATGGAGGATCAATAAGTATTAATATTTCACTTATCAATCAATATTATTGGATTAAACCACATTTACCTTCATGTGGTTGAGATCTTATGCTTCTAATGCTTAAAAATCATAGTTTATGTGTTTATCATGGCAGCAAACCTGCATACTCTTTTCCCATGTTATTCATACATAATAGGCAAACTCCTTATTTTATGGACAGGTGTTGATGAAACTTAGTATAAATGTTAAAAATAAAAATTGTTTATGGTATAAATGCCTACTTTCATTGTTCCTCACAGCAGCAAACCTGCACACCCTTTCCCATGTCAATCTTATGGATAATAGGCAAATAATTCTCATGTTTATCGACAGATTTTAATCAAACTTGTCATATATTATTATTATTATATTATTGATTTGGAAATTTGCTGAGTACACAGGTCTGCTGCGACGGGGTATTTCTAGTTTCTATATCTCAGTAACCACTTGTCATACAACAAAGATTCTAAATACTAAATTATCTGATCTTTAAGCTGATTCTAATGGACCTAGTAAATGTTTAATTTTTTGGAAAAATTCTTATGAATACAAACTTCCTTACACTGCTTTCAAACAATATGTAATAATTAATGGTCTATAATCATAAAATTACTCTTCTATTTTATAGTTATATTACTTTTAACAGTATACTTATTGCTAGCTTATTTTTTGAGATCAAGAAAAACAAGAAATTGAAAAGTTTAATTTCATTAGGCACCTAGGAATTGAGTAAGCTAAGAGAAGTTTTCGTACTAAACTAATTATCACTCAAACTCTTTTGGGTACATGTCTGGAATTGGATCTATTTATTTTGATCATTATTGCCTGTAGAAAACTGACATTTTGCTGTTTTAGGTTGACAAAACCGAGACACCAAAAGGAATGCAAGGTGAGGTAAATTTTAATAATTTACTTTAATGTTTTTATACGTATAAGTGGATTATTCAACCTGAAGTAGAGTTATATGTAGTGATGTAAATAAATATTCTAATTGAGAATAAAAATTCCCTCCAACGGGTAGGGATGTGAGTAACTGAAACTTTGGGTGTCTAAATTGATTAGTTCAATTTGCAAACAAAGTTGCATGTTTAACCTTAAATGTTTAATGAGGTCAAACATTTGTACTTCTTGAAGATGGGATGATTCCCGAAACATGTAGAAGAAATAATTAAAATGTTTTCTAAGGATACTCAGTTGACTTATTTAAAGATAATTATATTAGTAGCCCTATTTGATGAACTAAATAGTGAACTAACTAAATAGTGAACTAGTGAAATAGTTAACGACTATTGTTTTTGGACTCTGGGCACCTAAAGAAGAAAAAATAACATGGTCCCAGGCTTAAGTCTCGCCATGAGACCTACGGTAATAGCTTCTTCCCTATGGGAAATTCGCTAAAAGCAAATTTGCTTAAAATTTAATGGTGAAACCAAAAATATATACTTATGTATAGTTGATTTGAACAAAATTAATATAAACTGTTGCTAGTGGTAAAATAAAGAAAATTACAAAAATCACAAAAACTCATATTTGAGTCCAAGCAATTCCCCTAAATCACTGTTTTGAAATAATCCCCAATTTCGATAACAAAACAATAAATAATAACTAATTAATGCATTTCTCCATTAAAAACTATTTAGAACACAAATATAAGCACTGTAAACTAATGTGTTTCACACCAATAACAGTCAATAGAGTGACGACAGCGGACAGACTACACCATTTAGGAAAATATAATACTGGAATTCATCATCCTTCAATGATCCATATTTTGATGTCAACACAATAAATAATGTATTTCACCACTGAAATTTTGTTGCATAATAATAACAGATTACAAAAATAAAGAAAGGGGTTTGGACCGTTCCCCTTCAAAACGTTAAAAATGCCACTGGCGTAGAAATACACAAAATAAAAATAAAAATAAATTAATTATGAATCCATGATCAGATAGCGGCAGACGACATGGGTTACAATAGTGTTTTCGTAATACAATTATACCCGCAAAATGATTGTGTCGGCTTTTAGAGTAAAGTGATATAATCGGATTATTGTAACTTACTGATTAGAGAACACGCTTTTCATTAAACTATTAAGATTTAAAAACTCCCATAAAATTAACATCATGTTAGCAAATTCATCAACGAATAGAAGAAAGTGGCACTATGTCGTGTAGGCTACTATGACATCCTTGGTATCATATCGTAGTTTGTGAATCTGATTCAGAAAAATAGTCCATTATATCGAAATATTGTAACCAATTTTTTGTATAAAAACAGAAGTATTAAATGGGCTTATTATTTTTTATAACTAATCTCGTTAACAATTATCATGGAAAGTACTTCTTTTGTTGCCGAAAAGTTCATACGCGGAATAATATAATATAATTAACAGTATTCTGATAATCGGCATTGATGACGACATTCATTTGATATCAAGATTCAATATTGTTTTTAAGTTTATCAGTAACTGAAATAAGAATAATTACAAGGTATGTTGCAATCTTGAACCGACCAATTACGTTCCCGCATTATTTTAAAAAGGATACAAAGTACGTCATTCGTCGTCTGCACTTTTGTGTTTGAGCAAAGATATTTTGTATTTATTGAAAGTAATTTTGGATATATATTGAATTCTATTGGGTACTTGTTACTTTCGTTTCGAAGCAGTATATCCGATTGCTTTGAAATGAAACATTGATTTTTTTTACGCTGCAATAAACTGAAAGTGAACGGTAACTTTGAGTGATGATTGGTTTCCTGATCCAAGTTTCATCAAAAAAATGACGACTGTATCTTATCACGACATCTTGTCGAGGAAAACAAACATAATTCTTTCTTTCGCCTGTCTATGGCAACGAAGCTTGGAATCGAAGATTCGGAATCGACTTTGGACGATCATTTTCGATTCTGATTCCAACCCTGGAGAATTGGTGGAATCAAGAATCGATGTTCGGAATCAACCCAGCCCTATAGAAAATATAATTCAGTGTTATCATTGAATACTTAACACACTTTTTATTTAATAAAATGTTACAAACATTCTTTGTTTGGCGGACAAAATCAGAGATAATCCACTTGTCTCTGACACAATCATAAAATTACATACTCAATTCACTCACAATTCAGCTACAATCTCGACTTGTAGGTGCAACAGATTTAAATTTACTTAAGGGAGAAAGTATGTGTCAGTCCACTTTATAGTCTCCTAAGTATGCAGGAAGAGTTTATGCTACCTCAGGAGTTGGAGCTCAGGATTGGAGTTGTGTTGCAGAAGTAACAGAAGTGGTATGTGGCTGTGTTCCAACTGCACGTGTATCTGAGAGTGTTGGAGACGAGATTGTGTTTCTACTGCCCCAGGGCTGCCAACCTCTGTTGCCTAGCTTGTTTCGAGCACTAAACGATGGACAAAATAGGCTCAAAATAAACTCGTATGGGATATCTGATACTAGTTTAGAGGAGGTAAAATTCATTGTATTAATGCTTGACCTTTTTTACTAGTAGTTTAGTTTGAGTGAAAACTAGTGTAAATATTAAAAGGTGTGTTTTTTAAAGAAAAATCTGCCTTAAAATAGCCACTAGTATTTTGCGTGTATACCACAATGAGGTCGTGTGTTGTGTACCAGCATGCCTTGGGAACAACTGTGCTCAGTTTCAGCTCTGTAGCTAACCGGTGCATTGTGTTACGTGTTCTATACTTTCAAAATGTGTAAGACTACCAACTCGGCTGCCATTTCTAAGGTTCTTCAGTAATAAGCCCTTCATCAGCAAGGAACCTGACAACTGTAAAAATGTATCAATAGATTTGTGAAGTGTACAAGTGAAAGAAAAGTGTATAAGTGGGCAAAAGAAAGAAAATTCTAAGATGGCTGTAACAACGTCCAAGATGAGGACCGGTGCTCCGGTTGCACTTTTTTAGTTACAGGCAATTTGGTGGCTTCAGTTGAAGCAAGGACTTCATGAGAACAGAAGACCAGTCCTTAACAAATTTGTTTCTGATCACCTAAAAAATTACTGTGCTCCCTTTGGGTCCACTTCTAAAACTTCTAAAGGAAGACCACAAGAACCTATGATTTAAGTGTACGGTGGATGAGTTAACTGTCTTAAACATTTTGAAAGCACAGGACACAACTGTATTATGCAACTCAAAAGCCGAACCTAAGCATAGTTGTTCCAAGGGATGTTGGTACATGACATGCTTGTTGCAGTATGCGCACAAACAACCAGTGTTAGCAACAACACTTAGTAGGCTGCTACATTTCCTACATTTCTTTTAGAATATTTATTCCATAAATTAATCCTAATGTGAGTTACGAGACGTGTTTACCTTACTTAAATACTACACCTAGTACAACAGACAACCTCTTATCAAGAGATTCATTTACACATCCTTTATTAATACAGTGGAGATTAGATTAGATTATTGAAATGACGACCATACTACAAGGTAGGTATTTTAAGCCAACTATGAATGAGAATTGAGTGTAAGATGGTTTGTAGTCTTATTATCCGAAAAAATAGGTGATTATGTGTGTTCGGATAACTGAATTTTCGGATAATCGGTCACAGACGGGAAAATGATGTTCAGTGCACATAATACACTCACTAAAGATACAAAGAACTTCCTATAAATGCAAAAACACTCTGAGCTTAAAAAATCCAAAATAAATAGCTAAGTAAAGTTCGTCGTATTTGAATTTGGCATGCAAACGCGAGTTTAGTCGAATCGGCAGCGCTGGGCTGCTACAAACAAAACGCC
Source organism: Nephotettix cincticeps (assembly GCA_023375725.1). NCBI lineage: Eukaryota > Metazoa > Arthropoda > Insecta > Hemiptera > Cicadellidae > Nephotettix > Nephotettix cincticeps. Next base: position 44,708,495 of record CM041786.1, on the reverse strand, counting down.
GACGTTAAACTCAGGTTCGGCGCACATTTTCATTTTTCGATGTTTGGTGGTGTTTTGGTTAACCGGTGTTTCGGATAATCGACGCTCTACAGTATGGCCATGATAATTAAAAATACCCCCGTCACAGCAGTCCTGCATACTCAGTGAATTTCCAAATCAATAATAATATATAACAGGTTTGATCAATATCCGTAATAAATAAAAGAATTTGCCTATTCTCCATAAGATTAGCATGGGAAAGGAGTATGCAGGTTAGCTGCCATGATAAACACATAAACTATGATTTTTAGGCATTTGAAGTATAAGATCTCAACCACACAAAGGTAAATACCAAGTTTAATCCAATAACATTGATTGATAAGTGAAATATTAATATTTATTTATCCTCTCTAAGATTAACACATTGGAGCCCCAGAATACAACGTACAGTAGAACCTCGATTAACCGTCACCCTTTTAACCGTCAGTCTCTATTAACCGTCACCCCGCTAGCGCAAAAATAATTATGTTTCCGCGTCAGCGCCGAGTCAGATCTTGAGTTGAGGCTCTATGATGAGTAGTGACGACTGTACTCCACAACTGCAATGTGCGTGAATCATTGGCGGCAAGGGTAGTGACCCAGCTGGTTAATCCCTTATACTGTCTTCTGTATTCCACTGATACCGTTTCATTTCAGTTCAGTATGGTGCCTGGCTACAGTGAACTGAAGTTATTGTCGATTTCGAGTGCAATGCCAACTAGTGTTTACGTGCTTTACTGTTTATTGTTAACAGTTCTGTTTATACGTGGTGTGTAATGCTCATCTGTTATGACTGAGAAACGGTAATGTGTAGTTGTGGGACTCGACAATAAACAATAAATTATTAAACGCTGATGCTTCTTCTCAGAAAAATTAGAAAAGCCTGAAAAGCTTGACGGGGAAAGAAACAAAAGAAAATTATGGATTATTTTAATAACTAAATACCGGCAACATCAAGTTTTGAGAGTAAAAATACGTACATGTACAGTTCATATTTCATTGTTTTCTTAATAAAATATTTCAATAAACTATTTTTCACTTGAACTGGCGTAGTTTGGTTTTTTCTCATTTAAAATAAATTCTCAATAAGTCTATCATGAAAATTAATTATGACTTAAAATGGCGCCGTTATAACATGCAAGGCAGTGAATTGAGAAGTTGCCACGCCAAACACTGTCTAGGTGCTAAGTTGTATCGGCGCTATTACTATTTCTGTTATCCGTCTATTCGGTTATCCGTCATGGTCTCGGTCCCGAGGGTGACGGTTAATCGAGGTTCTACTGTACTGTGTTTAGATTTTTCAAAATCTTGGCAACCGTTGGAGATAGAGAAAAACTTTAATGAACTAAATTGTGTAGTTTTTTAAGCTGATTTAAATGATGAAAGATAAAATTTAAAACATTTAACCACCAATCACCGCATTGTATTTAGATCATAAATCTCCCATTAGAGGTGCCTTTCAAATGTTTATACAAATGAAACAAGCATTATCTATTAACTTTGTTATAGTAAAAGTTTTTATTTTGTTTTTTCCACTTTATTTATAAACGAAAATAAAAATGGTAATTCTTATAAATAATTTCAATTATAAAAAACTAGCTGACCCAGCGAACTTCGTAACGCCTAACAGAAAATACATGTTAACTTTAAGATTGGCCATTTTGTGAAGTCAAATAGCATTGCGGCTTCGTTGTGAAAGCTCTAAATATTTAATAGCTGATTATTATAATAAACCAAATGTAGGTAGAAACATTGTGATTATTTTATTTGGCAAACATATAAACATGTTACTTTTAATCATACAGAAAATAAAAAATAAATAAATACAGTACATAATTCCCAAAAACCGTAATCTATTAACGTGGTGAATAATGCTGTTCATTTTGTACAGCACATATTTACTTCATAGATTTACATTAATGAATGGTTCATAAGGCATTGGATAGTAAAGCATATTGCTAACGGAGAGTAAACCAACAGCTGTTTTAAGAAATGGTATGTTTTGATTTTAGAAAATTTGTACACAAACTTATTCCCCATAAGGTTAACATTAGAAATTTAAAACACTATAAAATGGAAACTATTTGAATTTATGGAAACTGAATGTGCCTAAAGCATGACCAGTAGAGACGAATCCGAAAAATCAAAGATCATTAAAATCGGTCCAGCCGTTCTCGAGTTATAATGCGTGTTACTAACACGACTTAGTTTTATATATTTAGATTGCGTTGGGTATAATAGCCCGACAGTGAGGATAAAAAGGTCCTTGATAAACAACTTGATTCCTAGGGTAAAAAGTGATTTTGGATGAAAGTACAATGTTCTGTGAATAGCTGGGACTGTACACTTGACATAGTAAGACATAAGACGTATCAGAGTGTCGAGATGCGTGTTATATCTAACTATGTATGTTATGTCTAATTATGTGTTATGTTACGGACTACTGCCTAGCAATGTCGTCGGGCCGCTTGGCCCAACAGTATGTTTTATACAGACTACTATTGTCTGGCCAAGCGGCCCGACGTAACGTATTAAGAATAATTTTACAGTATTAACTTTTTAAAGAACAACTTTTGTTTGCACTAACCAACATTAAATTATTTATTCATAACTCAACCAGATATATTAGATAAAAGTGATAGATAGTATAAGCAGTCACGAGTCCTGGTGAGGGTTATAAGGGGTTTTGCTATGTTTGGCCCGGCCATGGTAAGGTCATTTTTGTTATCTAGCCACACTCAGAATAATTTCTGAGTGTCGTACTCTGCAGATTGCAAGGGGCCATTGTCTTTAACTACATTATGTTAATCAAAAGTACAATTTACATAAAACACACAGTAATCTATATCTATGCAAACTTCTGTCTATTTCATTACTGGTGAAGGAACTATTATAATTTATAAACTATTATAAACTATTATAAACTTTTATAATTATATCTAATTTTATTTTATATAATTAGTAATTTTATATACTTTTTATGTTAGTAAGAACTTATACTATATTAAGTAATTTCCTAAGATATCATATTATTAGTCCATCAGTTCAATATTAAAATATTTAATATAAATGTTTATTTTTAGGGCTTAATTATTGATAAAACAACCCCTAGAATGATTATATTACCTCATTATTAATAAGACATTTGACAGTAATGTCAGACTATCAGGAATCTGTAATTGGTTTAAGTATGGGTTGTAGTCCTTGAGTAGGCTTCCATGTTTTTTATTCTTTAATAAATACTGTTATTAATAATATATATCTCTGTTGTTAATAATAATATATCTTATTATATATTATTAATTAATATTAATAATATATAATAATATATATTTATTATAATTAATATATTATAGTAAATATCTCTTTATAGAGTAAGTAATAAAAATCATTGTTGTTAGATTTTTAAAATATTTAAAATCTTTTACAGATATTTTTACGAGTGACTGAAGATCAGCAGCAGGCCTCAGTTGAAAAAGGTGAATTTTTACTATAACTTGGTTGTGACAATTTTACCTTTTTTAGAGTATCTGACAGTTAATAATGTCTTCTTTGATGTAATTTTCTTTCAGGAGATGAATGTCTTACCTGGTTCCAGAAGTTGAGAAATAATTTTTTTAGTGCAACAAGATCCAAGACTGTTGATTTGGAACCAAGATTGGACACTAAAAAAGTTGATAAACCAGGTTAGGCTGAACCTATTTTTCAATTTACTTTCATACTAATCTTTAATAACTTAATTTATATTGAATGTAGTGTGAGTAAATTATAATACCTGATGACTAGGGATGTCCGTACCACTTCTTCAAAATTGGTACCGTATCAATATTAGTGTATAGCCAAAGTCAATTCTTAACACTGATTCCAAAATAAATTATATAGTAGAACCTCGATAAGACAAGTCCCAAGGGGATTTCTAGACCAGGTGCCGGACAGTGGGACAAACAACCTAGGGTAGGGTGCTGACTCCAAAGTGTTAAGCCGCATTTATTCAGTTAATTTTAACCCTTTCAGTGCCAACGTCCGTATATACGGACGTCCAAAAAAAATAATTTTTTTATTTGTGCTTAGGATATAAAGAGCACATTAAATATAATTATTTAAGTTAAAATGTTATTCTCAGTATTTTTGACTGCAGTCCACATCAAATTCTGTTGTTTGTTTACTTGTTTAGGTAGCAGTAAGACTTTTGAGAGAAGTTTGAGGTTATTATTATTGTTTGTTTAGTTTCTTTTGTAAATTAAGTGTATTGTTTCACCTGTCAATGATAAAACAATTCTTAGAGTGTTAAAAAGGTGACAGTAATTTTTCCATGAGTAATTTGAGTGGGTGAGATGAGTTGTCAAGTTTAGGCTTTGACAACATGGACAGTGATCCAGATTTTGATCCTGATGATCAGAAACTCTTAAAAGTAATAATCAGAATAGTTTGAATTATTTTATTCATTTACTCAGCTATAGAAAAAGTTCAAATTCCATGTCTAATGTAAAGTATTTTGAAGTGTGATTAATAGTTTCAGTAACTTATGGAAAAACCAAAACTCACGATATTTTCTAAAATAATCACAAAACTTTATTTTTGAAGATAAATGTTCAAACTTTTTTCATTTATGTACAAAACTAAGTATAGTTCAACAAAAATACTCAATTTTAAGCATGAGGAGTTTTCTACTGGCAATTTTTTTACTTCAAACTGAAAAATTTATTATAAAATATTAATTAAGTAATCGTTTTTCATAATTTATTTTATGAATAAAAATATTAAGCTTATTTATTTTATCTGTTACATTTACCTAACTTATTTATAAACAAAACAAAACCAAAAGTATCCATTTTCATCAATAAATAATAAAACAATGACAGTTTTTCTCAAACAGCTAAAAACTGCTCATTTTAACCTGGCATTTCTTGCACTTGCTATGGGAGTAACACCTGGCACTGAAAGGGTTAAAGAATTATAAAATGATTGTCATTATTGATACAAGAAAATGCCTGTATTGTGGCATAAATAACCTGAAATAAAGGTTAAAGTTTTAAGTCACTGCCATATTTTAACCCTTCACGAGCGTTTCACAGATATATCCGCCCATGTTATTTTCACCAAGAGCGGCAAGCGGATATATCCGCCATTTTTATTCTTTTTCGTATGTCTCTTGGTCTTCTCCTATTTTAACGTAGCTCTGCCCACGCATCAGTGAGGCGCTCTGCGCCCCTTACCTCCGCTCACTGTATACCCTAGGTGGGGGTGCAGCAAAAAAAATATATAAAAAAATAAAAAAGTACCTATAAAAAATATACAAAATATAAAAAAATTAAACAAAAACCAAAAGGTAGGGATTTTTAGTGCAACTATACCATTTCTGAACATAAAAAAAAACTTCTTTCTTCTATACTAAAATAATTAGCACGTGAAGGGTTAATGAAGTTGATTTTTTCTGTTTCTCAACTCTTCATTTGCTATAGTTTTTTTCACTGTAATATTGCTCAAAATAACCAAGTTTTGTGTATAACAAATTTTATAGAGCAAATCAAATCTTTAAAGGTAAGAATATTTTTAACTACAATATTCAGAAGTTTATCTGTATTTTTCATGTATAAATAATAATTATTTTTATTTCGGATACTTAATGTCAACAAATTATAAATTATAAAGATTTTCATAGAATCAGCATGCATTCAACCTTATTGAGATGTTTTGGGTATAAGATTACTTTTGTCCAATTCCACATTTTAATTTTTTGATTGTATAATTCAATGGGTCCCCAGGAAAACGTTCTAAGGGACAAAATTTAAAAAAACTGAGATAATTAATTAGTGAAAAAGGTTCTGGACGCCACAAACTACACCGTGGTGTATTTGGTTTTGTAAGCTTATAATTACTGAGGAGAACAGGATGAAATTAATTAAATAAAATACAAGGCTACCTTACCGGGGCTTACCCCCCTGTGCGATGCCACTACTCCCTGCACATGTTCACTCGTTCCCGGCCAGTGACAGACAGAGTGGCCTCGCTTATTTGAGACTCAGCTGGTCACACTCACGGTTGACATCGCTGGGTCATTGGTCAATGGTTATTCTCACGAGAGCGCAGGGAGTTTGAATCCCACAGTTTTGAATATATTTAAGTTTCCAGCCCTGATTTAGTCTGTCAGAATTGGCACGCTCCACAGGACTCCATGATCATTTCGACTTTCTACTTTTGATAACTCGAAACTAGGTTTTTGTCGCTTGGAACATTTTCTTGGGGACCCATTCAATTAATTATTACTTTTATGAGGTTTCTATGTTATTAAAGTTTGTAAGTTTCTGAGATAGATTTTCATTGATTTTTATTTACAGCAGAAAGAGAAATAGTAGTTCATAGGGATGGTACAGCAGTGAAGTGTGAGTTGTGTTTTATTTTGGGTTTGTTTGCATGTGGAATACTTTTTTTATTTGGTTATTTGTGGCAACAAAACAAACTTAATTCTACTCTTATAGTATATTTTTCTGTGGTTGATCCCTAGGTTGTAGTTAAGAGCAGCAGTATAGTACTCTCTTGGTTAGCAAAGCTGTGGTTTCAAAGCCGGATAACATTTTATTTATATGTGAAATATAATAAACATATAGAAATTATATAGCAGAAGTATATCACTCATTTTTCTAGAGGTCTGCAGATAATGAAATTTCGTTTTATTTGGAATGGCTAAAGTTCAGATCGGATCCGGTTCGGAGAATTATCGGATTCAGATGCTCCCAAGATGAAGATTCCCAATTAACAATATACTAGCGTACCTGGCGCACGAAATCGTGCGCTGTAGACTGAACGGTAATAGGGTATCGGATGTCGATTATGTCTTCTCCTAAATCAAGCTCCTCTGGCAGTGTGCCATCTCCAAAATTTTTCAAGAAAGACATGTGTTCGGTTTCGTAACTGTGTGCTCTCATATTTGTGCTTAATTTAAGTTGCTTAGTTTGATTCCAATCGGGAAAATACTTGACGAAATTTTCGATGGTAACCACACGACTTGCGCAAGTAATAATCGGTAGTGTTTGCCGGAAATCTCCACAAAGTAGAACGGTTTTGCCACCAAACATCTGAGAAGAGTCACAAATAAAGTCCCTGAGCAGGCGGTCAATTGTTTCCAAAGCGGACACGGGACACATAGATATTTCATCAATCAAAATCAAAGAACTATTGTGAGTCACCGCTCCAAAACAATTATCACAAAAATAGGCCTAGTGCATTAAACATATAGGAGTGCAGTTATATATTTAATGGGCAGGAGCATATATTTAATGGGACACCTTGGACATGGTGATTGGTAGCACCACCGCTTCAAAACAATTATCACAAAATAGGCCTAGCGTATTAAATATATAGCTGCACATTAAATATATAACCGCGTATTAAATATATAACTGCACAATATATAACTACATTATAATAACTATGTTTAGAAACTAAGTTTAGATTTTCCCAACAGACTTTCATTTTGGTTATGTTTTGGTTTTGTGCAAATAAAAACTGGTGTTTTATTGCCAGCTGTACGATGATGTTTTCATTAAACGAAGAAAGAAAGAATCGTGTTTAACTGTCAGATTTGATTTGTTTATTTAGCCACTTCCTTCCAAACAGCTGATTTTTCGATCGTCGGTGTTTACCTCCATATTAAGTTTATGGGGATAATCGCGACTTTGACCCCATTATTTTCCATGTCCACGGTGAATTTTCAAAATTTTTTTAATTGATGGCAAAACTACATGCTAAGACCTTTATAACGACACCTTGGACATGGTCATTGGTAGCACCACCGCTCCAAAACAATTATCACAAAAATAGGCCTAGTGTATTAAATATATAAGATTCTTACTCTATCATCAAATAATCTAAACTTTATATATCCTTGGATCATTCTTAACATACACAAAAATTGGGGGTGTGTGAATCCTCAATCGGGGTATCACATGAAGAACCAGTTATAGGGTTACTGTTACTAATAAAATATATTTGTTGGGAAACTAAATACAAAGTATTGTTATTCATTTCACCCTATTTTTATGTTAACTACTAATTTACAGATAACTATTATGGTTATAAAAGTAATACATTTTTAATATATTGGTCTTCATTTATCTCGAAAATTTAAGTTATCTTATTATTATTTGTCATTAATTTGGCTTAAAACCCCCTTTTGTAATTATGTTTTATATGATTATGAATCACATTAATCAAACCCTTTCTCTACAATAAATGTATCTAATAAATTTACCTTTATCCTTGCCAGTAGATCTCAAATCTTAGTTTGGGTTACCAAACTAAAATTTGAGATCTACAGGCAATATAAAGGTAAATAAATTTTATTACATACAAAGGTCTCAAAAACTGGATAAAATAAAATATTGTAAATGTTTTGTTTTTTCATATATGTAGATTACTTCTGTAAACATCCTTTAATGTTTTATAATCCATGTGCCCGACAGAGGGTTAATATGTTGACCAAGAGTGTACTGTGTAATGGATTTTTTTCAAATTTTTTCATGGTTTTGGTGCATGGATAATGGAGAATCAAGAATGGATTCCATCTAAAGGCAATTCATTATGAGAGGACTCTCTAGAAAGTAGCAGACCTTTTTTACTAGCATGGTAGTGGGTGGTACTAGAGCCACTCTCTTAGAGTAAAAATATTTCTACGTTCAGTACGCATATAGCTATTGCAGTGAAATGTTTATATTTTCTTGATTTTATTGCTGCGATTAGTTAACAATGTGTGCTGCAATATAAAATCCTGACACTTGTGAAGTGCATTTAGTGATTAGGTTTTTGTTGGCTAAAAACTGTAAACCAATTGAAATTCATCGCAAGCTTAGTGTAGTGAACAAGAATGTAATAACCAGTGAAAGCAGAGTGAGGCAGTGGTGTAATGATTCCAATCATGGCCACACTAATGTGCACTATGAGGGCCATAGTGGTAGGCCTAGCCAGGTTAGGGAAAATTTGTTGAAAAAAATCAGTGTAAAAGTTTTGAATATTGCCATTCACGATTACTGACCTCTCAGAACATTTCCCCCAATACCAAGAAGTTTAGTTCATAAAATTGTCAAATTGTGATGGATAAGCTTGGCTATTACAGGTTCTGTGCCAGGTGGGTTCTAAAAATTCTTACAGACAACCACAAAAACAAAGTCTTGTAGCATCACTCATGTTTCTGGAGACTACGATAAACATGGTAATGCACTGTTGTTAGTATTGTTGATGAAAAATGTCGGCGATGAAACAAAAAGGAAGTTCTGCAATAGGAACACACACATTCCCCCAACAAAAACCAATAAAATGTCCAAACTCTGTTATCAAGAAAAATTATGGAAACTGTATTCTTGGCAAACAAGGTTGTAAATCTGGTTGATTGTTTTGAACTATGCTCAACAATTAAAGCCAAAGGTATAGTGAAACATCACAAAAGTATGACGTGTGATACAAAACAAGCATCAAGGTAAACTTTAAAGATCTATTGCTGTTCAATAGTCACAGTATATTGATGGGTATTGAACGTAGAAATTTTTGACACTAAGATGGCGGCTCTAGCCAAAAAAGCGCTACCGAAAAATGCACTAGACAAAGACGTCTGCTACTTTCTAAATACACCTTTTAATACAGCTCGTTACCTTTAGAATATAATTTTTCCTAATTATTAATTTATTTTACTATACATACTTTTGGTTTAATTTTGCATGGTAATTAGGATAGTTCATTATCTTTCTTTTATTTAATATTTTACTTAACTAAGTGATTTACTTATCACAGTAGTTTTTATTAATACAGGGCGTTTGTAAAAAAATCATCTGGTTTTAATTGCATGTAGCTCAATTAATTCTTGTCCCACATTAATATTTGAAACATGAGCTTAAATAGCATGTTTCAAAGTTTTACAATCAGCTGTTCAATAATCAGTCTTGCAATAATCTTAAAACTTAAAAGCAGTGGTCGCGCAAGAGTTCCCTTAGTGGCTAGGGTTAGACAGTACTTCGATCTAAGGCCCCAACAATGCACAAACAGTTCAGGGCGTGAACTTGGCCTTCCTAAATCTACAATGTGGAATATTTTATAAAAATCTTTTAGACTTTTCCAGTCATCTTGTATTAAGTGATGAGGCTATATTTCATTAGAATGGAAAGGTAAACAAACATAATGTGCATATTTGGGCATTTTAGCTTTCACGTGCTTTTGTGGAACATGAGAGGAATACTCCGAAGTGTAATGTTTTCTGCACCGTAACGAAAACCAAAGTTTATGAACCATTTTTCTTTGTGGAAAAACCCGTTACTGGAGTCGCCTATCTTGACATGTTTGAACACTGGCTATTTCCTCAATTGGGAGAAGACTCAGAAGGGTTTGTAGTCCATCAGGACAGGGCTTAACTTAAATGAAAAGCTACATCAGAGGTGGATTGGCAGATATAACTCTAATAGCTATTTGCTCTTCTCAAATGGCCCCCCCGATCTCCTGATCTGAAGGTGTATGTTTTTTTTCCATGGGGCTAAGACAAAGTTTATTTACCACCGATGCATCACATGCTTTAAGAGCTCCAAGGACGAATTCACAATGTCATAGAATCAATCAACCTTGTGATGCTAGCCGGTGTATGGGACAATTTACAGCATAGATTGGAAACTTGCTTGACGGCTAATGAACACCACATTGAGCACTTATAGGGGTGTCTATGAAAAATTTAAGAGATGTGTGTATGTGTTATATATCTGTATTTGTTTAACATTAACATCAATACAATGTTTTAAAACCTTATGATTATCTTATAAACGTGTTGTATTTAGATTAAAAATTAGAAGTTTACTATGTTTTATCCTTGAATTATATTAACTAATTTGGTTTATTTACTAACATTATATTGTAATATCCTGTGTTGTTTTGTATTTCTCGGTTTTGTAACTTACAATTTATATTAAATTAATTGGTTATAATCTGAAAGTTTAACCATACTGTACTTTTGTATTGAAATTAACCATATTATGAATAGTACTTGGTGACTGAGCTTTGCTGGGATAGAATAAGACATGTATTATAAAAGTTAATTAGCAAAATTAAAACATATTTATTACTCAATGAAAACATTTATGTGGTTTAAATAAAACCGATTTAATACACATTAATTAATATAGCCCCGGAAGGGGATCGATCTCACAACCTTCGGCACGTGAAGCCTAAGCATTAGCACTGAGCTATGGCGTCGGCCAAGTCGGGGCTGTCGTCTACGGGTTTTGGCCAACCTCAATCGTTTTAGCTGATCTTATTCTGCATTTAATTATCCATACAGTTACTATTAGCCTATGATCAAGAGATTTTGTTAGAAAAGGAATGAGAATTGAAAAGCAAAAGAGAAATTTAAATTACACCAGTTAATTGGTTTGTTACAGTGGCTTCAAGCAATAGAATGAATACACGTTTTCTATAAAAACACAAACGATTTTGGAAATTCTTTTCTCTGCTTTTATTTTGCACGGTTATTTTACCCTTTTGTTTTTACAAATTGTTTACTAATTTCATAATTTTTCATTTATACATAAAATAAATATGTATGCAAAACCTCTATTTACATATTCAATAACATCTTCAATCAATAACTGTCAAACAGTTACAAACAGATGTTTTGATTTGTATAATTTACATTTGATTCTCCATAAGTGTAGTGTTAATTTTTTAGATTTTAAACTTAATAGTATTACACGAAAACCGGAATTTTCTTGGACATTAGACCTATCTAGAACTTATTTTCTACTTGGAAATTAGTTATTTCCAAAATTTAAAGAAATTCCTTCTAGCCGTTTTCGAGATCCATGTGCAAATATATATTTATATATTTATACAAAATTTTAGCTAGTTACCAGTTTCTTAGTACAATAAATTAAGTTATATTTCCTTAAAAACACCTATGCTTATTTAAGAGTATATAAATGTCAGAATATATTTATTTTTTAATAAGTTTTATGAGAAAATCTGGTTTTAAAAACTCTCTGTGAGCAGAAAATTCATATTACATGTGTAAGAAGAGGTACAAAATGAAAAGTTCTCAGCTCAAGTGTATCTACTGATTGCAGAGTGAATCGATTCAGGCTGAATTTTGAAATAAATTATAATAGAATATTTTTAGCCTGTTTTGACATGGATGTGTCTTAGCTCTGGGGGTGTTAGCAATTTGTTAGATGAAAATTTGAAACATAAGAACAGCTGTTTAGATGAACAGAAAACATTCAGTTTAGACATATCCATGATTAAACCTATTTCCCACAGGGAAGTAAATACAAACATTTGTCTAATTAATTATTAACCTAAATTAGTTTAAACATTTTTTAGTTTTTGAATTTATTTGAATGTTTTAAAAAATTATTTTAAATTTATTAATAACATTTTATGAATTCCACAATTGTTTCGAAGTTCATGAAATCAACACCTTACTCAAGGACTTTCTCTTGTTGCCTTTGATTACGCATCTACTATTTCGGATTCAAGATTTTGTATACTGATGAGGGATTGAACCTTTATTTATAATGAACTAGTGATGATTAGGTTAGCTGATGGTTTTATATGCAATGCAATCCTTATTGAATTTCTACAACAAACCTTAGCTACAAAATTGTTTGATACATTTCTAACTTAACATCTAGATTTTTTGTTGAGCCACTACGAACATGTTGCTTTCGTGCAGAATTCTTTCACAATATCAATAACAAACAAATTACAAAGTTTAGCTGAGTTTGGTGAGTGTTTGCATTATACATGAAGTACTGTATTTGTTCCAGATTTAACAGTCCCCATGCAGGATGAAGACCACAAGGTTGCCAGACCTCCTGGCAACAAGCTGTGGCGACAGTTCCAAGCCCTACATATCAAGCGGTTCCATCACAACCGTAGGAATAAGAAGTCTCTCTTCTCTGAGGTTCAGTCTATAAAATTAGCACTTAATATATAAATTCCTAAATTTTGTTCTATTTATATGATTAAATGCTTACTGGATAGTAAACTTGAAATAGTTATAGAGTGTTTAAGAATTACAGGTTATTAAAAACTATTGTAACCTTAAAAAAGTGCAGGATTCAACTCTCATTGCTTAGTTTCTTAAGACTACACTTTTTTACCTCAAACTTTTTTTAGACCTCTCTTAATTAAAGACATAATTAAACATGAAATATTCCTTAAAAAAGCGAATTCATCCCGTTAAGATAGTATAATTTTTATAAATAGTTTTACAATATTTATCAAGTAAAAAAATTGGCTTCTTGAAAAACTTACTACAAAAAAGATTATTTCTTTTAAATCATTACAACAGATAACATTACCTCTGTAAAACTTAGAAAAAAATGGGTCTAATATCACAACAAACTGATTTTTAAGAGCCAATTACTTTATTCGCAAAAAATCAGTATAAGTAACAAAAATATTCTCCTAAATATTTCATAATGAAAAATGATTGATCACGAGTGCTCTTGTATTGTTTAAGGAGCATTTAAAATAATTATGCAGAGTAGAAGAACAATAATAGCAGTTAAGAGTCTTTCTTTTCATTTCTACATCTAAAAATAATTTAAAGAAATTGACTGTGAAAGAGCTTGACTCAGTGGTCTATGTCAAGTGCTTTTTATTAGAATTTAATATAATATCCATGTGTCTAAATTCCCACGTGTAACATATTTGCTATTCTTGTTTTTGCACAGCTGATAATCCCCGCAGTATTTGTCTGCATCACACTGGTTGTGACGTCCATTCTGCCAGAACTCCGAGAGCGACCTCCTCTACCTCTTTCTCCCTGGCTCTACCCTCCTCCCCGCTACATGTTTCTCTCTCTGGACTCCCCAGACCCTGGGATATCCAGACTCAAACATGAGATACAGGGAAACTACAGCTTAGGAGCTGTTTGTTTACCAGAACACAGGTAACTAAGTCCTGAATCAGCAATAATTATTATATCGATATCAATGCTATCAAGATCCACCAATGCTGTTGACTAACTAGTTTAATAATTAACGTTGAATATATAAACAATTCTCTCCTTTTACTAGGCGTTAAGGATGGGTCGAATCCATCATCCTTCAATGATCCATATTTTGATGACAACATAATAAATAATAATTAATGTTTTTCACCACTGAAACTTTGTTACACAACAATAACAGACGACAAAGAATAAATTACGAATCAGACGGCGGCAGACGATATGGGCAACAAAATGTTTTCGGGATACAATTATACCCGCAAAATGATTATGATTATAACTTACTAATCAGAGAACACACTCTTTATTAAACTATCAACGTTTAAAAATTTCCATTAAATTAGCATCATACTTGTATATTTGCTGTACAGATATGAATAAAGAACAATTGAATTGAATCATGTTAAGCAAATTCATCAACGAATAGACGAGAATGGCACTATGTTGTGAAGGCTACTTGGTATCGTATCGTAGTTCCTGAGTCTGATTCAGAACTATAGTGAATTGTATCGAAATATTGTAACCAATTATTTGTATGAAAACAAAAGTATCAAATGGGCTTATTATTTTTTACAAATAATCTCTTTAACAATTATCATGGAAAATAAATATATATTGCTGTAAAAATTCAGATATTCGTAGTTTTGTTGCCGAAATGTTCATTTTACGGAATAATATAATTAACAGTATTCTGATAATCGCCATCGACAATGACATTCAATATCTTATTGAAGTTTATCAGTAACTGAAATAAGAAGAATTACGAGGTATGTTGCAATCTTGAACCGACCAATGACTTTCTTCCATTATTTTAAAAAGATACGAACTATGTCATTTGTCGTCTGCACTCTTGTGTTTGAGCAAATATATTTCGTATTGACAATGTTATCTGAAACAAAAAGTTTGAGTGTTATTGCTCATTTTTATATGGTCTATCAGTAATTTTGGATATTTATTTAATTATACCGGGTACTTGTTACTTTTGTTTCGGAGCCGGATATCCGATTACTTTGAAATGAAATATTGGTTTTTATTTTATGGCAGGGCAAAGATTGGTTTCCTGATCCGAGTTTCATCAAAACAATGATGACTGTATCTTATTCAACATCGTGACGAGGAAACAGACATAATTTTTATTTTGGCATTTGGCAGGGGCAGAACAACAAACGCTTGGAATCGAAGAATCAAATCGACTTTCGGGATCATTTTCGATTCCGATTCCAATCCTGAGAATCGGTGGAATCAAGAATCAATGTTTGGAATCGACCCAACCCTACAAGGAATTTAATAGTTTATTAAATTCTGCCTTATCTATACCTCTTAATAAAACAATGAAAATATCTTTCTTTTTGAAAGAAAAAAAACAAAGAAAACAAAAAGAAACAGAAAACATTTATAGCAAAATTTTAAACATTATTTTTATTTTTAATGCTTTATTTTAAAACATTTTTAATTTTTATTTGTTATTTTTGATATTACCTAAATTGTAGTCTTTATTTAGTGATGAAACTATAAATTAATTGATGTGTTACACAGCAATATTATTATTGTAGAGCTGAGTTCTGCAGAGCACCCACCGCTCCCCCTCCCCCTCGGAACATCTCTGTGTTCGGCCCACATTGCTCTTGTGACAGTGGTGCTCAGGTCTGTCCATCAGCTGCAGGGAAACCTGAACCTCCGTCTTTCACTGTGAGTTAATTGTGAATATTTGAACAAATATAATGGACCTGCAGGTCCAGGGCCAGGTTGGTGAGAAATGGTTCAATACTTTTAAACTATCTTCTACAACAGTCATTGAATGACCTCGTTCCATCCTAAAGAGACTTGATACTTTTTGTTTATCTGTACTTACACTTCATTACTAGCAGGCAACTACAAATAATTAGCTGGTAGCAGTAAAGTAAAAACATAAAGTTGGCATTCCGTTCATAATATAAAGCTGTCTTTAATAAAGAAACTATTCATAACTTGTTCCAAGCATTATGTATTGTTCAAATCAACTATGCATAAGTATATATTTTTTGTTTTACCATTAAATTTCAAGCAAATTTGCTTTTTTATTATTTTTTTCACATATGTTATGTATGTAATATAAAGTAAACATAAACGAAAAAGGTTCATATATATATATATATTTATTTATTTGTTCATGAAAATGCTAAATATTTATAATTTACATACTGTTTTAACATTTCTTCATTCTTCATAGTACTGAACAAAATACAGTGCAACTCGGTTATTGCGGCCTCTGCCATAACGTCATTTATTTTTAGGTCCCGCCAAACTGTAGGTATTTACATAGAAAAAAACCTCTGATATATCGTCAGTAAATTCTAAAACCTCGTATATAACGTCAAGAAAATCGGGCCGAGATGAAGGCAACATATAGCTTAATAGAGAAAGTTCGGTCGGTGATGCAACGTGAGGGCTGCGGCTATTGTTTAGCTACATTCTATTTTTAGAAACGGCATTTTATAGCTGTCTTACCGCTAACCACCCCAACCCCCTCCCCTACCCTATATCCGCTGTCGCCGGTCATCAAGGTCAGTGTCAGTGACTCACGTCGCATCAAAGCACTGTGATGCCGTTCGTACATACCTACAGTTCGTGCATCTATCGTTAGTTCAGTGTACGTCTTTTACAGTTTGTTTTTGCTTATTTTAATTTACGAATACAGTATTGAAAAATAATGGCAAGTGTTAAGAGAAAGGTTTAATCAAACCAACAGTTAAATTCACCAAGCCGAACTTCATTGCAATATTTTCAAATTCGATTTTTTATATAGTAGAGTAGTTCAGTCAGTCATAAACATAAACTTTTATGTGTATTTCAAATTACCTTCATTAAATGTCGTAATTTCATGTAAAAAATGTGTTTCCCTAATTTTCCTCAGTTTTAAATTAAAATTATGTAACCTCTTTTATAGCGTCACTCTGATATAGCGTCATTAATTGTGTGGTCCCTTCACTGACGTTATAACCAAGTTCCACTGTATATATATATCTTAACTTCTAGAATTAATAAAGATTTATTTTAAAGGCTTGCAAATCCCTAAAAACTTGGTGACACCGAAAAAAATATATTGGACACTTCTAGGATTAAAGCGATACATTTGTTGACAAAGTACAAAATCAATGCCTGGAATCGTTGGAATCGGAATCGAAAAAAATTGGAATCTACCCATCCTTATAAAAAAGTCTGGCCTGTAAAACACTAAAAACCCACATTAGTTGCACTGATGTTGAATAGAGTTAGGGAGGAGACGATAATCTTAAATGGAGAGATGAGCAATAAGTGAACTGTATTCCTGTTGGATGGTAATGAAATTAGAGAAATGGCGTGCCAGGGACGTCGTCATTATGAGACAGTGGGATACGCATATTGACATGCATTGTTGTTAACACTCACAAACTGGAATGAATGAATAATTCACCATTGTTCCATTGGGTGTTTGGAATGAGTTAGAGGAACCCCATAGACCTTGGCCCCATGGGCTGTCAGTGTCTTGAAGACTCCAGGGCGTCTCTTGAACCTGGCGGCCACATCCGATGTCTTTGAGGTGATGAGGGGTGTGCTGGAAGAATATGTGTGCGCACAACTGGGAATCACTGATCACAAGGGGGTGAAGAGTCACCAGGAGGGTTAGAGAGGATGAAGCACTAATAAGGACCCAAGTCCTTATTAGTGCTTCATTGATGCCAACATCACTTTCAGAAGAAATACCGAGGAACGGCGAGCCGGCGACAACGCAGTTTTTGAGCAAATAGGAGCAAAAATGCTTACAATTTTGCTAATAACTTTAGCACAAATAGCTTGAGAGAGGGTTGCACTGTGGCTGTTAAGAGAAGGATATTAAAAGAGTTTATGAGGAATAACGGGACCCAGCTGAATCGCACATTAAGCCCAGAGTGTTTAGAAGGGGACTGAAATCAGATGGGAGTGGGGAGACAGGCGCCGCATGCATATTATGCCTTATGGGATTATCTCATTTTAAAAAAGATATAAATCACACCACATTTTTTGGTAATCAGATCGAAGCGTCAGCCCCACCACTCTGTTGTGTATGTATGTAAATATTACATCTGTGTGTCTGTGCGTGCGTGTCTGCATGCGTGCGTGTGTGTACAGTATGTGAACACTATCCGAACTGATTTGAATCTCAGATTATTCTATTACTATTACTCTATTCTAACTCTATTTATACGAAGACAGTTTGGTATTAAAATTATTCTTTAAAAAAATCCTAATGTCTCTCGTTGTTAATAAACAATAATTGAAAGATAATTGAAATGCTTAAATACTAAACAGATGAATTTTTATTTTGTTTCCAGATTGCTTCAGACGATACAATGTATGATTTAACGGGATCTAATATCTCAGATTGGATTTTAAAAACTCAAAAGCGATATGGCCGTAAAAGGTAAGGAGAAAATGTTGAAAAATGTAATAAAAATAAATTTAAGTTAACATGTTTTTTTATATTTAAAAACATTCACAAAAGCATGGTAACTAAGGGAAGCAAAAAAAAAAACATAAACATTAATTAGAAATTAATTTCAAATCATTGGCTTCTCAGAATTTCTTTACAATATCTCTCCTTGCTGACATGCTAACCAATCTGAGGTTTCTCAAATTAAAATTCTATCTTATATTATTCCAGATCTTGAATTGTGATTTGTTTTTAACTGGGCAAAAAATTTTGCCTCAACACAATAGATACTATCTATCGTTAATAAATTATGTCGGAATAACTTACTTGCTACTTAATGAATGAGTGCCATTAACTCTTGGAAAGCATATTAAGAGATCAAAAATTACGTCGGATCAGCAGTCAATTATGAACAAAGTAGTTTCTTATGTTTGAATAATTTTTTACCAATTTTATTTCAACTAGAGTTCTTAATCCCGAGATTCAGGATCCCAGTCACTTTTAGGTACCTATCAATCCCGGGATTAGAGTATCTGAATCCCGGGATTAACAAGCTTTCGAAAACCCATTATTTTACAATTTTTTCGTGATATGAATGTTTAAACTACTGCAAAAGTCGTCTTTTTCAAACACTGTAAACATTTTAAATGTCGTCATTAATGTTTGAATATAATAATAA
Source organism: Nephotettix cincticeps (assembly GCA_023375725.1). Lineage (NCBI taxonomy): Eukaryota > Metazoa > Arthropoda > Insecta > Hemiptera > Cicadellidae > Nephotettix > Nephotettix cincticeps. Next base: position 44,689,385 of record CM041786.1, on the reverse strand, counting down.
ATAATGAGTTTGTATTTGTTTTATTGTGTCCTTTTAAACAGGTATTTACTAATTTACCTTTCTCAAAGTTAAAATTTTCCTTTAAAGCGAGGCATAATTCAACTATAACCACTTATTCCTGGAATAAAATGATACAGTGCGGAGTAGTTTCCTTATTGCTCCAAACTTCCATTGCAGAGGTATCCACAACCCCACCGGTGGCTTTATTTTGATATTTTTACTTTCTCCCCTTGTGAACTTCCTAGTATATGGAGAAAGTATTGTTTTCATCAAAATTTTCGACTTCGAGTTGAGAGTGTATATATCTGTTTTAGGGTCCCCTGAATCCAAAAAAGTGGGTTTTGACATTATGTCTATCTGTCCGTGTGTGTGTGTGTGTGTCTGGATGTGTACAGAGCCACAGCCTACCCCATTGGTCTGATTTAGATGAAATTTGGCATTTATATGTATATTCACCTTATCTTCAGGCATTTTTTAATTTTTTTAATTTTTAAGGGTAGCTCACCCCTTAAAAACGTGAAAAATCTAAATTTCTCAAAAACAGCTGTAACGATTTTGATTCAAATTTTATAGATTGTAGTGCACAAAGTATCAAATAATTTGACACCACCCTCATGTCTGTAAAAATTATGGTTAAAAAAAAATGGGCTTTTAAATGTCAAAAAAATCAATTTTTTTAATTTTCAGCGAAAACAATAAAAGTAAAGTATAACTTGATTGGCACTATTGAAACCAGCATAAAAAACTATACAAATTTGTATTTTAATTATTTGTCTACAACAAACGGTTTCAGAGAAAAGTTAAATTTATTGTCCATGATAAACGCAGTACGATGTCTGAAAGCGCCCAATGTTATACTTATGGAGTATAAAAAAAAAAAATCAATTTCTTCCTTATTTTCCAACTGTTTTCCATGAAACTTGGTATGAAGCGTAAGGTCAAATCACCCAACAAAAACAACTCAAAAAAAAGCTTGGTACAAGCGGGGGAGGGGCTTCTCTCATACTATTCGGACGGTTAATTTAACTTTGTCTCTCCTTTTTTTACTTTCAGAAATGGGATGATTACGAGGGGGTACCCAAATGTAACCGGAATTACACTGCCAAAGCCGTGGCTTATGTAGTACACATGTCTGCCGCTATGTGCGTGTAGCGCAGCTCATTGCCGCTAGAGTCATCGCTGTGGGTGGACGTGTTCGTCAGCAGTGAGTTTTTTTAGTGAACACTGTTTCGCCATTTCCTCGTTTTTTCGTTTTGGCAGAAATAAATGAACAGCGTGCTCTGAATTTTTGTTTCTTGTTAGGGAAAGGTGCTGCAGATGCCAGTGTAATGTTAAAAACTGCGTACAAAGATGAAGCTTTGGGTAGAAACCCAAGTACCTACGAGTTGTTTTCACGTTTTAAAAATGGTGAAATGTCGATTGTTGAAAACCCCTGTGAAGGACGTCCGTCGACTGCCGAAACTGACGAAAAAACCTTTTTGGCCGAAAACCTTTTTTTGGATGACGTTTTCCATTGGCTGGACTGTTGCTTGGTTCCAGGATCGTAACCATAATACCATAATTCGTGACCAATAATGGTCTTAGAAAAAAATCTGGATCAATTTGCAGGTGTTCTTTCATTGCTCGACAACATTCCACTCGACGTTCCTTTTGATGGTCCGTCAAAACTGGACAGCACAAACTTGGCAGCCACTCTTGTCATTTTCAAATCTTCACTCAAAATTTGCTGGACAGAGCCCCAACTAATTCCAGATATTCCAGATAGCTCGTTAAAGGTCCGTCGTCAGTCTTCATGCACGAGCTCACAAATCTTCTCAACATTTTCATCAGTTTCGGCAGTCGACGGACGTCCATCATGGGGTTTTTCAAAAATTGACATTTCGCCTTTTTTAAAACGTGAAAACAACTCATACTTGAATTTTACCCAAAGATTCAACTTTGTAAGCCGTTTTAAACATCATAATGGCATCTGCAGCATCTTTCCCTAACAAAAAACAAAACTTCAGAGTGCGCTTCTCATTTACATACGCCAAAACAAAAAAACGAGGAAATGGCAAAACAATATTCACTAAAAAATTTACTGCAGACGAACACGTCCACCCACGGCGACGGCACTAGCGGCAATGAACTCCAGATGAGCTGCGCTACACACACGTAGCGCAGACGTACTAGATAGGCCACGGCTTTGGCAGCGTAATTCCGGTTACTTTGAGGTACCCCCTCATATTTTTGAAACAATCAATTATTAAATGATACTTAGATAAGAAGAAAATTATAGTTTTATTACAGATTGTCTTTTTTAAATTTACTTAAGGGAGAAAGTATGTGTCAGTCCACTGACACCGTTTATTTTACTTCATGATGTTCAACTAATCATCAACATTTTTAGTTGCTATTGGGCTTTCGTTTAGCATAGTTACAGCCTATATATAGTTATAGTGTCTGACCTTATTTTATCTTCTAAGCAAACACGTTTTTAAAGCGCTGGTGAATACAATGAACCTAAAATAATTATGCAAAACTAAAATTCACTATAGCTTTTTTTTTATTTGTGCTAAAATGAGTAGTTAATTGAAGTAAATACAAAAGAGCATAATGAAAAATAATGTCTATCTTTCCCAGAATTTTAGGCGCGTGCGTCAGGTACGGTCGAAAAGTGCACTACAGACAATGGTCAGCTATCAATCATCTGATATATGATAAGCCTTCAATATTACTGTTTAAATTTCCTAAAGCTACAAGATTTTACGATTTTATAAGACGAAACTGTTGATAGTTTACAACTTAAAAATAAAAAAACTCTTTTATGGGTGTCTTCAACAAACAAAAAATTATAGATTTATAAAAACGGTTATCCCGGGACTTATCCCGGGATTGGCTTTATTCGATTCCAAAAATCCCAGGATTGAAATTTAGATTTGGGATTGAGATCCCTAATTACAACATAAAATAATTATATCAGTTAAGGCTGGTCATATACCTGGAGAGCAAACCTTTGGAAGCAGATGTCAAAATGGGAGAGTCCCACGAGAAATGACTCGTGGGATATTTTCTTTGGGATATTTTCCGAAACTTTGAAATATTGAATAGAAGCATAGGTTGTTACATATCTCAAACTAATGGTATTTTTTAGCAGAGTACAATTTAGCAAATCTGACTTCAAAAGGGCGACCGAGTCAGAAATGGCAGACATTTAAAGATGGCTTGAATTTAAAATCTTTAGGCACTGACAAGTTTTGAATATATTTAGTCATTCAAGCTACAAGTATAAAATGTTGCAAATATTTTTTGTAATTTAAATATTACAATTTAATTAATTATAATAACATACAACCAGATAATAATGTAATGAACATAAATATAAATTAAACACACTGCCTTCAACGTATATACAGTACATAGAATAGCTGTGTTCACAATGGATCTAAACTTGTGGAGACGACAGGTTGAACTGAAACATTAACCCTCCAACGGTTCACTATTGGACCCCTTGAGGTTGACCCTTTTTGGCACTTTTGCGGACTTTTATTAAAAAATTCACATAAAATACTAAAAAAAATAGTAACTATAACATCTTATATACCATTTTAATCTACATTAAATTGTCTGTAATAAAATAATAATATGTTTTATTTTTGTTTTGGTTTTGATTGGTGTATCCACTTGATATTGATAAAAAAAATCTCAAAGTTCGCTCCCCCACAAAGCACAGAAAATAAAAACCAGTCATAAATTGAATTTAGCAAAGTTTTTCAAAATTTCATAAGGAAAAGAAAAATATATATTTTACACATTTAAGTCACTGCTTTTTATTTTAAAATTGTGAAATTAACATCAGAATAACACCATACAAACGCGACGAGAACGTGTAACACAACCATTGTAAACAAAGCGACATAACCACGCAACAGAAGGCAGATAATTTAACTCGTACAGAACTCTGACGCAAAGAGTAAGCCACACAAGACAGACATTGGTGAAAAGCATATAACCTGTAGAGTACAACGATACTATATTCAATGTAGTTTTAACTGGAAATTTATTTGCAACATTTCTTTTTGTAAAAGCTTACCTACCGTTGATTTATTGACGGTAAACCTTCGACGACTGGGCAGTGGCGTCAATTAGTCAACGGTAAACCTTTTGAGGGTTAAAATTCAGCTTAAGTGAGGTTTCAGCTCATTTGTAGGCAATTGTTGCCTTCAGTTAGAACAGAATGCAACAGTTCAATCAGTCAATCAATTTGACACGCCAAACTGGATGTGTCACCCTTTACAATTCAATTGAAATGTGTTGAATGGACTTTGGGTTATCAATGGAATACCCCATATATCCTATATTTTTCCTATATTTTTTAAATATTTAGTTAAATAATTAATTTATAGTCATAGCTATTAGAAACAGCAATGTACTTCATAGTGTTTAACTATTTCAGGAAATTATTTGGAAAAATCGTTATTGTTAGTAATCATTCAGTCGTAAAAATGTTATCTACAACTCAATGATGACATAATGTTTGTAGGATTGGAGGATTCAGCTTAGGTGTAGAGTCACCAGTTCCCAACTGGAACTTAACCTTGATGATTCAGCGACTTGGACGAGCCGTTAACCAGACAGGGCTGTTGTGGGGCCCTCTGGCAGGGGCAGTTGTTGGGTCCTCCAACTCTACCTACAGCAGTACAACAGAGCAGAGGCATGTCATGGTAAGTGTAGAAACAGGGTTGATGTAAGGCCCTCTTGCGGGGGCAGGTGGCTCATCCAGCTCTGCTAACAGCAGTACAACGCAGCAGAGCTATGTCATGGTAGGTGAACAGAAACAGTATTCATCAAATATCAAAATAAATCAGTTAACACTAGGGGTGTGCGAGCCTAGAATTTTAAGTTTGAGCCGTGGTTTTTAAAAAATTCCCGAGCTCAAGCTTTTTCAAACCTTCACCTGATCTGAATAGGAGTGTGTGATGGAGCAAAAGATTTTTGATTTAATAAAACGATGGGATTCAAAGAATTCTGATCCGAATCAATACAACGCGACAAAATTTCCTGATATACAAAAATCGTATAACTGAAGATAATAAAAAACCTTGAAATCAAAACTAAAAAATATATTAGACTATTCACCAAATTGTACATTTCATTATTTAGTTTGATCATTTTTAGTTGGATAACTTTCAAATTCCAAAGATTTTTTAAAATGAATTTTATCTATGTATAAATCAAAAAGTTCATCAAAGTTCGCTAAAAAAATTAGACATGCTTGCTACAAGAGTAAAATGGAAATTTTTTTAATAACTCAGAATTTTTATAGGTAGCTTGAAAAGACCTAAAATGAAACCAAGACTCATTAACAAAAATCATGTATGACTGCAAATAGTAAAAATATGTATCTATTATTAACCACTCAACTAAACAACAAACTGTTTTAACCATTGTATACCAAAAAATATATCTCTATTTTAAAAATGTTTATCAAATCTCAAACCTCTTGGGTATAGGGCATATATTTAATATATATATTTAATATAAATATAATACATATATTTAAAACGTCATGAAATAAGAAACATACCCACTACGTCTAGATAGCATTGAATATTATTGTGGTCAAAATTATAAATAAAAATTTCAAAGAGTAATAAAATAGAAAATATAAAAACAAAAGCAAGTTAAACAGTTAGGCCCTTATTTAGAAAATCTAATTTTGGTATCATTTCAAATGGTTACATACAACCTTTAAAAATTAAATTAGTTAGTTATTATATATTTAGTTAGTTACAATATTTATTTAAAACTAAAACTATTCAATTATTACTCTTTATACTTACTTTATCTTCTCTGATTAGTTATTATTAAAGAGAAAACATAAAACCCCACTGCCGCTATTGTCTGTCCAAGTCCCCTCATCTCTTATCACTAACAGCTTACACTCAGTTTAACTGAGAATTGGTTTAGCTGCAAATCGCAAATTTAATCTTTTCATTTATGATTCGTCATACTGATGAGACATTTAATATAATATATGCCCATTGTAATGAACAATTTAAAATAATTCGTCATATAGGCCTACTCAAGGTTTATTTTTTGGAATAAATATTGTTAAATCTATGAATCCACTTTTACTCTATAAGGAAGGCAATAGAACCTGTCAGTTGATGACGAAAAGTAGCTATTATTAAAACTAAACTATTAACTAACTATTATTTAATTCAATACTATTCAATTTTGATTATTAGTATTTTTCTTTGAATGTACTTACAAAGAATACTAAAACTAGTTTGAATGAGGAAAAATAATCAATTGTAGAATATATTAAATTAAACATTGGTCTACTTTTTCTATATGCAATAAGTGTCTGATTGCACTACTCCTTTTACGCGTACTCTGTATTCATCTGGAAGTACTGGTATATGATAATTTTGAGTCAGCAGCGCTACAGCTGGTTTCTTGGTTGAGTTTAATCTAATTGAGAACAATGGCATCTGTTTCGATTCTTATTGTTACATCTCAAAATAAGTAACAACATTACTTCTTCCTTCTATCTGAATTCATCACGCTCACAGATGTAAAAACAACTGTATGGACAGAGTTATTGAAAATTACACTGTAAATTAGGAGTGTTTTTACTTGACAAAAGCTCGGCTCAAATTTTGAGCTTTTCAAAACGCCTCGAGCTTAGTCGAGCTTTAAAAAGCTCGATGATTCGAGCCTTCGCATAAACCTAGTTAACACATTCACTGCAGCTGGCACCGATCAGTGGTGGGCTGAACACTGTTCGAGTACGGCCATCACTGATCGGTGACATAAAGCATTACTATTCGGAAATCCTCATCTCTTCACCAGTGTTGCAGGAAGGAATAAGTTGTCTGTTTCCAGGTAGGGGGTATATGTGATTTTTTTGTCACCATAAATTTAAAAAAGTAATAAAATTGTTGACACATCATTAAATCAAATGCAACATTTTTTCTGCATCCTAGTGATCTATACGGTACTTCCGCAGCAAATGTATTTAACATCTACTTTAACATTCTGTATTTTTGTGGACAGGTTTGGTTTTTCAATAAGGCGTGGGCATCATCAGTCAGCTATATGAACGCTATGAACAACGTAGTGTTGAGGGCATCATTGTCTAAACACCAAATCCAGGCTCAGTACAGTATCAACACCATCAATCATCCAATGAATTTTACACGGAAACAGCTTGGAATAGAGATTATGTGAGTTGAACAACTTTCATAATAATAATTAATTAAGGCTTTTGATGAGCTCTTGAAATTTTGTGAAATACCTCAAAAACAAACACTAACTACTCATATACCTAGAAAATTTGAAGAAAATTTATTAACAGTATCGTATCACTTATTTACACTGTCGACAGGTTAAGAAAAGCAAGAAAAGTACTAAAATGTTAATTTAGCTCTCAGGATATAGAAATTCAAGTATAAAATCATCATCATTCTTGAACATCATCAATCCAGATATACCTCACATTGTTCATCATTTTAGAACAAGTCCATCTCAATTAGGGGTGTGCAAGTCTGGAATTTTAAGTTCAAGCCGAGCTTTTTCAAACCTTGACCTGATCTGAAGAGGGGTGTGTGATGTGGCAAAAAAATTTTGATTTTTGATACAACGATGCAATTTAAAGAATTCCGATTCAAATCAATACAACATGACAAAATTTCTTGTCAGACAAAAATCATATAACTAAAGATAATAAAAAACCTCAAAATTAAAGCTAAAAATATATTAGACTATTAACAAAATTGTACTGTTCGTAATTTAGTTTAATAACTTTCAAGTTCCAAATGTCTTTTTAAATTAATTTTATCTATGTATATTATATCAACAAAATAAAGTTCGCTAAAAAAAGTGAGTCATACTTGTTACAAGAGTAAAATGGAAAGATTTTTAATAACTTGGAATTTTTATAGTTAGCTTGTTAAGTCTTATTGAAACCAAGAACAATTAAAAAAATATTATACGACTGTAAACTGTTTTAACTATTGTATAACAAAAAATATATCTCTATTTTTAAAATGTTGATCAAATCTCAAACCTCTTGTGTATAGGTCAAAAAATATATATGAGGTTTACCAAGAACAATTAAAAAAATATTATACGACTGTAAACTGTTTTAACTATTGTATAACAAAAAATATATCTCTATTTTTAAAATGTTGATCAAATCTCAAACCTCTTGTGTATAGGTCAAAAAATATATATATAGGTTTACATAAATATATATTAGGTTTATATAGGTTATATATATATATATAAAGGTATAGGTTTATATATACATACAGTAAACCCTCTCATATCCGGACTAATGTGGCGACGGCCGATCCGGATAGCAAAAAATCCGGATATGAGAGGGGAATAAAACATCCGGATATTAAATATAAAAACATAATTTTGGTTATAATACTAACACTTTAATAATATCAAAACTCAAAAAATTACGTAATACAGTACAAAGCTGTACAGTACTAGAGTAATACAGTGGAACTTGGCACATTTATTGACGCTATATCAGAGTGACACTATAAAAGAGGTTACATAATTTTAATTTAAAACCGAGGAAAGATAGAGAAACACATTTCTTACATGAAATTAAGACATTTAATGAAGGTAATTTGAAATACACATAAAAGTTTATGTTTATGACTGACTGAATTAGTCTATACTATATAAAAAATCAAATTTGAAAATATTGCAATGAAGTTCGGCATGGTAAATTTAACTGTTGGTTCGATTTTAAAAAACAAGCCGGAACACACGTCTGCTATCTTACGTCCCTCCTCACACGCTCTTATAACTCACACCTTTTATTCGGCAAAATGTTTCTCTTAACACTTGCCATTATTTTTCAATACTGTATTCGTAAATTAATATAACGAAAAACAAACTGTAAAAGACGTACACTGAACTAACGATAGATGCACGAACTGTAGGTACGTACAAACGGCATCACAGTGCTATGACGCGACGTGAGTCACTGACACTGACCTTGATGACGGCAACAGCGGATATAGGGTTGGGGGGGTTGGGGTGGTTAGCGGTAAGATAGCAATAAAATGCCGTTTCTAAAAATAGAATGTAGCTAAACAATAGCTGCAGCCCTCACGTTGTACCACCGACCGAACTTTCTCTATTTAGCTATATGTTGCCTTCATCTCGGCCCGATTTTCTTGACGTTATATACGAGGTTTTAGAATTTACTGACGATATATCCGAGGTTTGACCTATGTAAATACCTATAGTTTGGCGGGACCTAAAAATGAATGACATTATATCCGAGTTAAAGCCGAGGCCGCAATAACCAAGTTGCATTGTACAATTTTTCCTCCATCATAATGAAAACTCGTTTCCTTTTTCCGGCCATAATACCTTATTCCTACCCGAAACTAAAACGAACCATTACAAGAAAGGCTAGGTCACTGAAGCAAAACAAAGGCGACACTGACCACGGAGGCAGGTGTCACTACAGTACACGTGATGCGTTGGCTTGGCTATTGGGGTGGGTAGGAACAGGTGGGGTGGGGAAGTTAATTGTTTAGTAGGTCAGAGATCTTGCACCAGATAGCACAGAATACAGACAGTAGGGCTAGAGACTCAGGCCCTTGAGACTAGGGTGACTCAAAGGTTCCCTTCTCCGCTTTTGAACATTACCGCTGTCCACATGGCTTCAACCCTGCGTGCAGCGACCAGCGCGCTACTAAAAAGCCTACAAATATCGTTCGGGACTACTGGTTTAACAAACATTGACCTCATAGAGTAATTTTAAATTTTTGAATTCTTTCAAAATCATGTCCGGATATCGGGGGGTCCAGATATGAGAGGGTATATATATATATATATTTATTTATTTATTTAAAACATTGGGAAATAAGATACACACAAGCTATTCCTAGATAGAATTGATTATTATTTTGGTCAAAACTATATATAACAATTTTAAGAGTAATAAAATATAAAATATAAAAACAGATACATGTTAAACTGTTAGGACCTATTTAAAAATTAAATTTTGGTATCATTTCAAATAGTTAGTTTTTAATCTAAATCATATTTATAAATAAAAATAATGTACAACTTTTAAAAATTTAATTAGTAACAGCTACAATATTTACTTAAAATATTCAATCATTACTCTTTATTTCTTACCTACTCTATCCCCTCTGATTAATGATTATCACTGCTGCATGCTATCGCAGTGTTGTTTGTAGTGAATGTGCTCCCTAAGTGAGGCTCATCACGTTTCAGAAGTACCAGTGGAGTGTCGCTGCTGCATCCCATCGCAGTGTTGTTTGTAGTGAATGTGGTCCCTAAGTGAGGCTCATAATGTTTCAGAAGCACCAGTGGAGTGTCGCTGCTGCATGCTATCGCAGTGTTGTTTGTAGTCAATATGCTCCCTAAGTGTGGCTCGTCATGTTTCAGAAGCACCAGTGGAGTGTCGCTGCTGCATGCTATCGCAGTGTTGTTTGTAGTTAATATGCTCCCTGAGTGAGGCTCATCATGTTTCAGAAGCACCAGTGGAGTGTCGCTGTTGCATGCTATCGCAGTGTTCTTTGTAGTGAATGTGCTCCCTGAGTTGGCTCATCATGTTTCAGAAGCACCAGTGGAGTGTCGCTGTTGCATGCTATCGCAGTGTTCTTTGTAGTGAATGTGCTCCCTGAGTTGGCTCATCATGTTTCAGAAGCACCAGTGGAGTGTCGCTGCTGCATGCTATCGCAGTGTTGTTTGTAGTGAATGTGGTCCCTAAGTGAGGCTCATAATGTTTCAGAAGCACCAGTGGAGTGTCGCTGCTGCATGCTATCGCAGTGTTGTTTGTAGTCAATATGCTCCCTAAGTGTGGCTCGTCATGTTTCAGAAGCACCAGTGGAGTGTCGCTGCTGCATGCTATCGCAGTGTTGTTTGTAGTTAATATGCTCCCTGAGTGAGGCTCATCATGTTTCAGAAGCACCAGTGGAGTGTCGCTGCTGCATGCTATCGCAGTGTTGTTTGTAGTGAATGTGTTACTTGAGTGAGGCTCATCATGTTTCAGAAGCACCAGTGGAGTGTCTCTGCTGCATGCTATCGCAGTTTTGTTTGTAGTGAATGTGCTCCCTAAGTGTGGCTCATCATGTTTCAGAAGCACCAGTGGAGTGTCGCTCCTGCATGCCATCGCAGTGTTGTTTGTAGTGAATGTGCTCTCTATGTGAGGCTCATCATGTTTCCGAAGCACCAGTGGAGTGTCGCTGCTGCATGCTATCGCAGTGTTGTTTGTAGTCAATATGCTCCCTGAGTGAGGCTCATCATGTTTCAGAAGCACCAGTGGAGTGTCGCTCCTGCATGCCATCGCAGTGTTGTTTGTAGTGAATGTGCTCCCTAAGTGTGGCTCATCATGTTTCAGAAGTACCAGTGGAGTGTCGCTGCTGCATGCCATCGCAGTGTTGTTTGTAGTGATCGTGCTGCCTAAGTGTGGCTCATCATGTTTCAGAAGCACTAGTGGAGTGTCGCTGCTGCATGCTATCGCAGTTTTCTTTGTAGTGAATGTGCTCCCTGAGTTGGCTCATCATGTTTCAGAAGCACCAGTGGAGTGTCGCTCCTGCATGCCATCGCAGTGTTGTTTGTAGTGAATGTGCTCTCTATGTGAGGCTTATTAAGTTCCAGAAGCACCAGTGGAGTGTCGCTGCTGCATGCCATCGCAGTGGTGTTTGTAGTGATCGTGCTCCCTGAGTTGGCTCATCATGTTTCAGAAGTACCAGTGGAGTGTCGCTGCTGCATGCTGTCGCAGTGTTGTTTGTAGTGGATGTGCTCCCTAAGTGTGGCTCATCATGTTTCAGAAGCACCAGTGGAGTGTCTTTCCTGCATGCCATCGCAGTGTTGTTTGTAGTGAATGTGCTCCCTAAGTGTGGCTCATCATGTTTCAGAAGCAACAGTGGAGTGTCGCTGCTGCATGCTATCGCAGTGTTGTTTCTAGTGAATGTGCTCCCTAAGTGAGGCTCATAATGTTTCAGAAGCACCAGTGGAGTTTCAGCTGCATGCTATTGCAGTGTTATTTGTAGTGAATGTGCTCCCTGAGTGAGGCTCATCATGTTTCAGAAGCACCAGTGGAGTGTCGCTCCTGCATGCCATCGCAGTGTTATTTGTAGTGAATGTGCTCCCTGAGTGAGGCTCACCATGTTCCAGAAGCACCAGTGGAGTGTCGCTGCTGTATGCTATCGCAGTGTTGTTTGTAGTGAATGTGCTCCCTGAGTGAGGCTCACCATGTTCCAGAAGCACCAGTGGAGTGTCGCTGCTGTATGCTATCACAGTGTTGTTTGTAGTGAATTTGCTCCCTGAGTGAGGCTCATCATGTTTCAGAAGCACCAGTGGAGTGTCGCTGCTGCATGCCATCGCAGTGTTGTTTGTAGTGAATGTGCTCCCTGAGTGAGGCTCATCATGTTCCAGAAGTACCAGTGGAGTGTCGCTGCTGCATGCCATCGCAGTGTTGTTTGTAGTGATCGTGCTCCCTGAGTTGGCTCATCATGTTTCAGAAGCACCAGTGGAGTGTCTCTGCTGCATGCTATCGCAGTGTTGTTTGTAGTGAATGTGCTCCCTAAGTGTGGCTCATCATGTTTCAGAAGCACCAGTGGAGTGTCGCTGCTGCATGCTATCGCAGTGTTGTTTGTAGTTAATATGCTCCCTGAGTGAGGCTCATCATGTTTCAGAAGCACCAGTGGAGTGTCGCTGCTGCATGCTATCGCAGTTTTGTTTGTAGTGAATGTGTTCCCTAAGTGAGGCTCATTATGTTCCAGAAGCACCAGTGGAATGTCTCTGCTGCATGCTGTCGCAGTGTTGTTTGTAGTGAATGTGCTCCCTAAATAAGGCTCATCATGTTTCAGAAGCACCAGTGGAGTGTCGCTGCTGCATGCTATAGCAGTGTTGTTTGCGCTCAGTTTTGTACCAGCATCGTTCACTCTGTACCTTATAGAAGAGAGAGTCACAAACTCCAAACATCTACAGATGGTGTCGGGTGTCAACAGGCTGGTCTACTGGGTGCAAGCTTACTCCTGGGACTTGGTATTATGAGTTATGAGACTATTACGATAATGATGTGGCCATAGAACGATAATTACTTGTTATGCAGTAACACTTGTTGTATTGCAGTCTATCCATCTACATCTGTCATGTTGTACTATCAAACTACCATTTAATATTATGAGTTTTTAACCAGCTTTGATATCTTTACTACTTACTTAATTAGTATAAAATATAAGATCAATACATATAAAACATGAAACAAAGTTACTTTGATTGCATTATAGAATACACTTATTCAATTGTAATGTAACATCAGATTTTGGTACCAGTTTCTTTTCCTCATGACAATTTATGCAGCTAGGTTAACCGCGTCACCAAGTAGTTTGTATTCCCAAATGTTTCGCCCTTGCTGTGAAGTGGAATCCTCAGTGGCTAGGCTGAGACTAAAGGTTGTTTGTCTAAGCATAGGCAGGCGGAAGGGTCAACTACATTGGGGCTATTGCTTCCTTTGCACATGATTCCTGTTTAGTAAACACGTTTTCGATATGTGCTATTTCCATATTGCTACAAAATCACCACTGGCCATTTGTTGTTTGGCTCTTCAGGCAAGACGGACGTCCCTATCTTTGCCATGTTAATTTTAGCATAGGGATTTGTATTTATTTACTGAAAAACTATTTGAAATAAATGCTTGAAATTTATTATACATAAACTTAGCGCCTTTATCTGCAGCCCCTACCACTTTGAAAGCTTTATCTAAATACCCAGAAAAATAATTTTTTGTCATAAAATGTTTTTGCTTGTTTTATTTAGTGATATTTATTTTACTCCAAAATCCTTTACTGATTACTTACAAAGTGTTAGGGTAGTTTGCATAAGTGGTAAAAATTTTAAGTAATATGAGTAATGTAAAGTTCGTGAGAAAACCGATTTTTCTTACTTTAATTAGTTAATTTCCCGAAAATGACCAGAAAAAGTAAGGAAAATTGGTATTTTTTTAGAAATCGCTGTTCCTACTCACTTGAAACTTCTACAACTTATACAAAATATCCTACTCTACAGCCCCTATCACTTTGGAAGTAATCAATAGAGGATTTTTGTAGTAAAAAAAAATATAACTAAAAAAACAAGCAAAAATATTTTATTACAAAACAGTTATAGTATTGTTGTACTTTTTTTAGCTAAAGATTTCAAAGTGGTAGGGGCTGCAGATAAAGTTAAAAAAATTAGTGTATAACAAATGTCAAGCATTCATTTCCAATAGTTTTTGAGTAAATACAAAATCTTTATTCTAAGATTAACTTCGTGAAGTTAGGAACATCCGTCTTGTATTCAGCTGTGTACATTCCACTGGTTTGAGTTTAGTAGATAGGTTCGTGGTTATGGTCAAAAGGAAAATTTGCACACATATAGAAAATTAAATTGCTTTTAAAATAATAATATTTCCCATGGGTTAAATATTTGTCGTTTAGTCTGTAATTTTTAATAAATTAAATTTTGTTTTGTTTTGTTAGATTTTTGTAGGTAACTAGCTTTGTTCGCTAGGGGCCTCTGTGGCTAAAATTTCCTAAAACATATTTTCTCCTTGGCTTTAAAATTTTAAGACTTTATAGTGTTGAAGTTATTGCATAGAACAAATTCTTTTACTTTCAGATTACTTTCAAACTATTTCACAAAAACATATTTTAAACCCTCCAGTTGACCAATTATTTCTCAAACTTTTAATCAATTGATTCTTTATAAAATTGCTAATTCAACTTAACGTAGGAATAATCTACTTTTTACTAAGGAAGAGACAAATTATGAATTGCTTGTTTCATTTCAGGCCTGCTATTTGGTTGCAGCTTCGTTATGCATTTTTGTATTCTTGGCTTTTGATGAACAATCTTATGTTTCGTCCACAAACTTTCCTGGCCTCATTGCTTTACTGCTGTTGTATGGGTGAGTTTTCTCATTTGTAAATAATATTAGTTAAAGTTTACAATATTTAGTCGTAGGAGATGATCACTGAAATCAGTATAATAAAGTAAAACACACATTAGTACATATGTATATATAAATATATATATATATATATAATTATTCAACTGGTTTGATAGAATAAATGAAAAATGAAAATGAAAAGTTAGGCGAATTTTTGTTTAAAAATATATAAACGTTTTCAAGCATTTGAGAAAATAGAAATGAGAGAACAATAAACAATAATAAACAGTGACTAAATGTTTTAACAGGTGATTAATTGTCTTGACAGTAAATTTTAAATTTTAAATATGGAACGTATGATTTGGTACATTTTAAAACAAATAAATATAGATACATGTAATTTTTAAATGCTATTTTCAATTGAGTCGAATTGTATTTTATCAAATTATTTCAAATTTAAACCGGATAGAAATTTTGATTTTAGAACCAACTGGTGTACCAATTCAGAATTTCTCAAAATTAGTTGGTTACTTTTTGCATTTTGAAGTGGTTTATTCTTGTGAAGGGCTTTAAGTTCATAGCAGCCTTCAAAATTTTGGTTATGGTGAGAAGCATGATTATAAATTGGTTTCCATTGATCTTCATATACCACATCAAAACGATGGCCAGTCATACGAACTCAAAGTGAATTCGATGTTTGACCAATATAGTCTTTTGGACACTGTTTAGATGATCACATTGAAATCACATTGTGGATTTCACACGTTGATTTTCCAACTATTGGGTAAACTTTGTCAGTCACACTGCTTTTAAACTCAGTAGAATTACACATAATTTTGCAAATGCCACAACGGGGCTTGTGGCATGGTTCACAGCCATGACAATTACCTAATTCTTTGGGCCGGTAATTTTGAATTTTGGGTCTCACCAACATGTTTTTTAAATTTTTTGGCCTTTTTAAAACAACACGAGGTGGTCTGGTAAATAAATTTTGAGTTACTGGGGAAGATTTTAAAACGTTAAATGCTGCTTTCATTACAGTGTTAATTTTATTAAGTCCAAGAAAATATATAATATTAAGTCCAGACCTGTCACTACATAAGGATATTGCACGAATCCACAGACTTTTGACATGGATATGTCTTAGCTCTGGGTGGGGTGTTGGCGATTTTTAAGATGGAAAACATGTAACAGGTTTCCATAGAAACTACTAGAGCTGTTGTATTGAATTTATAAAATAAATGAATAAGATCAGCTGATTAGGTGAACTCTTCTCTTTAGACGTATCCATGATCTAACCTATTTCCTACAGGGAAGTAAATACAAAAATTTTTGGAATAGATTTTTTCATGTACATTGGGTGACAGCTTTGATATTACATTACATTACGCAAAGGGGCGGAACAGAGTTCCTGTAGTATAGTGTGTAGTGTAGTGTGGTTTTTTGCGCACCCCTGTAGATTGAATGTTTCACGGACCTTCCAAGTTTAAAAACCTGACAAACTGCCGTAGTCTCCCCACCAGCTCCTCCCGGGGAAGGTGACAACCCCTCTCCATGACGCCGAGAGTGGCAGCTCTCACCTGGCAAGCTCGATGCATCCATACAGCAGATGATCAGCAGTCTCCTTGGACTGCCCACACTTCCTGCAGATTGGATCTCCGGGGAAGAGTCCCATTCGAGAAAGATGTTTCCTCTTATGTCTGTGTCCCGTGATGAGACCTACAATGAGTCTGAGTTCGGACCTACCTAACTGTAGAAGATCCTCTGTGATCCTCGAAGAGGGAGAGCTGAGAGACAGTTTACTTACTCTCTGTAGGGGCAGCTCCGCCCATCTTCTGCGGTGACACTCACGTGCCCACGTGTTGATCTCTCGATCCACATGCGCCCTGGAGATGCTACAGAAGGGTTGTAGGCCCATGAATGGGATCAAAGCGCCATCGTTCGCCAGACGATCAGCTATTTCATTGCCCATAATGACCTGAGTGTCCTGGGACCCAGCAAAGGGTTACATTGTTGTGACTGCCAAGAGAAGACACCGCGTTGCGGCATTCCCACACTATCTTGGAGTCGAATGTACAGGAGTCCAGAGCCTTGAGGGTGGCTTGACTATCTGAGAAAATGGTAATGTTCTTGTTCCTGACACCTCTGTTGAGATTGAACAGAGCACATTCCATAATGGCTGCCACTTCTGCCTGGAACACTGTAGGGAAATCCCCCATGGGAACGCAGAGCTTTACCTTATCTTGCACCCCCAGTATCCCAGCTCCAGTTCCCTTACTTCCCTTAGAGCTATCCGTGTACCATTCTGACTCGCAGGGATGAAGAGGTCTGCCGCCATCTTGCCAGTCAATCCTTGGTGGAATCACCACTGAAACTGACTTACTGAAGACATATCTAGTGTGAAGATGGTCAGAAGGCATGTCAAGGGCCTCACTTCTGACTACCTGCTCAATTCTGGTGTGACCTACCGAGGTTACATTGAAAGTCATCCAGAGATTCTCACATCGGAGGCGATATGCACATTTCCTAGCAACCGTTCTGATTTAGACATTTATGGGCAGGATATTGAGCATATAGTCCAAGGATGCTCCAGGGCAGGAACTCACGGACCAGAAATCATGAGGCAAGCCAACCTCTGGACCGCCGCAAGCCCCCGCACCGATGCAACGAAGTTAGTCTTTGGCCACCAAACTAGTGAACCATTAGTCATGGCCGGTCTCACCACAGCAACATACAGCAAGTGCAAAAGCCTAGGATGAAGTTCCCATGTAGTACCAACCATTCGTCTGCAAGTCATGAGTGACCACTTACCTCGGTCAATCACCCTTTGTAGCTGCGGCTCCCACCTCAGTGTCTTATCAAGTACCACACCCAAGCACTTGACCTCGTTCTTCAGATTTACCTCTGAGCCCGGCAGGTTCAAAGGTCCCAGCCCGAGCAGGTTCCTCCTTCTTGTGAATGGCACCGCCACTACCTTGGAGGGGTTGATGGCAAGACCCACCTCCTTGCACCAGTCCCCCACCAGGTTCAGTGCTCCGTTCATAAGTTCTCTGATCGTGTTGGTGAACTTACCAATAACCAGTATTGCAATGTCATCAGCGTAGCCCTGAGATAGGACACCAGAATCATTGAGACGCCTAATGAGATCATCAGCTACGAGATTCCACAGCAGGGGGAGAGAACTCCCCCCTGAGGGCAACCTCTTGTGGTCAGAGCAACTAATTCCTCACCTTGAAGTGAAAGAACGACTTTCCTGTCGCTCAGTAATGCCTCGGTCCAGCCACATATGACTCCGCTAAGCCCATGGGCCCCAGCGGCAATCACCACCGCATTCGTGGAGGTGTTGACGAAGGCCCCTTGGATGTCCAGAAAAGCACCCAATGCTATATCTCCATCCTCCAGTATCTTCTCTATCCTGCCTACAAGGTGATGGAGGGCAGACTCACCTGACTTACCAGGAATAGAGGCATGCTGGTTCCTATGTAGTGGGTGATGCCTGAGAGCACCATCCCATACGTACCTTAGGATCAACTTCTCTAGAGTCTTCAATAGGAATGAAGACAGAGAGATAGGACGGAATGACTTTAGGTCCATGTACCTTGCCTTGCCGGGCTTCGGAATGACGACTACTCTAGAGCGACTCCACACCACTGGCACCCGACCCAGAGCCAGACTGGCTCTGAAGAGCTTACACAGCAATGGCAGAATTTCCTCAATCCCTTTCTGTAGACAAACAGGTCTGATGCCATCAGGTCCTGGTGACTTAAACGGACTGAGTGAATTAATAGCCCATCTGATCCTGCTGAACGTCACGATGCGCCCCGCCTCCATCCACCGGGTAATAGAGCCACGATGGGAAGCATTCGTTGTGTCCAGTCCCTCAGATTGGTCGAGAATAAAGCACCCTGAAAAATGCGTTCTGACCATGAAATCCAAGACTTCATGGGGGTTTTGTAATGTCTTACCATCAGGTTCCACTAGAGTTCCAAGGCAAGAGGAGTTGTCCTTAGCAAGGAGTTTGAACAACCTAGAGGTATCCTTAACACCTTCCAGATTGGTGCAAAAGTTTCTCCAGGAGAGTCTCTTGGCTCTCCTGACTGTGAGATTATATTCTTTCAACAGGCTATGATAGTGGTCCCAATTTTTACTATGCTTAGCTTTGCTGAAGTTTTCTCTGACCTTCCTTCTCATGTTGGTCAGTTCAGAGGTCCACCAATTTACTCTCCCTCCCCTGCACTCCAAGAGCGGACAACACCCGTCAAAGGCGGAGACTATCGTCTACCCGAGACAGACCGCCACGTGATCAAGATCCTGGCAGTCTCAAACTCTAGGAGACCAGCCTTCTAGCCCAGCTCTAAGAGAAGCATATAAGAGGTCCCAATTGGCTCGCCTCGGGTTCCTAAACAAAACCTTTTCAGGCAGAAAGTCCCCTACTTCAAAGAGGATATGCCTGTGATCAGAAAGTGAGGGTTCAGTAGAGACCCTCCAATTGAGAATCTTACCCTCCAACCCATCTGAATATAGCGTAAGATCAATAATAGAGCTACCTACGCGACTTACGAATGTTGGCTCTGAACCAACATTCGATATGAGGAGACCACTAGATACAATAAAATCTAATAGTGACTCACCTCTGGTGTTGGTCTTCTTACACCCCCAGACTCTATTGTGGGCGTTAGAGTCGCATCCCACCACCAGTTGCGACCCGGACTCCCTCGCATACTCCACCAGAAGAGCAAGCTCGTGGGGCGGAGCTCGCGGAGTGTCCCCGGGCATGTAAACTGACGCGAAGATCAGAGGTCTGCCGGTAGATCCACAATTGGTCCTCACCAGCACCTGATCCCTAGAGCAGAATTCCCACAGCTCTGATAGTGCAAGTATTGCATTTAGTTGGGATCTTTAACATGAATTTTTGTTTTCAAATTAGAACTTTTTTTACCCCTCTTGTTTGGCTTAGATACATTGATGAAATTTTCTTTGTTTAGCAGCATGGATGAGATTCCTTAAAAATTGTTATTGCAAAATTGAATAAGTTTTGCTGTTTGAAATTTACCTGGAACTATTCTTCAAAATTAGTTACGTTTTTAGACGTTGAAGTATTTGTTAGTAACAATAAATTGAAAAGACCCAAAATTTATCACATAGTATTTTCCTGGACTTCATAAAATTAACACTGTAATGAAAGCAGCATTTAACGTTTTAAACGTTTGTCTTCCCCAGTAACTCAAAATTGATTTACCAGATCACCTCGTGTTGTTTTCAAAATGCCAAAAAATTAAAAAACGTGTTGGTGAGACCCAAAATTCAAAATTCCCAGCCTAAAAAATTAGGTAATTGTCATGGCTGTGAACCATGCCACAAGCCCTGTTGTGGCAGTTGCATGAGACAAGTATGTTTAAAGGTCCTGTCCACCCCAGTTACTGAGACAAGTATGTTTAAAGGTCATGTCAACCCCAGTTACTGAGACAAGTATGTTTAAAGGTCATGTCAACCCCAGTTACTGAGACAAGTATGTTGAAGTGTCCTGTCCACCCCAGTTACTGAGACAAGTATGTTTAAAGGTCCTGTCCACCCCAGTTACTGAGACAAGTATGTTTAAAGGTCCTGTCCACCCCAGTTACTGAGACAAGTATGTTTAAAGGTCTTGTCCACCCAGTTACTTAGACAAGTATGTTTAAAGGTCCTGTCCACCCAGTTACTGAGACAAGTATGTTTAAAGGTCCTGTCCACCCCAGTTACTGAGACAAGAATGTTTAAAGGTTCTGTCCACCCCAGTTACTGAGACAAGTATGTTTAAGGATCTTGTCCACCCCAGTTACTGAGACAAGTATGTTTAAAGGTCCTGTCCACCCAGTTACTGAGACAAGTATGCTTAAAGGTCTTGTCCACCCAGTTACTGAGACAAGTATGTTTAAAGGTCCTGTCCACCCCAGTTACTGAGACAAGTATGTTTGAAGGTCCTGTCCACCCCAGTTACTGAGACAAGTATTTTTAAAGGTCCTGTCCACCCCAGTTACTGAGACAAGTATGTTTAAAGGTCTTGTCCACCCAGTTACTGAGACAAGTATGTTTAAAGGTCCTTTCCACGTGTAACAGGTTTACATAGAAACTACCAGAGCTATTGTGTTGAATTTTTAATATAAAAGAATAAGAACAGCTGTTTGGATGAAGTGAAAACATTACTTCAAGACATATCCACGATCTAGCCTATTTCCCTCAGGGAAGCAAATACAATACTTTTTTTAGAAGAGCCTGTAGTTTTCACTGTAAATTTTTTTCCCAGGTGGTCATGTACAGCATTGATGTATCCATTCAGTTTCTACTTTGACATCCCCAGTTCCTCGTTTGTTGCACTCGCATGTTGCAATATGTTTATTGGTATCATCACTACTGTCACCACTTTTGTACTCAGTGTATTTGATGATGAGGTAATGTACTTTACTTTTTTTTAATTGCAATGTTTAGAAATATATTTTTATTTTTTATAATTTATTAGTAGTAAGCTCACTCCTTACGTAGTGTATGACTTTGTGATTGGAAGCAAGATATTATTATGGCAAGGTATTAACCTAAATTCATGAACTAATAAATTAAAATATTAAAATACTTAGCTTTATTGTTTTGTTATATATTTTTTAATCAGATATATTTTTTGACATGGATATGTCTTAGGTTTGAGGGGTTGTTGGCAATTTGTAAGATGAAAATTTGAAACAGGTTTCTGTAGAAACTACTAGAGCTATTGTATTGAATTTTCAATATATAAGAATAAGAACAGCTGTTTAGAAGAACTGAAAACATTTCCTTTAGACATATCCATGATCTAACCTTGTTCCCACGTTTCATTCATATATTAGATTGCCATTAGTAATTACGATAATTTAATATAGTATGGTATACTATTAATCCGTTACAAAAACAATCAAAAAAGTTTAAGATAAAAACATTTACATATTATTATTGATATTTAAAAGTAGTTTGGCATGAACACTGTCATGTTTTCCCCAAATAAAAACGTTTCTGTATTTACATTGGAGTTAAACTAAATTCATCAAGACCACTTTAGAAAATACAGTGAACGGCAGTTAATTTTGATCCAAGTCAACTGGATCGGTTTTTGAAAACAAATTATATAAATAACAGTTATGATATGAACTTTATCTCAAGCTTCTTCAAAATTTTAGTTGCAATCGAAGTCCTTGCTGGATGCGGCAAATGTTACTAACAATGAATGCATAACATGATGAACGAATACCATTTGACATTTCAACTGTCAAAGCGTAGCTGTTTGGTTTTGAGGTTAGATGCACAAGCATTTAGCGCATGCCCGAGTGGTCACTATTTGACATTTGAATAATAAACTGTCAAATTGTAGGTGTTTGATGTTAGATGTACAGTGGTTGTTTGTTTCAGGATTATTTTATTTTTACAGTCAAAGTGTATAATGAATCTGTGGTTATGAGTGGTTGTGAAATGTAGAACGTTGTTTTAACGTCAGAAGAGAAAAATCAAACAAAATTTATCATGTTACGTTTTCCAAATATTGTGGCTATGTTGTACAAAAATTATGCAGCACTAATATTGCAGACGGACGCTATTTACGACCATTGTCTATGCAACGTGGATGTCTGTGATGGTATATTTTCAGTATAATTTCTGATCATCCGGACTTTCGACTATCAGGATCTGGACCCCACAATATTAATCCGGGTAAACCGGACTTAACTGCATACTTATATGTATCACAGTTATAGATTTCTCATTACGATAATACTTTACATACTATCATATTTTGAAAATGGTTATGTTAAGTAAAACCTAGAAATTATTGTACAATATTCCTCAAATCTGGTAATGAGCTCTTAAGCTCATTATATTTTTTTATTTAATATATGATATTTATTTTGAAAGCTCAAGTGTACTTAAGTCCTTTGAAAAAGGTTTAGAATAATTAGGAATGTATTGATACAAATACCTATACATAAAATACGAATGAAATACAAAATTTGAGTCCTTAAAAAACTTATTTCATCATCAAATATAATGAGATAAATTTTAAAAACAAAAGAAATTAGACTAAATTAATATGAGGGGTAGCTGTGTTTAATATATGCTTGTTTGTCACCAGGAACTGCAGAACATCGCACACGTGTTGAAGGTGCTGTTCCTGGTGTTCCCTCATTACTGCCTGGGCTCTGGCCTGCTCAAGCTAGCCAGCAGTCAGATTGCCAGGGACTCCCTGGCCGCCTTTGGTGAGACCAGTAGCCACTTCCTGTAATATATAATACACCAGAATCCCGGTAATCCCAACTAATTGCGACCGAACTCTGTTCAGAATACTAAGTTGTTCGTATTATCCAGAAATGTATTGTAAAGTTGCATTCAAAATACTAATAAAATCCATTATTTTAGACCAAAACTGTGTATTTAGACCAATTAACTTTCATTTTATCACTGTTCACATTCTTATCACAGTTCATATATAGGTTTGTTTTCTACTTGTTTTGCCTGAACGGCATCAAGAGTTTCTGCAGTGACATTCCATAAGTTATGGACTCATCATTAGAAATACAAAACACAACACACACAATGACACTTAAAAATGAAATTAATGATAAAATAGTGCCGTCTGTAAGCTTACTTTTTGGTCGATCACATTCATTGTTGGAGATGAACTGAAATGTTTGAAAAGTAGTTCTCCGAAAAGCGATGACAAAGAAGGATCGCGAGAATCGAGTCTATTGTGTGAGTGTAGCTAGAATTCGTCCTATGCTAACTTGAACAACAGTGTATTGCTACATCTGCATACTTGATATTTATGAGACAATAGTTACAACTATGCATTGCTCTGGCTAAAAAGATTTCTTTGTTATGTCAAAAGATGATAATTGAATTCTTGTGTTCTAAGAAGTAGGTTATTTTATTTAATTAACATTGTGTATGTAGTAATGTATAGTTAGTTATACTGTGCTGTAGATCAAAATGTTATAATTTAGATTACATTGCTTCGTTTTAATTTTAACTCAGCAACCTTTCCCATCAAGTAGTTTTTATTAGCCGTACGTTCCAATTACCGGGATTTGGATTACTGGGACTCTGGTGTTTCATATTATTTATTGAATTTTTCTAATAAATTGAAACTACTTTAAATTTGATCGCATTAAATTGTTGTAATTGTCTTATCTAGTTTAACTATTAATTAATAATAGTGTCGTAAATGTATTAATAATGTTAATTATTAATAGTGTAATTATTAATTCTATAATAAAAATAATGTGTCCATAAAATAATGGTTGATTTTATTCATTACAAACAAATAAGAGGGTATTCATTGGTTTTGTCAGTAAATCTAAAATACAAGTGTGAAAACTCAAATTTTCTTCCAAAATCAACTGTAAAAAATCACTTATGTACAAAAACGTTCAATGCATTAATTTATCATTCATTTCACTGCTATTACACATTACTTCTGTTATATTGTTATTTGAAGATCTTAACTTAATACATTTATACTTTCAAAGCCACACTTGATTCTCAAGTTGGTTTTCAGATTTATTAATATCAGTAATGTATTAAAGTGAGAGGCCAGTATAATGAACTCTTTAAATTTGTGTGTAAATCGTTTAATTTGTAAGTATCCACCCATGTGTGTGTGTTCCAGATATTGTTCTCAGTCCCAACATTTTTGCTTGGGGGTTCCTTGGACAACCGCTTCTCTGTATGTTCCTTACCGGAATCCTGTTTTTCTTCATCACCCTAGTTGTTGAGTTTAAACTCTACAGTACGTTGTTTTCGGTCTTTAAGAATAAAGTAAGTTCAGCAGCTAATATTTTTCCTATTTAAAAAGAATATAGTTTAGAAATCATTCTGGATTGCCTTTTATTGCAATAAGTCAAAATAGTGATTTTAAGTAAACATGAGGATATAGCAATTATGGTTGATAAGCTGTCTATTAACAATCCAGGTTTTCAGTTGGTAAAATTAAGTCTAGTGATCAACTAGAAGAATAACTCATGAAAATTGTCATTGATTTCTTTTTTATCTGATCTGTTTTGTTTTGATCTACTCTGAAAAAACAAGTCATCATATACTGCCGCGTTGAGGGATTTTGATAGCGGTTGAAAAATTTGGAATGATTTCTATATGGGGTTCATTCAATAACTAAACTCATTGACCACTGTTTGGAAATAACTGAGAATAGCAGCACTATTTATGCAGTGTCTAATGGGTAGTTGCATTACCCATGGTCAAGTGAAGGCCTTACAAGCGCTAGTTTAGTTTTTATAGCACATTTTTTAACTGTGTAAACCCAGCTAAATGTGAAGTATGAGCCAACTGTGTAGTATATGGTAGTAAAATATTATACAGCAATTTTTCTTTGAGGATCAAGTGTTATGACTTGTCTGGAAATGGGTTTTTTTGGTTTATGGTAGACCAGAAAACATTCATAATGTAATTAAGTGGTAGACTATCACTGATTAACCCATGCAGAATATTGAAGAAAAGTATATGAAAATTGACATTTCACAATTTGGAGTAGTATGGTTAGATACCACAAGTTCTGTACCTACCTTGTACCTTCTGTAGCATCCAATTGCTTTTTTCCCCCAATTTTCAATTCCAAATTGCCTTTTTCCAATTACCAGTTGACCTTTTTGATGGCTTTGGATTTGTTACTAACACCCTTTTCCCACAGGACATCAAATTTAATTGAATAGTTTTGTATTAACATTGATGAAGGAGTGTGGCTATTAAATTTGGATTTTTATTGGGAATGTTAATAGTAGTCAGTAGATTAACATGTTGGTTAAGCCTTGAAGTTAAACTGAAAAAGAAAAATTCTCACAATGAATAAAAGGCATTCTGTAGTAAAATGGTTTTCATACTGCTCTTAAGTTTGCAAAAAATATCTGTTTTACTTCAATAGGTAATGTCTGGAAAGTTTCAAGCCCAGTATATAGAGTTTTTGCTCTGTTAAATTGTGTTGGAATCTAGTCAAACAATCAATCAATCAAAATATCTTGATTGAAATTTGCACAAATGTACAATCAGTACTGTTAACTCTTTATACAAGAAAATAAAGTATATCTTATTTTAAGATCTACGAAATACTATTTATTTATGGACTATTTTAATTTAGCTACAATTCATCAACATAATAACACACTTTCCCTACTACCAAATATTTTTTCAATAATGTTTTTAACTTTTGATATATTTTCTACATTTTTTATATCTTTCGGAATCATCCTTAAAAATGTCATGCATTTTTTAATATCATATTTTTTATTAGTGTTATATCTATGGGTATTCCCCTCAGGGTATTAGTATATAGGTATTAGTACTATATTCTAAATATTGGGATTTAATATAAAGGTAAATTTCAAAAATGTGAGTGCAAGGAACTGATAAAATCTGTTAACTAATACAAAAATACCTACAACATGTCTCAGGAGGAAAATACAACATGCAACAAACTTAAGCGCACCCCTAAATTCTCTCTCCTAGAGGATCAGGAATTTTCCAAGTGAACCAGGTCCAGCGACCAGGTCAACCGATATGTTCATTTTTAATTTATAACTTGAAATTAAATAAAAATACTTCTTTATTGAGAAAACATGGGATTTCTGAAAAATTTTGAATTTTTCCATAAATTTGTTTGAAAAGAAGTAAGTTTTTTTAATTAATTTTAACCATCACCTGGTCAAAGGCCTCAGATCGCCTTGCGCGCTGATCGCCCACTTGAGGTCAATCGCCTTGGCTCTCAACCTAAGTCGTGCTGCTCTTTAGTGGCTATTTTAGGAACTAATACGACTAGTGCTGCATTCTAGAGGATTCATTGGAAACTATAGTAACCCAATAGCGAACACAGTATATCATATCAGTAGACGATACCATGCACGAGCGTGAATTATAGCACGACTGCCGATTTAATAGAGACAGAACTGCCATGAGCAATAATGTCACCGAGAGAGAGTTAAGTTGGTTGTCAGCACAAAACTGGGTCAGGCTATTTGACTTGATGAATTTTTCAATTTAAAGGTTATGGTGACAACCGTTATGTCATCAGCAAACACAAAGAGATTTCTCTTTGGAACTGCTTGTGTAATACCATTAATGTAAATAAAAAGTAAAATAGACCACAAAAATGATCCCTGTGGGACTCCACAATAAATTAATGTTTTGCTTGACATGACAGACTTAATTTTGAATCATGAGAGATATCTACTAACCTGGTGACAGTCTCTGAGGTAGGAATTCAGCCACCTCAGTGCCAAGTCTTAAAGGCCTTTCCACACAGCACGTGGCGTGCGTGGCTGGATGCACGCCACGCCGGCCACGCTAGCCACATGCCAATTCACACCGCCACGACTGTTGCGATGCTATACCGGCCACGTTTCCCATCAGTATGCAGGAAGATGTCAACTCCGACGGTCCCGTGGTGTGAATCTGGATTTTCTTGTGGCTTACCTTGGTTTGATGACTCCAGCAGCAGCAGTAGTAGTGATAATGAGCTGGTTTTATTGTATTCGGTGACAGCACGGGACCAGTGGGTACATCCAATCAACAAAACCAGTAGATACAACAGAGAAGCATGTGTGTTGGACCGCCGTTCTTAGTGAACTGTCTGTTTCCACGTGGTCTAGTATACGTTCTGCGCATGCTCGGACCAAAACGTGGCCGGACACGTTTGAAAAGATCGCTCAGAGAGCGAACGGTAGCCACGCGTGGCTAGTATAGCAAGCGTTGTCGCGTGGCCGTGGCTGATATGTGAATTGCTTCATTTGATTAGCTGGGAAGCGATGTTTTGAAAAGTAGCTAGCGTGCGTCCAGCCACGCACGCCACGTGCTGTGTGGAATGGCCTTTAATCTCAAGTGTAGAGATCTTCTCAATCAAAAGGCTTTCTTGACACAGTAGAAAGCCGTACTGAGGTCGGCAAAGACTCCTATTACAGTTTCACTGGCCTCGACTTTGTCACAACACCCGATGATACATCAATTACTGTCAGGTTTGTTGATTTGGCCTCTCTGACTGAACTGAAATCATACTGCCTCCCATACGTTAGATTAATGTTCTCCAGGTAGGTCATTCATAGACCTATTTAGTATTAGTATATAGTCTATTGTATTTCATTGTATTTATTTGCTGAATAAATGAATTGATTTGGCTATTAGCTGGCAACAGACAGCCTTCTTTATAAATTTAGAAACAACTGGTAGCTGTGAAACTGGACATTAGTTGCACATCTCGCATCCCCATTTTTAAAAAGTGGCTTCACCTTATCTACCCTGCATCCCTTGGAAAGCTAACCTAGGCAATTCACTGGTTGATAATGTGGAGAAGGGGTCATTTAATTTCTCTTGACAGGCTGTAAAAACCTTAATAGATATCCCATCTAATGCAGATGTTGTCTTGTGAGAGAACTTAAAAAAAATAGTTCTTATTCTTTTGTCTCGATCTGCATAGATCCTTATAAATCTTTAAGATTTTCTGTTATTTTTTTAGATTTATATTTAAAGTCAGATGTTTTATTTCTATGCTTGTTTCATACCTAAAACCACCATAAAACTTAAAAAATTTCCTCTGCAAAGAACCTTTTGTAAAGTCGAGAGGAAAAGAGAAAACCAACATTAAACATATCAATGACTTAACACATCTCGTGATGAAAGTAAAATAGTGTGTGCATCCTGAGACAAAGAAATAATTAGAGTTGGAAAAGTAAAGCACAGAGCATCATTAAAAATCACCAAGAAAAGCCTGACAAGATTTTTCTGCCAGAAAACTGATTGTAGCGGTGATTTAGGATGCCAAAGGGGTGTTATCAAATTTATAGCGCGAGGACAACCTTTGTGATGTTTTTATATTGAGAAATACTAAGAAAAACATACAGTTGGCTACAAAAACAAAACTGACTTTAGATACAGTCTTTCTGCATTATAAAGCCTGTATACTGTAGCCATTATGCTCAGCCTGCGAAAACTCAATGGCCTCTGACGTGGGAACGTTTTCAATCATTTGTGTTACAGTTACAGCTCAGATCTAGCATCCACCCACTACAGAAATGGCTTTGATATCAGTGACCATGATGCCAAAGGGCTCAAATATGGTGACACAGGTTGGATTGAGGCACAAGCTGGAGAATTGGCAGTTGCGTTTTTTTGCAGGTGGAATTTAAAAGCTTGTGAAGAGACATGAAAAGTGCCAGAATATGTATTGAAGCTATGCAGAAAAATAGAGTTAAGAGTAAAGATAAACATAGTAAATTATTTTTATTTACTTTGATGTTTTTAAAATTAAGAGGTGTCTTTCCAAACAGCCCTTGTAGTATAGAATGTGATCAACATCAGTTCATGACTACACAACGTAAAAAGTTAAGAAAGCTGTGTACAATCTTAAAAACGAATCACGTTAAAAACGTGTAATCTTAAACGAAACATTGGTCAAATTGACCGATTGGTAATTTTACTTTGTAATAGTGGCTAAACTGCTTGACCTTGACGTCTGTCACCCTCAGTACCTTCCCCCAAAACCCCTCTTCGTAATATTTAGTCATTTCCAACTAGTTGGCACGACGTTGTCGTACTTATTAGACAAATTGTGTGAATACGGTCGGTCAGATTTACCGCGTGTTTCGCTTACTGGCTGGCAATCGTCGGTCAAATATACCTTGTATTATACCTGTATATATACCTTCTATAATCGGTAAAAGGCTGTGGTAAAACGCAACAAACCAAAGAACACCTGCTAGAAATAAAATAACAGCTATATTACCCGCTATGAGACCACCAGCTCTGGCCTTGGACAACAATCCTATACGCCGAGGCTAGAGCTGCTCATCTTAGAGCGAGGAGTTTGGAGTTTCATTTTTTTCTGTCACATGATTATTGTGTAATAGATATGATTTGTCATAAAATGTTGTAAAACATCATTTGTTACTCATATGATTGCCAAGTGATACATAAAAACAATAATAAACATACTTAACACCAATAAAACACAGTGACGGTCAAATTAACCTTATGTTTCTCTTAGCGGTTTAAAAATTATGTTTAGATATAAGTTTAATTGTCTCTCGACTTTTTCACAGTTTTTATTTTTTCATTTTATGAGTAAAATCAACAACCAATTTTAAAGTCAGAATAATTCTTAATAACTACTACCTTTTAAATAAATAAATAGTTAATCCTTTTTTCTTTTAAGGACTTGAAGCTGCCAGTGCCCCGAGATGAGGATGACGTGGCAGCAGAGAGAGACAGAATACACTGTGGGGACACCAGCCAGGATATTTTACTGGTGAAGGATCTAGCCAAGGTATGTTTATGTAAATTGTAAGTCCCAAGAATATTCAACCACCTAGGTACAAAATCTACCTCCCAATCAATCAGTATCCACTGTTAAGACTGTCATATACCTATAAAGGAGTATTCTCTCTCCTATGACCTATTAAGACAAGAACCATCCCTAGCAATCTGCAAATATTTATAGTTTAACTCTTTCTTAACTGTCACCCAAGTTTTCTAGTCTTCTAATTCTTTGCTAAAATGAATTTTATGAATTCATCATTTTTCATTCACCATACTCAACCACTTCACATCAACCATTCACTCATACTTTGAGGGTATGAGTAAAGACTCATACCATCAAAAGACCTAATGAGTTTCTATATCATAATTGGATATGAATTGGATCCAAGGGAGCCTCAGCCGCATCAACAATTTTTATTTTTCCCTCTTCTTCTTACTTACTTGCCCCAATCCGGTTTATGTTCTCTTTGATGTTATCCCATTTAAATATGCATACATGTATATATATTTATGTAAATGTCCCATGTATAAATAGTATTTTTCCTAGCATTTCTACAGATGACGATTGATGCTTGACGACTTCTCATCATATGTGCTGATTAATAATCTGTCACTGTAAATGTGGCAACATTGCAAAATAACCTCCTGCTTAATTTAGTGTCCAATACTTTAGAGTAAATTTTTCAGTGTTGTCAAGTAGGTATTGAGATTTGCTCTTCTTTAATCGGCCTAGAGTAAATTTTGATCAATAAATTTTGGTACTAGAGATGTGTACGTACATCATTAGTAACTACTGATTTGTGTTGACTAAAGATATAAAACTAAATTTTCTAAGAAAACAAGCACAGCTAGAAAGGAAGAAAACAATCTTTCTGACTATTAGCTAAGAGAGTGTTGCCAGCAGCACTGTGACAGTTAATAACAATCTTGTATTAGTTGATATAACAAAACAGGGTAGAATAGGTCAATTTTTGATTAGATTGTTTTAGATAAACTATAAATGTTGCCCTTACAGGTATACAAGACAAGTGGAAGTGTTAAGCCTGCAGTGAACCAGATCTGTTTCGGAGTGCGGCCGGGTGAATGCTTTGGCCTGTTGGGCCTCAATGGAGCTGGAAAAACTTCAACTTTCAAAGTAATAATATCTATCAATAATTTGTTTTGTAAGACAGTAAATCTTTCATGCATTGATATTTAAGGTTCAGTGTCAGTGTCCAGAGATCAGGAATTTCGTGACAAGCGGGAATTGTATGGAAATGTTATTTAGTCAGGAATTATACATGTTTGGGAATTGTTAATAAGTACGGTTTTGTAGGGGAATTCAGTAAACTGTTTTTTTTTATATTTATGTCGCTAATACTTCTGATTATTGAATCACAAATTTCTTTTTTAGGAATTAACAGTTAAATATTGAGATTTAAGGGTTTGCAATGATACGTTGTTGCGTACGCTCCTTAATCAAGATTTGATGAAATGTTGAAGCAGACAGCAGTGGACTGAGTAGCGAGTCCAGTGCAGACTCAAGTCTACCTTGTATTATTTGCCTCTTATATGGGAGAATTTTAAACAAATTCATCAAAATTTTTAAATCTTTTGGGAGACATTTTGGGCAAATCGAGTGTCTTCAGACGAGTTCAAATTTAACTTGACAAGTTGGCACAAGTCGTCAAACCCCGCCCGAGTTTAGTTCTAATTAGAGTTGGAATAAAAATTTACTTGAGTCGAATGAGATGGCTGTGGGTATGTCCAAGATGCATGTTGGTGTAAGCAGGAAATCACATTCAGATTTTTGACATCAAGTTCCTGACTCCGATGTGTTGGCCAATATGCAAGCAGGTTATAAGCGGTATCTGGCTGTATTGGGCTCTGAACTGATCAGTCTATTATTGTTTTACTGTTGTTTAGTGACAGTTATGACGACATTAAAACTAGGGGTGTGCGAAGGCTTGAATCATCGAGTTTTTTAAAGCTCGGCTCGGCTCGAGGCGTTTTGAAAAAGCCCGAAATTCGAGCCGAGATTTTGCCAAGTAAAAACAATCTTAATTTACGGCTGTAATCTTAAATAACTCTGTTCATACAGTCATTTTTACATCTGTGAGCGTGAAGAATTCAGCTAGAAAGAAGAAGTAATGTTGTTACTTATTTTGAGATGCCGTAATAAGAAGTGAAACAGACGACATTGTTTCAATCAGATGAAACTTAACGATCAGTTGCAGCTCTGCCAACTCAAAATTATCTTGAGTATTATACTTTCAGATGAATACAGAGTACGTATGTAAATGGAGTAGTACAATCAGGCACTTATTGCATATGGAAAAAGTAGACCCATGTTTTGTTCAATATATTCTACAATTGATTATTTTGTCTCATTCAAACTAATTTTAGTATTATTTGTAAGTCCATTCAAAGGAAAATACTAATAATCAAAATTTAATAGTATTGAATTAAATCATGGTTAATAGTTTAGTTTTAATAATGGCTTCTTTTTGTCATCAACTGACAGCTTCCATTACCTTCCTTACGCAGCAAAATATTAGATCCATAGTTTTTTAATAATATTTATTCCAAAAAATAAATCTTGAGTATATGACAAATTATTTTAAATTGTTCATTACAATGGACATCTATCATATTAAATGTTTTATCAGTATGACGAATCATAAATGAAAACATTAAATTCCAGATTCTCAGTTAGCCTTGATCAGGGGGAGGGGAAGAGGGGTTTGTTGATGTTTGGAACTGACTGTGGAACTTCACTATTTTATTTTACCGTCAAATACTTTCAGTTAAACAATAGTTAAGACAGTTTGTCATTTAGTTGAGTGATTTATAATAGATATATAATATATTTTTCAGAGGTGTGCGGATAGTGAATTATTTTTTCAGATCGGATAGCTCAAGTTCGGATGGGATAGTTTTCGGATTTGGATACTTGCAATAACACAGTTGAATCACACTTATCCAAGGATAAATTAGAAAAAAATCAGTAAAACTTTATCAAAATTATTAAATGGTACATAAACAATCATAAATTCTTCATAGGATGAACAACAAAACTAAAAGTTTTACTTCACTGCATTTAAACGTACCAGTAACAAATATGGCGTAGTTCACTAATGAAATCAGCAGAAACCTTATAATTCGCCATTAAATTACATCAACAGTTCTTAAAAGTTAGTTACATAAACCATGGATAGATTGATAAGCAATAATTCTCAATTTTATTTCATGATTCAACTATTTTATTTATTACAATGATAAAAAAATCACCATTAACAAAGAACCAAGATTTGACAGACGACGTTGGCTCGATGCCATAGGCTATCTGCGTATCGGTAGGGATATGCGATATTTCTGTACCGGTTAAAAATGGTCACCAATATGGTTCTGTCACTGATATATTGGTGACAAGGAACTAGAAAAAGCAGTGACAGCGCAGCTGCTATCAAACAAAGGCCTGTGCGTAGGCGCAGATTTGGAATATCGGGCAGATAAAATACCCCAATCGGCCGTGTAACAATATTGAATCCATGAAATTATGCTACCTTGTTGTAATCTAGTTAGTTATTCTTCTTAAAATTATAAAAATGCAAAACTAATAATGCGTAAATTCATTCAAGAACGAGAAAATGTAGAATGAAAACAAGTGAAAAATTTTTTGTTTATGTGAACACCGAACCACAAAATAAGCCAAATGTAAATTTGGCAACACTTTATCGTATTGCTCAAACCCGGAGAACTTGAGAATGTGATAACGAAACATTTGATCATCTATGTAGACGATCAAAATGAAGTAGTATTATTTTTGCTGGAAATACCATCGCAAAAGGAGCTATTATGAGGGTTTGTTACCAATAATATTATATCAACAATTCAAGTTTTTTCGTAGCCAAAATCATATTTTATACAGAATAATAGCAAAGCGCAAACTGATACTCGGTGAAACTATCGATGACACTATGTCTTGTATTTCAAAATGCAATATCGTGTTGAACTTACAGTTACTTAAATGCGTAGTTGAAGAATCGAATAATCCAACCTCATCCTCGGACCGCCCAATGACATTCTTACATTCCGATTGGGTATGAATTGCGTAATTTCATCATCTGCTTCGACATTTTCGTTCGATCAAAGATGTTCCGTATCACCGACTTCTCAAACGGAATGTTTTGCTTTTATCTTTCAGTCTTAATGCTCATTTTATACGGTCCATCTGAAAGTTCGGATATTTATTGGACTATACTGGGTACTTGTTTTGCATTCGGATCGCACACCTCTAATTTTTACTATTTGCAGTTTTTTTGTAATTCTTGATTTCTTTTTAAGTCTTGTGAAGCTAGCTACAAAAATTCTAAGTTATTAAAAATCTTTCCATTTTACTCTTGTAGCAAGCATGCCTCGCTTTTTAGCGAACTTTGCTTTGTTGATATAATATACATAGATAAAATTAATTTTAAAAAATTTTGGAACTTAAAAGTTATCAAACTAAATTATAAACTGTACAATTTGGTTTACAGTCTAATGTATTTTTTGCTTTAATTTCAAGGTTCTATCGTCTTCAGTATATGATTTTCGTCTAACAGGAAATTTTGTCATGTTGTATTGATTCAAATCGGGATTCTTTGAATCGCATAGTTGTATCATATCAAAATTTTTTTGCTCCATCACACACCCCTATTCAGATCAGGCGAACGTTTGAAAAAGCTCAAAAAAGTTCGAGCTTGGGTATTTTTAAAAAAAACTCGGCTCTAACTTAAAACTTAAGAACTTAAAATTTCAGGCACGCACACCTCTTGTTAAAACCCTTGAGAGGGAAAATATATTCAATTAACATATAATATAATTAATATATTATTA
The DNA here is from genome assembly GCA_023375725.1 of Nephotettix cincticeps. Taxonomy (NCBI): domain Eukaryota; kingdom Metazoa; phylum Arthropoda; class Insecta; order Hemiptera; family Cicadellidae; genus Nephotettix; species Nephotettix cincticeps. The sequence continues at coordinate 44,654,297 of CM041786.1, read as the reverse complement.
ACTTATAATAGCTATTTACAGGAAATACATACATCTTGCATCCGGACAAAAATAGATTTTCTAAATCTCTTTTTCATGATGAACTCAGACACTTTATATTTTATTCTCTGAAAAATCAAACACAAGCTCACCAAAAATGGGGCAAATCATCACAAAATCCCTATTCAATCTGAAGAGGGACTGTATGTCACCTTGTAATTAAATAAACTTGCATGTGTAACTTTTTAAACATATATTCAATTAAATTACATTAGCAACCAATTCAATCAATTTGTAAAAATCCAGAGTTAACGTTATGAAAAAACACTTGAATACTCGAATGCAAGAGCTAAATCAACAGACCGATTGCCACATTGTCTGAAACTAGAAAGGACCATTCATTCCGGGAAAAATCTGAGTTGGACTGCTTACGAGAAGGTGCACTGTGGCCGCTTACGTTTACTAGCAAGGGACAATAAGCTCGCCGAGTCTGACTCAATCGGCGCCAACCATCTGACTCAGAAAACCAGTGTGCAGCTTGGACATAGGCTATGCTCGAGTTCACTTGGGTCTGCTTAACACTAGAAAATTGCCACAATGATGTAAACAAACTAAGAAGTTGTGTCGGCTGCTTTTTAGGTCATATTTACCTTTGCCATAACGGGGTTTTTTATGTCCCAGGTCAGTTTTTTCTTTGAGTTTCAATCTTTAATGGTTAATTTAGTAATTTTATCTATGTATGGAATATGTAAACCATGAATAAAGATCTCATTTACCACTTTGCAATATGTTAAAAGTGCAGGAAAAAGTGAGAAAAAAATAATGAAAAATACAGGAATTATATGGAAATTTAGGGAGGCCCATTCGCTGGATTCTCTGAGTGTATTTGTTAGTAATTAATGTATTTATTGTTTGTGAAAATCAATCTAAAGTTATGGATTACAAAAAAATCAATATTCATCAAATTGATGCTGGAAGAAAATTTAATATGTAGAAGATAAGCTTTAGTTGTCGCTCTTACCACCCTCGCAACACTTGTGCTTATCAGTGACAGTGCTATTTTTTGTGTTTTTGGTATTTAATTAACAAAAAGCACAGTTTTACATTATTTTACAAGAGAAAACCATCAGAAAATATGTTTTAAAAATGATTTTCTACTCAACACAATACCACTAAAGAAAACATACTGATACTAAAGAAAAAAATCAAAGACATTGATTGAATCTGACTGATTGATTGATCTATCTCTAAGGACTTGAAATAATGACACTAACAAATCTCTCTATATATAGTCTATTGGATGTAAAGGAATCTGTTTTTAAATATCCCAATAGAAACAATAGAATAGAATAGAAACACATAGCTGCTCAACAAGGAAAACCAGTTAAACTGTTTGGTATGTACCTACCAATAAATTTGAGGTTATAATAAAAAATGGTTGAAAGAAAATGTCTTTTATAAATTCGATAAATATTTAGCCAGTAATACTAGTAAGATAAGGGTTCAAATTATTTTTCTTTTACTTGTTTTTTTATTAAATTATTTATTTATGAATCTTGAATCTTAATACTTATTGTCACTGTTAATGTTAGTACTTGATAAAAAGTATAAAAGTAAAAGTATAAAGTATATTAATGTAATACCATGTTGGATTTTATCTTTCCTATGCTAACTTCAAACTTAGGCAGTAAAAATTCCTGGTAGTAATAACAGTGTTATTATCATTATTTAAATTTTTGACTCTGTCTTTTGCATAGATTGTATGTTCAATGACAATAAAACTTCTTAATTCTTGAATAAGTAAACTAAAATGATGAGCAAAAAGCAATAAACTCAGACATTCTCTATGGAATCGTATCTTATTCTATTCTATTATTATTCAGTTTTTTATAGGTATTAAATATAATTGCTATTAATATGAGTTTAACTTATCATGGTAGAAGTGATCATTTTAAAGCCATTATCTTATGTATACTTTGCAGTGTGCTGGTGAGAGTGACAGCTGCAGCTTCAATTCTACCGTAGCATGGCTCAAAGCTTGCAAATGATTTAACATCTGTAGCTTTAGTTCTACCTAATCTAACCAACATGCTAAAGTGTCATTACTGTAGCATGTTGGTGAGATTCAGTGATGAGAGGGTGGTGAGAGTGACAGCTTCAGCTTCAATTCTTCCTTAGCATGGCTCCAAACTTTCAGATGATATGACACTGTACCATGTTGGTGAGATTCAGTCATTTTGTGAAAAAAATACAGACAAACTTTTTTCCATTATCAAAAACTCTACCACATTAATGGGTGAATCATTTACATACTGAACCCTGAAGCACTCCAGAAAGGATCTCTTTTAAAGATGATCATTGATTCCCTAAACAAACCATATAGAAAGGCAAATGTGTGGTTGAAGTGTGAACCTGGTGGTGAGAGTGATAGCTGAAGCTTCAATTCTACAGGAGCATGGTTTCAAGCTCTGATTATATGACACTATAGCATGCTGGCGAGGTGCAGAAATGAGTGGGTGGTGAGAGCTGCATGTGTAGCTTTAGCTCTACCTTAGCTTGGCTCCAAACTTATACTGTAGCATGCTGGCTACAGTCAAATTCATTGATGAGAGAGTTGTGAGAGTGACAGCTGCAGCTTTAACCCTGTACTTATTAATTAACAGTTTCATTGAGTATCTTCTCCCAGATTGATGGTGGTGAGAGTAAGAGTGATAGCTGAAGCTTCAATTCTACAGAGAGTTATGGCCCATGGAGTCCCGCAGGGATCTATCTTGGGACCAGTTCTGTTTTTGCTGTACGTCAATAACGTTGGTTCATCGATCCAGAATGGAAAGGTGATACAGTACGCAGATGACAAGACCATCTGCATAAGAGCTCCAACAAAACAAGAGCTGGAAGTAAAATCATTCATCGATCTCAATTTATGCATTCAAAATTTTCTGGAAATCAATTTGAAAACAAACAACTCCAAATCCAATGTCGTTTCATTTTGCCTCAGACAGCAGGAACAAGACCTGCCACCTGCTGTCATGGTGGATGATGTCCTCTTAGAGGAAGCAGACTCCGTTATGTTCCTAGGAATGCACCTGGATAGAGGGCTGACTTGGGAACAGCACGTCAACCACATTTGTGCCAGGGTTGCTTCCGGTATTTATGCCTTACGCAACCTTGCCAAGTTTTGTCCCAAAGACGTGCTTTTGATGGCCTACTTTGGCCTAGTCTACCCCCATTTTGCCTATGGAATAAGGCTTTGGGGTAGTTGTGCAAAATTGAGGCTAGATAGAGTCTTCATACTGCAAAAAAAGACAGTTAGAATCATTTCCAAATTGCAACCAAGAGAGTCTTGCAGGAACGCTTTCAGGGAGCTTGGACTGCTAACATTACCCAGCCTCTATGTCCTGGAGGAGCACTGTACTGCAGGTTTAAATGCTCACTTGTACAGGGCAGTCAGTTGCACCAGTACAATACTAGGGGCAGGGACACTTATCGACTCGGACAACACAGAACAGTGGCGTTTGAGCATTTGCCGTCACAGGCTGGAGTCAAGTTCCTAAATAAGCCCCCTGACAGTGTCAAGCAGTCTCAAAACGAAAATCAATTCAAAACTCGACTGAAACGCCTCTTGGTGTTCTGTACTCGGTTGATGAGTTCATGATGAGCCGCTGGGATATCTAAATTTTAGTAGTTTACGCGAAAATAAAAATTTGGCACTGAAGAAAATACCTAGTTCTATAAAAATTAACACTTATATTACATGACCTTTGCAATGCAATGTATATTGTTCTACTGCAATAAAGAAATTTATTATTATTATTATTATTATTATTATTATAGTTGTGAGAGTGACAGCTGCAGCTTTAACTCCACACTTTTTAATTAACAGTTTCATTGAGTATCTTCTCCCAGATTGATGGTGGTGAGAGTGAGAGTGATAGCTGAAGCTTCAATTCTACAGAGAGTTGTGAGAGTGACAGCTGCAGCTTTAACCCCACACTTTTTAATTAACAGTTTCATTGAGTATCTTCTCCAGGTTGATGGTGGTGAGAGTGATAGCTGAAGCTTAAATTCTCCAGGAGCATGGTTTCAAGCTCTCTGATTATATGACTCTATAGCATGCTGGCAAGGTGCAGTAATGAGTGGGTGGTGAGAGCTGCATCTGTATCTTTAGTTCTACCTTAGCTTGGCTCCAAACTTGTACTGTAGCATGCTACAGTCAGATTCATTGATGAGAGAGTTGTGAGAGTAACAGCTGCAACTTTAACCCCATACTTATTAATTAACAGTTTCATTGAGTATCTTCTCCCAGATTGATGGTGGTGAGAGTGACAGCTGCAGCAGCTTTAAACCTGCTCTTAAATAACCGTTCCATTTTTTATTTTCTCTCAGATGCTGACTGGAGCCACTACAATGACCTCTGGTTCTGCCTCGGTTCAAGGTCATGACATAGCCACAAACATCGACACTGTTAGGTCTCTCCTTGGATACTGTCCTCAGTTTGATGCTCTCGACCCCTTTCTCACCCCTCGTGAACATCTTGAACTTTACGCGAGATTAAGGAATATTCCAAGGACAAGGATGTATCAGGTTTGAACTTAGAAGTTTTACCATGTTACCTTACATAATTTAGGGAGGTGGTTAGCTAAATATTTAAAATTATTTAGCAATCCTATAAATCCTAATGTTGTACAGTGGAACTCCTCAAATCCGAACTAATTGGGGCTATAGCCTGTTCAGATTTAGAGGTGTTTTGGGTTTCCCGGGAAATAATATTACACACTTATTTTGTCACTGTTTCGCGGTAAGTGACAGGAGACACGGCGTTTGGGGTTATACAGGCTCAGTGACTCACTGTTTGAAAGAGCAGTGACCCTGTTAGGTGAGTGTACGGCCCGTGACATTTTTGCTAGGCAAGCGGATGATAAAAATAAATCACACTCCCCCTACCCCCATCCTTACTCGGATGCATCTACGGTCTAGTGAGCGTTTACCTGTTCATTAGTGTGTATCATTAACAGCTGAACGACATGATGTGCATGTGATTCTGGCTTGGAATTGTGCCCTCATGAAGATTTTCTTCACTTTGATCGACAGTTAAAGATAACAGACTTTAAGTGAAAAACTTACGTTTGCTCAATCTTATTACAATTTATTTATATGTTAAACCTTGAAAAATATATTTGTGTGATTAAGTCAAATTTTTTTTAATATCCATCTATTTCATTTTTTTATTGTTTTCCCGAGAACGTGTTTGCATTTGCCGGGATTTCGGATTTCTGGGATTCGAAATTGAGGGGTTCCACTCTATTTATTATTATTTTTCTCTATTTAGGGAATTTAAATAGAATTAGTCTCCCTAAAGATGTTATGAGCCTCACTGTTTTTTTGTAAGAGCTTAAACAAATTAATAAAAATGCCTTTATTTACATTGTTTCTCTGATACATTACCAGGTTTTCAGAACAACTATAGTCAACAGTACAAAAATTAAATAAAAAAACAATAATAGCCTATATAAAACACATACCAAATATTTACAATTTATCTATAAAAACATATGTTTAATTCTTTTTTTTGGGGGAGACAAAATTCAGCTCTTTAAAGCTATCGGGAAGCTCATTGTACAGCTGAGGGCCAAAGTATGAAAAACTCCTTAGTCCAAACTCATGCCTTAAGCTCGGAAACCTCGTCGCGGGAGGAGAATCTCTCGCAAATGTAGTCGAACTCGCGAGATATCAGAACTCTATGAGTCATGCAGCAAGTCATCAAGTCAATCCTGCAAACAGTTTCCATGGGCAACAGCTTGACCGCTTCTCAGCAGGTGGTTATATGGTCGGATCTTTTCAAGCAAAAAATAAAACCCACAGGGGAGTATTGAAGCTGTTGGATCCAACCCAAATCCTCCCTAGAAAGGCTTTTGCCATAAGCAGGAAAGCAGTAATTGAATACTGAAAGAATCAGTGACTGCACTAGCTGCACTTTAGCGGCCTCTTGACAGCAAACTTATGAGCCTATACAGACCTCTCAGCCTTCCCAGAGCTTCCCAGAGGCATGTATGACATGATCTGTGAAGATGAGACCTTTATCAAGCACGACGCCAAGAGTCTTGACTTAGTCACACACTGTTAGACTTTGGCCACAAGCAAGATACCCACTCCGTGATCTTTAAGAGTCTGTACTAGGTCAAGTGGTGCATTCATTACCGATAGCATGCATTCTCATTCATCAAGTAGCAAATGGATTCAATGGCAAATGGACTCACAGTTCTTATCATTTCAATTGATATTTCATCACTACCTACTGCCTTTGATTTAATTCATTCCTTCTTTGACAGCATCTTCAGTGACAACAACAAATTTAAACTCAGCTATGCCATTGTTTTGTATGTTGTTCATGAAAAATCTCAAAACGTCATAATTAATGTCAATGTCTGACCCAATTCAGCAAATTATTTATTTCATTGACATCAAAATCATGAACAATGAGTCTCACCATTACTGTGGACATCACACTGATTTAAACACCTACAGAAATCTTTACTATTTTTTGTCAATGATATCTTATTAGTGAAATAACTCTTTTTTGCTCACCAGATAATTCGATTAAATTCATTTTTTGTTGATTTAATCGTTCCCAATCTCTATCACTCCTTGATTTTCAATATTTATTTCTCAGTTTGTTTTTCAGCAAATCAGCAAAATGTGACCAATATCACGTAAAAAGTGGGTTTTTAAATGCTCATTATTTACTTTTCAAAGGTTGGCGGACAATTTTAAGCCTTTAAAAACCTTCTCTGGAATGTAGACAATGTATGAAATTAATGATGCTTCCTAACAACAGGTCGACGTTAGGTGGTAACAAGACCGGGGTTTGGACCGTTCCCCATCAAAACGTAAAAAATGCCACTGGCGTAGAAATACACAAAATAAAAAAAAAGTTTTATTGTTATCAGTTCTCTCGTTTTCTCGGAGAAGATGGCATAAAATGCCTCCTGGAGCGTTACAGACAGAAATTGAGATAAGACTTGTTTCGGCTTCTCTAACGCATGAAACGTAAAAATAACTAAAAAATGTATAATTCTGAGCAATCTACAGACAAAACTCTAATTTTATTTATATAGATTTTCACTTTTTTAGAAGAATATCGTGAGAAATACTGTCAAAAGCCTTACTGAGGTTCAGTAAAGCCATTCCTGGATAACTTATGTATAATTTTTGAGGACCCGTAGGGTCCTCAAAACTCTTAAATAAAAAATTATTCAATTCTTGAAAAATATTCAAGAGATTTTCCTTTACACAAGTTTCTATACTTTGTATCAAAGTCATTGTTTGTGATGGATTTGTTGATTGATCGTGATCGAGCTAGAGGTTTTATGTTATTTAAATTATTTTTGCAGACATTTTTCATTACGATTAGTAAAACAAAAGTTTGGCATTTTGGGATTTAGATTCTGATCCTGATCCATCAAGTGAGCTGAAACCTAGAATATAACAAGATAAGTACATAATCTGGACTTAGCCGGCACATACATAGAAAAGAAGAATATAAAAACAAAAATATAAAAACAAACAAAAATAACAAACAAAAATATTAAAACAGTTCAAATAAATTCATAAATACCAAATAAAAAAGGTCACATACACAACAAAAAGCAAAGTACGACTACATGTCACAAAAGGTGAAGAAGTATGGTACTTCCTTCCTAGAATGTTAAATATATTTATGATTAATAAGTCTAATTAGGAATAGTGTTTAGCTTCATACTTACATCCTACAGATAGTGTCATTAGTCTGTGCACACGGCTCTGACACTACTAGTGTGACGGGGGGGGGGTTGATTATCAACTTATATGCATATGTGTTTTGTGTACCTCGGATAAACTCTTTAGCTCGACGAGTTTGAGCCTGGGAAGCAAGGGAGTAATAAAATTGGTTGAACACAAAATGTTGTATGAAATTAATTTATTTGAAGAGGTATAGTACTAACATATTACTCTCAAGGGTGGGATGTCAGACAGGTGTCCACACACCCAGCACAGGTTTAATATAAATTTTAATGAATAGAAATAAATTTAATGTTCGTCGGGTCAACGTCACCATGCAGGACAACCGCCCTACACAGTTCGGACCTTACAATCGGACGTTACAGTTGGTTACAGTTCGGACGTTTACAATCGGAAAATAACATTTACATATGGATATACTTAACAGGATGCACGTCAAAGAAAACAAAATAAAATGTTACTGGGTTGATTTAACGTAATTTATTACGGGGGTACTTGCTCCAAATCCCAGACAGATGACTTGGACCAAGCGAGAAACGATAGTGGGTTGTGTCGGACCCCTGAGGGTCATACAGAGGTACTAGATGACGACACGGTAGGGGCATCCTACGGTGTTTCAATCCCGACAGCAAATCACGAACCCTTCGATATCGTCGTGGCGTCGTTCGGGGATGGCGATCTGAGAGCACATGTCATGCAGCGGTGAACGAAGGACCCTCCTATCACTAGATCACTGCTGCCGATCAACCAAAACGTACTCAGATAACGAGACACCGTCACACTCTCCCGGAAAGTACAAAAAAAAGTAAATATATACCCAAGTTAAACAAAAATAAAACACATCCTCATAAGATAAACAACCTAAACCATATAACAAAACTCTCGTCGTAATAAAAAGAAAACCACACTTCTTTATCACTAGAACTAAGGTGCTGTTCTACCTCTAGTAGTCTGTTGTATCTCTAAGTTGTGTGTGGACGGATAAATCACTGTCACAGTTCCTAGAGGACAGAATCTGTTGCTGCTCCATCACTAGTTACTAATAGTGGCGAAACAGATCTTAGAGTGTAGTCGTCAGTTGCACCCTGGTGAGAATCTGCCGATTCCTCCAACTCGGATAAGATTCCCTCAAACAATTTTTCCAATAGAGGGGTGTCGAGGTCCAGCACATCATAAGATTATTTACAAAAATAATCCATACTTATTATTTTAGTATTAGGTTATTTTTACACCTGTTTTTTATATTGGTAATATTAATATGGTTAATATTAGTAACATGGTAAATAGGTAAAAATGTTTACCTTTGTCATAGATCGGGCTCAATTCAAAGGGTTTCGGTGGTGTGGTACTAGGGAGCGGTGTTATCCCACAGGAGTCGGAATCGTTAGGTTGCAATGGCGTGGCAGACAGTTGTCGCACCTCTATGGCCAACTCAAGTATGTCGCACGGCTGCACGTTTGCTATCCTACACTCTTTACGTAAACCTTATGGGTCTGGTGCTCATCTACCAATGGAGTCCCGGGAATGGGTATGGGTGAGATGATAGGTACAGGTCCCGAAGGAGTAACAAGTCCCTCGATCCATGAGCACAGCATAGGGGAGAGCTGTTCTGGGATATTTCCTGGAGACAAAAGCTTCAACGCTTCACTCACTGTTTGTAAAGCGTACTAATCTCTCTGGAGTACATGGGGGAAACCTGGGGTTAAAGAACCCATCTTTGAGTGATTTCATAAGTCAGAATCTATTTTTCCTTCTCCTTGACCTTCTTTTCCTATGGGGTTTTCGAGATCTCTTTCTAGGGTGCTTATCAGAGGTACTCGGGGGCAGCTACACTGTGAAAAAAAATATAATACACTGAATATTTATTTACAAGTTTTATACAATAAAACACTTCAATTGGTTGGTTTACTTGTGTTTCTTTGATGTGCCATGCGGCATGTGTTTCCCCTTTTCCCCCATTAGCTTGTTAACCCGAGGTGATAATTTGCTTTTTATCACAAAGGGACCAACGAACTTGGGCGCTAGCACTGCTGAGAACCCCTTATCGGATCTAGATAAGTCATAGTTGCTTCGATAAACCTTATCACTGACCTGTTTGGTTTTCCTAGACTTTAACATAATTTTTGTTTTTTTTTAATAAAATTAAAAACCTTTTTATACGTTAAACGACTTCAAAATTTTGCGACTATTAGGTTATATATTAGTTACATTCAGTTTGCTAATTTTAAAGCTTTGGGTGAGAGAAAAATTTCCAAATATTGCAGAGAGTTGCTAAAATACTGTGATGGTGACGTAATAATGAAAGTATTCTTATATGAGTTATTTATATCTTTACCTTGTTCCCTTAAGGTAGCGCTAAAGTAGGTTCCTTCCATCTCATCTACTGTCTTCTACCTCTTCATCCCGGAACTGTCTTGGCCAGGAGTCCTCCCTCACTAGGATTTTTCAGAGATCCAATTGGTTTGTTTCAAATTTTCCTCAGGGCCGCTAGCGGTGGTGGCCTGTGATCAGTTTTCAGGGAATACACATCCAGAGGGACTGGGGGTAGATAAACAGAGGGGTACAAGGGCCCTCCCTGAAAAATAAAAGCCTAAAACTGTGTTTTTAAGATACCTGAAGCACAATTTTCTTTAATTGTGGCATAAAAGTCTGAATGGCCTTAACCCTTTAAGGAGTAACGACGTTTTAGAATGTCATTATTTGAGAGCTGTTATTATTTGTGGAGTAAGGGTGAAAAGCTCAAAACATACCTCAAAAGAGTAATTTTTTTTTAAATTTTCACTATATTACATTGCAACATGGAGTAAATATAGTTAGAAACGTCTCTTAGGTAAAAAATGTCCTAAAATAAGCATTTTAGAACTTTTTTCAATGAATTTTTCAATTTTCAAATCTTCAATCAAAGTAACTAAAGGAAGCACCGAGTGATGTTTAGCAAACGAATAAGATACAGGCGTCAATAGTAGGGGAGTGTAGAACGCTTTCACTTTGATTACTCGCTGAACCTTCAGTGCTAATAAATAACAGGTTTAATAAAACATCATGATGCACCGCCACTTTTTCCACCGAAACTTCCTGCCGCGACCATCCCGCCTAAGAAACCCTCTGCAGATTACGCACAACCTACCGAATACACTAATACATATGTTCCGCGTATCTATGTGTGTTAAATTAATAATTTATAGCTTAAGAATCAATCTGTGTCAGGTTTTATATACATATGTATTTGATCAGGTTTATATATATATATATATATGTATTTGAACAAATTTCTTCAAATGACGTTTTATAATGTCGCTACTCCTTTTTGCGGAATGGTAAAAAAGAGGTTTTAAAACTTCAATACTATTTTGACGCAAAATACAGTATTCTTTAAAGGGTTAAATAAGGTACAAATAAAGTTTATAAAATAAGTGTATTACTTAATTAGGAAAGTTTGTGTATATATGTATAAGTATAATTAAAAAAAAAATCAATTGAGTATCCTTTAACATTATTTTATTCTAACGACATGTTAGTTAATTGTGTGTGTGTGTGCGTGTGCGTGCGTGCGTGCATGCGTGCGTGCGTGCGTGTGTGTGTGTGTGTGTGTTTAAAGTATTTTGGTTATTCATTTGTTTATAAAATATTGTTGATAACTCTAAATTTTGTTTCTATTTTTAACAGATCAAGCAAGGGTCACAAACAATTTTGTTGAAGGCTGCATATTAAGGTCTAGACCATGACCATTTTCACCTACTACCTCTAGCAAAACCACCACACTCCCTTTTATTTATAACAATATTGTCATTGTAACAACATTGTTTTGCCCTGTTGGAGTGTCATTTACATGACGCGAGTAAAATTTTTATTTGAGTAAATTAATAAGCATTAATGTTTCTATCTTTTCAAGTTTCAATAAATCTACATTTAAATCAGCACAAAGTATAATAGATGTAGAAAAGTTAATAAAAATTAATAAATAATCATATATTATAATTAAGTATGCAAATAAATGTTTTGATGGTTGTAATTGCAGGCAGTTGATTGGAGTCTGAAGTACCTAGGCCTCGGCCACTACAGTGACAGGTTGGCAGGAACTTTGTCTGGAGGCAACAAGCGAAAGTTGTCGACAGCCATTGCATTACTCGGAGACCCCCCTATTGTCTACTTGGTATGTACGCCCACACTGCTTAAAACCTTTTGATTTACAAATCCATAAGGAATAGATTACCAAAACCGACACACTAAAACCTTATTTCTTATTTAAATTTTACTATTTCCTTCTAATGTTTTCTCTTTTTGATCAGAGTATATTATATAAATTATGATGTCATGGTAACTGGTGGCCCAAAAAAACTAACAGTTTTCAGAATAGAATCATGATATACGAGGGTTGTCCGTAAAGTAAGGTTCCCATAGCGCTGCAGTCGCCAATAGTGCTGCGACGGGGGTTCGCGCGGTTTTGTTGTGTACCTGGGTTCCCCCACTCCAAATCCCCACCACAGCGAAGTGTCTGCGGCGCTCAGTCTTGCTCTGGCAGCCAAACAAGATGGAGCTTCCCATTGCTTGGCCCGCCAGGTGTGAGCTGCGCTCAATGATTCGTTTTTGACTGCCAAAAACCTTCCGTCCGGGAAAATTCATTCCCAGCTGTGCGAAAAATATGGAGAAAAGTGTATGAGCGTACAACATGTGCGCAAATGGTACAGGGAGTTCAAGAACGGGCGTACCGACGTCCATGACTAGGAGCGTTCCATGAAAATTCAAGCAAGCTCAAAGTGCCAGCTAGGAAAGGCGTATTGTTGTGCGAATTCTTGCCCAACGGTGAAACAATCAACGCTGCCCGCTACTGCGAGACACTGCAAAAACTTCGCCGTGCCATTCAAAACAAGAGGAGGGGTATGCTGTCCAAGGGGGTGCGTTTGGATCAGGATAACGCACGACCGCACACTGCTAACGTTACCAACGAACTCATCGCTAACTTTGGATGGGGTATCGTCACACACCCACCCTACAGCCCGGACTTAGTCCCCAGCGACTACCACCTCTTCCCTGATATGAATAAACACCTGGGTGGAACGGATTTCGGCGGACGAGAAGAGCTGGAAAAAGCGGTTCTCAAAAATATGTGCGACTTGGCGGCAAACTTCTTTGACTCGGAAATTCAAAAGCCGGTACACCGCATGTAAAAATGCATTAACCTCGGTGGCAACTACATAGAAAAATAGGAAAAAGTCTGAACTTTCCGAATATGTACGAGTTTATGCAAATAAACATGTTTTTCACTGAGTAAAATCACTGGGAACCTTACTTTACGGACAACCCTCGTAATGCATACAAAAAGGGTGCAAATGGAACTGATGTATTTGTGAGATCAAGTATCAACAGTGGCCATTGCAATAAATAAGAACAAATATGTTGTAATTTTATCACCAATTAAGTTTATTTCAGGAAAAATAGAATTACCTCTTATGACTTTTATTACAGGATGAACCTACAACTGGTATGGACCCCAAATCAAGAAGATTTTTATGGAGTTGTATTCAAGATGTAAACCGACAAGGTTTGTGTGATAATCTCACTTTTTTCAATAAATTCTCAAATTAAAAACATGCCGGTACTAGACTTATTGAAAAATGTCATTAATAGTTAACAAATTAAAATTAAAGAAATACTGTTAAAGTATTCAAAATATTGAATAGGGCCTTCCTTTTCTCACAGTACTTGCCCAACCGTGAAAGCCATAAAACCACGATACAGTCATAAATATTGTCTAACATGAAAAAATACCCCTGTCGCAGCATACCTGTGTACACAGCGAATTCCCAAATTAATAATAATATATAACAAGTTTTTTCAGTCTCTGTTGATAAATTTGAGAGTTATTTGCCTATTCTCCATAAGATTGACATCGGAAAGAGTATGCAGGTTTGCTCCTGTGAGAAACTTTAAAAGTAGGTATTTCTAGCATAAAAAATTTATTTTGATCATGTATACCAAGTTTCATAAACGCCTGTCCATAAAAAAAGGAGTTTGCCTATTCTCTAATCTCTATATGATTGACATGGTAAAAGAGTATGCAGGTTAATGCCATGATAAACACATAAACTATAATTTTTAAGCATAAATGAATGGATCTCAACCACATGAAGGTAAATACCAAGTTTAATCCAAAAATATTGATTGATAAGTAAAATATAAATTTTTCTTCATCCTCCATAAGATTAATGCAAGGTCTGATATGGTTGATGTGCCTTTTGCAAGTGTGTCCATCATCCATTTTAACTGTATATAGCAGGAGTCCATGTTTCTTTACTACTTATCAAAATGTCCACTTCTCTCCACGATTTAAGAAGCTTCTGACTTGCACTCTGTCTCCTTTTTGCAACTGGCGCTTTACTTTAATATCTGTTTGATTATCTTCTTTAAGTTCTTGGTTTGGAGGAGTCATCAAATTGAGACGTGTTCGTATGTTCGTATGCTTCTGCCAAACATTAATTGATAAGCAGATTGACCGGTAGGATTAGGTGCATTTCTCCAAGTCATCAGAAGCTGTTGAATTTTAAAGGATAAATCCCATCTTCAATGTTTGGACAAATCGCTCCGCCTGACCGTTACTTGCAGGGTGGTAAGGAGCTGTAAGTTTGTGAGTTATGCCGCAGACTTGTAAAAATTGGTTAAATAGTGTAGAAGTAAAGTTGGGACCGTTGTCTGAGACTAATGTCAATGGATAACCAAAGGTAGCAAATAGTTGTCTAAGTTTTTGAATGCACCAGTTCGAATTTGTCGTTTTAGTTGGTATTATTTCAACCCATTTGGTGTAGGCGTCAACTATTACAAAGAAAAACTGGCCTTTGATTGGACCGGCAAAGTCAATATGGATACGTTGCCAGGGCTCTGACGGTTTTATCCAAGGGTGTACTTCAACTTTGGCAGGTAGATTTTGCTTCAAACAGCATGAACGGCAAGATTTAGCAAGATCTTCAATGTGGTTGTCAATATTTCTCCAGTAGCAATAGCTTCTAACAAGTCCTTTCTTCTTCACAATTCCTAAATGGCCCACATGTAACTCTTTTAAAACTTGTCCTTGCAATGTTTCAGGTATCACAACTCTTGAGCCTCGAAACACACACCCATTTTGCAGTGAATACTCATTGTTGTTTAGGCCAATAAGTTCTAAATCTTTTCCTTCTGTGAGAGCTTTCAAAATCTGTTCCAAGTGTTTGTCTTTCGCTGTTTCTTTAGCGATGGTTTCATGAGTAACTGGCAGGGTCAAATATTGAAACAAGAGGCTTGTGATCAGTAATAAGAACAAATTTTCTCCCATAGCAGTATTGATAGAATTTCTTTAATCCCCAGTAAATAGCCAAAGCTTCCTTGACAATTTGACTATACTTTTTTTCACTAGCTGTTAAAGAACGAGAAGCAAATGAGATCGGTCGCTTTGAGCCATCCTTATAACGGTGAGACAAAACTCCTCCTATTCCTACAGGAGAAGCGTCTGTAGCCAATACGACGGTTAGGTTTGGGTTGAAATGAGCAAGTACTTGGTCACTGGCAATCTCAGTTTTTACTTTCTCAAAGCTGATGTCGCAATCTTTAGTCCAAATAAACTTACTTTCAGTTTTCAAAAGATTGTGAAGTGGATTCAAAATTGTGTTTAAGTTTGGAATAAACTTTTGATAGTAATTAGCTAAGCCAAGAAATGTACGCAGCTCCGAAACCTTTGATGGTTGTTTGCATTTTAGAATTGCATCCACTTTGTCTTTGTTCTTGTGTAACCCGTTTTGATCAAACCTTTGCCACAAAGTAGGAGCAATCTTAATCCCAAACATAAGGCGATTTACCTTGTACTGACCTTGATGTGTACTGATCGTTTGTAGAAGTGCGCTTTCTTTGTCCATAGCCATGTGCAGATACACGTTACTAATGTCCAATGTGCAGAAGTATTTACCCCCGTTCATTTTGGCAAAGATATCTTCAATTCTTGGAATTGGGTACTTCAAGTCTTTTATTTGTTTGTTTAAAGTTGCTTTAAAATCGGCACATATTCTAACATTTCCATTGGGTTTGACAAGTGGTACTGTTGGTGTGCCCCAGTCACTTTGGTCAACTTTTGTTATAATGTCTAACTGTTCCAATCTATTCAGTTCCTCCTCTACTTTTGTCCTAAGGGCAAAGGGCACTTGACGAGATTTTATGAAAATAGGCTGTGCATTCTCTACTAATTGGATGTGAGCTTCTACTCCAGGAATCATGCCAATGGTAGGTTCGAACACCTTGTGATATTTTTCAATTAGTTTGTCTTCATCTTTGGAATTGTTAGTAATGTTTAAGCTTTTCATGTCTGCCCAGTCAAGTTTGACTTCTCTTATCCATTCGCGTCCAAATATGGGGTCAACATCTTGCTTGATAATGTACAGTTTACCAAGGAAATCTTGGTTTTTGTATTGTCCATGTACAAACACAAACCCCATAGTTTTGACAAGTTCTCCCGTATATGTACGTAGTTCAACTCTAGTTTTATGTAAAGGTTTGTCCAGTTGAGGTTTCAAATAATCACTGTAAGATAAAGTACTTAATGCAGCACCTGTGTCCAGTTCCATTGTAAGTTCTTTACCTTCAATGCTTACCTTCACATTGAATTTATCACTGGTTTTTGAAGTTATCAAATTTATTTCATATTGTTGTTGTTCTTCGATGAAAGCCTCTGCTTGGTGGACACCAACATTTTTCTTATAAATTTGTGGGCTAAGGCAAACTGTTGAAATGTGACCAACTTTCCCACATTTTCTACAAAATTCATCAATAAACCTGCAGACATTAGCTTTGTGTTTGTCATTCCCGCATCTGTAACATCTACCCTTTAGTGATTGAAATGTAACTGGCACACTGTCATGTGTAATGGAGTTATTCATTTTATTTTCATTATTATTAACATAATTAATTTTTTTCTTAGGAAAACTAATTTTATTTACTTGAGCCTCATGATTAGTTGAAGACATCATCATGTTTTCAAATTTAGAAAGTTCCATTGTCATAGCCATGGCTGAAACTTGTTGAAAAGTTTTGGTCGGTTCAGTTCTTAACAATTTTGTTCTTATTTCACAGTCCCGTAATCCTCTCAAAAATTGTAATCTTAGCATTGTATCTACTGTAGACTTACCACAGGAGCAGAAGAATTCACAAGGTGTGACAAGTTTCTTTAGTTCAATTGAAAAATCTGAGATAGTCTCACCAGCTATTTGTTCTCTTGTAATGAAGTTGTGTTGCCTAGCCCATACACTAGGCTGTGGATCTAGGTACTGACGTAACAATAAGACAAGTTCATCGTAGCTTTTCTTGAGTGGATTTTCAGGCGCACAAATGTTATATAACTTCTGATGTAGAGATGGTGGTAGGGCGTTCAATAATGTTAAAGTTTTTGTAGATTCTCCAGATACATTTTTTAAAGTCTAAAAAACAAGTCTTTTAGTGAAATTATCAAAGGTCTCCTCTTCATTGAATGGCACAAAAGAAATGTGTGCTGTCGCATATTGGTTATCAGTGGTATTACCCGTAAACATAATACTAGGATCTTCGTTTTCGTTTGAAGTCAATACAGTTGGTCTTAATTTTCTCATCAAAGTTTTTAGTTTCATGTAACTATCTTCAACTACTAGTCTGTAATTTATTTCTTCTTCAATGTCATTTTCATCTGTTAGTAGTTCAATGTTCTCCTGTATTGAAAGAAACTTGGTCCAATTTGTCTCTAAATGTTGTAATCTATCTTCAATCTGATCTTGATCAATCTCATGTTTGATGATTTTATTTGAAAGTTTAGTGAATTGTACTTTAATTGTACCTCTAAGCTTTTTGTAGTCACTCAGAGTTAACGTTGTATTGATATTTTTCTCCTTCGTCGCCACTATTTAATACTTAAATAATTAAATAAGTTCTTGTAATTAACCATTTAATCAACTAATTTACACATTGTAAACAACACATAATGACAATGCAAATAACCATATGATTTGTTCTATTTAATACTTAAATAATTAAATAAGTTCTTGTAATTAACCATTTAATCAACTAATTTACACATTGTAAACAACACATAATGACAATGCAAATAACCATATGATTTGTTAAATATTAAATAATGAAGTAAAAGAGTAACTGACATATCAATTAACATTGAAGCCCCAAAATACAACGTTCTGTGTTTAGATTTTTTAATATCTCGATAACCTTTGGAGATAGAAAAAAGCTTTAAAGAACCAAATTGTGTAGTTTTTAAGCTGATTCTAATGGTGAAAGATAGAATTTAAAATTTTTTAAATTACATATGTAAAATGCAAAAAAGCCTATTTTTAAGTATAAAACCCCCCAAACTACCCGTTCCCATTGACCGATATGTCTGGTTTACGAACTTGTCAAACTCGAATATATATATATATATGCAAGACGAAATGAGAACCTTAGAACAGAGTGGGCGTATCTCAAGATACGCCTGTTTGCCCTGAAATAAGAGGAAAAACCTAGGCGGTGTTTTGAGCTACGCCTAAAATGTAGAAAAATGTTTTTATGATTAAACTTTAGTAAAAAAGTTAAGAAAGAAGATGAACAACATATTAACATTACTGAGAAGAAAGAAACTACAGAAAGTTTTAATAACGATTATGAAAATGGCAGTTTTTTGGAAGACAGCGACGACCAAGACGCTGACATGTGAGGCAAGAAACTGTAAACAAGAAGTATTTGCTGCATGTGTAATTTGTGAAGCATTTTTGTGCCACGACCATTTCATTAATACTGGATCCTGTGACTGTGTGACATATTATAAAACAGCCTAAAGCATCCGGCGGGCATGAACAAAAAGAGAAAACGTCCTTCCTATTGTTCCTTCTATTGGAAGGAAGACACCGTCAGAAAAACAAAAAGTTGATGATACACTAAGAAAACCAGAAGACTTCACAGTTGAAGGTAGCAGTAGAGAAGTGCCTTTGGTCAAGAAAAAGAAAATAAGTAAAACGGTTGTCACATGCAAATAAATTAAAAGTGTTAGAATATACTAGCTCCAAAACGGGGAAAATATTTGCAGTAAGAACTTTAAAAAACAGATGCAAAAGTGCAGCTTGTAAACGAATGGGAGGGCAATACGAATCTTTTACAGAAGAGGACAGAAAAAGTCTGTTAAGCGCGTTTAACGATTTGAAAAACCTGCAACTTACGCGGAAGACATTGTGCGTCACGTAAAACTAGAAGAGGCGAAACAAAAAACTGCACAATCAGAGTCTAGAAGGAAAACCCGTAATTACTATTACCTTCCAAAGGGTTAGTAAAAATTAACATTTGTAAATTGTTAATTTTTTAAAGTTTGTCATATAATAAACATAATTATTAAACTTTGTGTCTTTATTAATAAAACCACAAACGACCACAACACAGTGAAAGTAAATATTACATTGCTATCTAATATGGGCGTAAGTCATATACGTTACCAGTCTTCATGGATCAATTGCAAGACAAAAGGGCGTATCTCACTTTTTTATTTTTTTATGGCTAAAATATTACATGGATGAAACTGCAAACACAAGCTACTGGAAGAGCCACTCATTAGGTATATTGAATAAAATAATAATTAAAATCCAATAATAAACATGCCCACTGCATCTCTGCAAGTATAAGCAAAATCACAAAAACTGCTCTCCTGAAAAGTTAGGAAAAATGAGATACGCCTCTTCGTCTTGCAAGCGTCGATATATATATATATATATATATATATATATATATATACAAACCTTGCTCGTATTATAGTATTGGATTATTCATAACTGAGTACCCTTTTTTTGTGAGAAATTATTTTATTTTAAAAATTCACAACATGTTTCGGAACTTAGTCCATTATCAAGTGGTGTATTGACAAGAACATAACCTTGATTTATACCATATGACATTTATAAATTTTATTTACATCAACATCACATCAACATCACGTAGATATAAGTGAACAAGTCATTGTGTGCGATTTTCCAGGAAACGTCGGGCTTCCTGTCCTCAGACTATTTTTAGCTAGATCAACGCGCCCACCCCACTCACGAGTCCACTACTGCTCATAAATCACAACATTGACATCTGTGTGTATCATCGGTGGTGGTTTGTTCCGATATTCGTCGTCTGCATTCATGTTAACACGTCGTGTGTTTGATGGCTTCGTCAAAGCGAACAAATCTCTGACATTGCAAGAATAAATATCGGCGATCAAGGAGGTAGAGAAGGGATTTGAAAAAGTTTGTAATAGTTAGTTTCGGGATCCTTCCAAACACTTGATTGACATTTAACAAAAATTAGGATTTTTAATCAATAATATCTGCATTAACCTAACTTTTTTAATATACAATGTTAAAACATGATGTTTGATTGTTTATTTCAACCACTTGCATAAACTTTTCTAATTCGAATTTTTGGATAATTCGAATTTTTTTTCTTGTCCCTTGAGGTTCGAATTATCCAAGTTCTACTGTATATATATATATATATATATATCTTTAAATAAGTCAACCGAATACCCTTAGAAAGGGTATTTTCTAAGGGTATTCGGTTGACTTATTTAAAGATAATTATATTAGTAGCCCTACTTGATGAACTAAATAGTGAAATATATATATATAAATTTTAACGATTATGGTTTTTGGTCTCTGGGCACCTAAAGACGAAAAAATATCATGGTTCCGTGCTTAAGTCTTGCGATAAGACATACGTTACTAGATTCTTCCCTATGGGAAATTCGCTAAAATCAGAAAATAAGCCTTGAATTTTAATTTTAACCTAAAATACATTTTACTTGAACACATCATATAATTAATTGGACCCAATAGACAACTGTTGAGGTGAATGAAACAAAATTATACTTTGTGAAGTAAATAATTCATACATACAGGGAGGGACCCAGAAACTAACTGCTTTAAAGAACTATTACTTGCTTGGAATTACAACTCAAACCAGACTAGTTTGAGATCTTCTAAAAGTAATATTTTTCAAACAATACTTAGTTAACCTGATAAATAAAATACTATTATTAGTAATGTGGTAAACTAAATGAGAGTATCACGTAACATGTTATTATGGTGTTGATAAATAAAAATATGTTTTTCCAATATTAGAAGGAGCGATTCTAGAGCAATAACCTATCTCTAGTTATATATGGAATCACAGTGTAATTAATTGGAAATTATATTTCATTCAGCGGTCTTTGAAATCGGGGACAAAACTACTTTATAAATGGTTCGGTTAAATCAGCCAGTAATATCGGAAAGAACGATTCCACAAAGGGAATGAGTTCAGATGTGCAGTAGCCACTAAGACTAGGCATGCTGCCAAGCAGGGGATCGTAATGACTATAGTCTAAACAGTTATGGCAAGCGATACCAAACCGGAAATCAGCTGCAGAAAAACTACACAGTATAGTTAAAACACAGACACATTTGAAAAGTCCAATAAAAGATATAAAATAATTTATGGAAATTTGCTGACTTTAGGTCTGCTGTTACGGTGGTATTCTTGTAATATTAATTTTGTTTTAAACTTGATTTTAATAATTTTTGACATGGATATGTCTTAGCTCTGGGGGGTGGTATTGGCAATTTGAGCAACCAAAATTTGAAACAGTGTGTCATAGTTTGGTTATGAGAACAGCTATTTAGATGAACTCTGAACATTCCCTGTATACATATCCATGATCTAACTATTTCCCACTGGAAAGTAAATACAAAACTTTTTACTATAAAAACTATAAATTTGATTTGTTAGTTAAAGTAAGAACCATGTTTCACATTCTGTAACATTTTATATTTTTAACTAAGGTACTTTTACCCTCAGAACTTTTAGCCTTAGAATATTAAGTATCAAATTGTAACTGAAACAAAGAAGATATCATTTTTTTAATTAAAAATCATTTAATAGAACAGAATTAAGGAAGGAATCAAAGAGAGTTAAGTCTTGCAGAGTAAACACAACTGGAATAGTTTGATTTGAGTTGATGTTTTACAGGGCGTTCCATAATTTTGACGAGCCACAGTATGGAGGAGTGTCAAGCGCTGTGCACCAAGCTCACTATCATGGTCAATGGTGAATTTAAGTGTCTCGGCACCTCTCAACACCTCAAGTCCAAGTATGTCCAAAGTTTTCAACTAACTGAAATAATATTTTCTTATGTTTTCTACTCTTACGCCATATTTCTGTAAGAAGGTAAAGAAGTTATTCCCAAGTATAACATAATCTTATTATGCCAAACCCACTAGCCCATGTTTTTATTCTGGTTTTTATATGTGTGCAATTAATTTGATTAATCGTTTTATGTTTGTCAATCATTTTATGAATTTGTCACTCTCACTAAAACTTATTTTAATAATACTTTAAATACTTTATTTAGTTACTAGTCAAAGTACCCGTTCTTCGCACGGGCTAAAAAGGCTGAAAGGTAGGCTCTACTGATACATTTAAGGTATTGTTAATTAATTCTTCATTGTTTACAAAATGACAAAACAGGAGTGTCTACAACATTTCAAAGTAACATATGTCAAATATTGGGAGAGGATAAGGATTAATGTAATAGAGACAGTCGTCGGAAAAAAACTTAAAATCTACCATTCCGCTATTTCAAATAATTCACTAATTTCGATCCAGCAGTTTATCTGAAAAATCAACTTTATTTCTTCTTCTTCCCGAACTGTCAAAATATAGTGCAAACGGAGGTTGTCATTACAAAATGTAAACATTGAAACCTAGGACGGTCACGGCAGCTCTTTCTTCTTCTTCTCCTTCTTCTCGAACTGTCAAATTTTAGTATTCACAGCTGTTGACATTCAAGTAATTTTTATGTTTTCATTCTCTAAAATTGTAAACATTGAAACTTAGGACATTCACAGGGCGTAGCCCAAGAGGATTTTAAGGAAATGAGTATGCCTATGTATTGCATGAGTTTAAGATCTACCTTTGTGTAAAATTTCAAACCGGTCGGTTCAGTATTTTTCGCATTTACTTGCCACAACAAACCCACAAACAAACATACAGAAACCACCTCTTCTTTATAATATTATAGATTTAAAAAAACTTATTTGAACTTGGGTTTCCTGTTTAAATGTCAGGTATTTTACTTAAATTTCTGTACAATTCGTGAAAATAAATACATTATCTTCATGTACATGTAAGCTATTTAAAAAATATATTTTTTTTGTAATTTTAAAAGATGTATCAAGCTTAAAACTAATAGAATTGTGCAGATAGTGAATTTTTTTTTATTGGATACTTTTAAGTTGCGATCAGATAATTTTTGGATTTGGAGTCAAATGGAACAACAGACAGATGGATGTGACAAAGAAAAATATTCTTTTTTTACTGAAATAACTGAGTGTAGACAATCGGAATCAGGTGTAAAACGTCAACACTAATTTTTAAACTTTGTGAACCATGTGGTTGTTTACAGGTATTGTCAGCAGT